>CM077085.1:51936784-52439284 GCA_039513925.1 Platanthera zijinensis | reverse complement strand
ACTGTCTCAGAGACCGCCGAGACCGCCGAGACCGCCTAGCTTATGTTGCACCGAACTGAACTACGGAGTCCGCATAGACCGCAGACAACCTGTTATTCTGCTGAACACCTTTGTCCGCTCTTTGCAAGCCTCCTGACCGCAAAAGTCGCCTAGCAGCCAGAGTCCGCGAACAAGGTGCTGCCGAACTGAAGAACAGACCGCCAAGACCGGCAGACAGGTTATTGAACTGGGAAAGCTGAAGGAGAGAAGATCGGCTAGCTGCAACCGCGACCTGCTGCAAACTGCTGATTGTTAACCGCAAGCTTCACTGATCCCTGACCGCAGTCAGCACCAAAATCCTGGGTTCTCAGTGCTAGCCACACAACCTGCAAACAGCAAACCGGTTAACTTTCTCAAACCGCGCAGACTGAAAATGTGAGGCCGCATCAATTAACTCACGCTGAACTTACTGTTCATTCAGTTAATTATGATGTCACAGGGTGGGTCCTATTTATAGGCAGGGAGAGGAGTGTGGTCATCGCCCTAGTAGATAGAAACACCACCCCAGCCTGCAGCTAGCACAGAGCAGTCCGCCCAGTCCGCATGGACAAGGCCGGACACAAGCCTATCCGCCTGACATCATAGAAGGCGGGATAGAAGCCAGTCCGCCTGGATCCGCCCCAGTCTGCCCACCCGCGGACATAGCTCCAAACCGCTCGCGCCTGCGGACACCACTCAAGTCCGCATACCCCGAGTTCGCAACAAAGGCTGATAAGGCTGACTTCTGCCAAACTCGGCGTACAGAAATATCAGTTCGCACAGTCCGCGCGACCTCCCGAACTGAGCCATCCCGCACAACCCGGCGAACTCTAGCACCAGTCCGCTCTAACCGGCGAACTCCGCAGTTCCGACCACTCGCGCTACCAGAGCTAGACCACACACGCCATGTCGATCTCCCGAGCCCTGGCCCATTCAGGAACCCGGACTTCGCAAACTCCAACCGAGTCCGCACCTTGACAATCTTGGCAAGCTCCACAGATAGCAATCCTATCCGCCTGATTACATCCTGGGAACCCACTGCCGGCTGAACACAACCAAACCTGGCAAGTCGCCTCCTCTGTCCGCACAGTCTGCGTGAACAGACCGCCTAGGCCGCCAAAGCAAAAGCCGACTACAGCACTATTGCCGACCTCGCAAGCCGCCAGTCCTGTCCGCATAGGCCACGCGAACAGACCGCCCAGGCCGCCAGAGCAAAAGCCGACTGTAGCACCATTGCCGACATGGCAAGCCGCTAGTCCTGTCCTCACAGGCCGCGCAGACAGGTTGTCCAGGATGCCCAGTCCACCACTTTCACTTCATGATTTTTAACACTCCCCCTTGAAGTGAGAAGTGGTGACCAACCCAGCAGTCCCTATAACTAAAAACATGGCATCTCCGATAGCGACATCGAGAAGATGTCCAAGACATAGTCCTCGCTCCGCATATCCCAGACCATAAGGGATCCCTCCAACACCTCCGGAAAGGAGTCATTCTTCCCTCCGCCTTCTTCTCAAGCTTCAACACCCACTTGTATGTCACAGGAGTAACACCAATATTGGACACAAGGTCACAAGCCTCGTCACCCCTGAGGGCAGTCACCCCCTCATCCTTGGTGCTTTTCCCTTCCTTGACTCCAGTGGTGCCTTCAAATCTAGAAGGTTCTTGCTCGATCTGAGGGCCTGTGAAGGAACAAGAGATCGAGCTCATCATATTTCCTTCGCAATATCGAGCTGGTGGGTTGATGATGTTCTTCGATCTCCGAAGAGTCTGATCACGGCTAACCACCTCTGCTGCATCTCCTGAACCAGCTCCGATCCCGGGAAAAACTGGAGTATCACTCCCCTTGCTTCCTGAACAAGAAGCCGCCACCCTGGAACTAGAAGCACCTGGAGAATTTCTCCCCCTGCTTCCTGAACCCGACGCCTCTGGCCCGGAGCTAGAACAACCTGGAGCTCCTGGTGACACAGGCAGCTCCAACCGAAGATCTTCAGCAGCCTCCTTCTGCCCACTGTCTGACCTGCTCTCCTTTAGCTCCACAGATGAGCTATCTCCATATGATGTCAGTTCATCGAAGATAACGTCTCTGAACACGATGAACTTCTTCGTTGCAGGATCCATAGACTTCCATCCCTTCTTCTG
The DNA here is from genome assembly GCA_039513925.1 of Platanthera zijinensis. Lineage (NCBI taxonomy): Eukaryota > Viridiplantae > Streptophyta > Magnoliopsida > Asparagales > Orchidaceae > Platanthera > Platanthera zijinensis. Next base: position 52,437,127 of record CM077085.1, on the reverse strand, counting down.
CTCATCATAGCCCATGAAGACAAGCTTCCTTGTCTTCACATCCAACTTTGTCCTGTGAGCATCCGGGACGTGTACATAACAGATCGACCCGAACACCCAAAGGTGTTCCACGCTGGGCTTCTCCTTGAACATCCGCTCAATCGGAGACTTCATGTTGAACATCCGCTCCATAAGCTACTTGAACTCCACAAGCAAACGGAACGCGTCTGAATTCTCCTTCATAAAGTACACCCAAGTGTACCTTGTATAGTCCAATCAAAACCAACATATACCTGCTGCCTCCAAAACTGGCGGTGACGGTCGGTCCCAACAGCTCACCATGGATGCACTCCAATGGTTGAGAACACCCTGTCTGCGACTTATCAAACGTGAAGCGAGACGCCTCACCGTGTTGACATCCCACGCAAACATGACCGTCGCCGAAGGATGATAACCTAGGCAAGCCTTTCACAAGGCTCCTTTTCTCCATTGCTCTCAGCTTGTCCATCCCGACATGTCCTAGTCTTTCATGTCAGATAGCTGCACTATCATTGGCCCTCATCTGATCAACATAAGAACTTGTTGAAGCAACAACCAAGTTCTCATTCCTTCTCCTTATATGAGCGGCGTTCGCCGACTGAAGGATCACCTTGCAGTCCTTCTTGAAGTGGCCAGGCTGGTTGCATCTAAAGCACCATGGGCCTTCCTTCCTCGTCCCATCACGCCTAGGAGTAAACCTCTTCTCTTGTTGATATGAAGTAAAAGGTCCATCACCAGCAACTGACTTCTTCTTATTGTCTCATATCCTTTTCTTCCTTAAGAAGAGCGTCTCATCATCTCCTCCAGAGACAGTGACTCCAGTCATCTGACTTGCTAAGCTCTCAAGCAAAGCCAGCAAGTTCTCCAGCTCCAACAAAGACGGCCGATTGTCCCAACCTTGAATAGAAGTGACAAAGGCCACATATTCCTTCCGCAAACCGCGGATTATGTGACTTTTCAGCTTCGCCTCTGAAATAGGCTCATCCAGGTCCAATGCTGAAATCTCAGCGCATAAGTTCTTCAACTTCAAGAAGAACGATGAGATAGACAAATTTCCTTGAGTGGCTCCCGCCAACTCATTCTCTAGAAACTGTAGGCGAGCTACATTCTTCCTGTTGAACAATCCAGCAAGGGAAGTCCAAATCTCAGTAGTTGATCGACATCCAAGGATGTGATCAAAGAGCTCTGATGAGATAGCCCGCTTCTGAGTAAACTCAGCATTTGCATTTGTTTTCCTTCAAGCTCTCACTTGTTCAGCATCCCCAATAGCAGCAGTAACTTCTTGCTTGTCGTCACCACAGATGACCTCCCAAAGATCCTCACCCAGAAGATAGTTTTCCATGCACGACCTCCACTTCTTAAAGTTGGTCGACGTTAAAAGATCAATACCAAGACCTCTTGCTAACCCACCTTCCATTGCAACCACTGATCTATTAGCTTCTAGAAGCACCGAGCACAACTGATTGTTGACCACTGCTCAAACCTCTGTTCTCTCTGATATCATGTTAAAATTTCTCAAGATGATCAGGGAGATAGCTCTGATACCAAGTAAAACTTTCAAAGCTATCAAGATGACACCTTGATCAAGCGCAAAAAAGGAATCAGGCGCAGGAACACTCAATCATAAACCAAGCTCAATAATTAGAAACAAAAGAAGACAACAACAAGTTTTGCATTATCAACAATCTTCTTTACAAGGCAGGACATACATGGCGAGACATAATTCGCCGATATACAAAAGAAGAGCATACAAACAAAGCAAGAACAACAAGTCGGGCGGACTTTCTCAGAGACCATCGAGACCGCCGAGACTGCCTAGCTTATGCTGCACTGAACTGAACTACGGAGTTCACGTAGACCGCGAATAACCCGCTATTCTGCTGAACACCTTTGTCCGCTCTCTGCAAGCCGCCTGACTGCAGAAGTCGCATAGCTGCCAGAGTCTGCAAACAAGCCGCTGCCGAACTGAAGAATAGACCGCCAAGACCGGCGGACAGGTCATTGAACTAGGAAAGTTGAAGGAGAGAAGACCGGCTGTCCGCAACCGCGACCTACTACAAATCGCTGATTGTTAACCGCAAGCTTCACTGATCCCTGACCGCAGTCATCACCAAAATCCTGGGTTCTCAGTGCTAGCCGCACAACCTGCAAACATCAAACCGATTAACCTTCTCAAACTGCGCGGACTGAAAATCTGAGGTCGCAACAATTAACCCACGCTAAACTCACTGTTCATTTAGTTAATTATGATGTCACAGGGGGGTCCTATTTATAGGCACGAAGAGGAGTGTGGTCACCGCCATAATAGATTGAAACACCACCCCAGCCCGCAGCTAGCATAGCGCTGTCTGCCAAGTCCGCATGGATAAGGCCGGACACCAGCCTATCTGCCTAACATCAAAGAAGGCGGGATAGAAGCCAGTCCGCCTAGATCCGCCCCAGTCCGCCCACCTGCAGACATAGCTCCATTCCTCTCGCGCCTACGGACACCACTCCAGTTCGCCCCGAGTTTGCAACCAAGGCAGATAAAGCTGACTGCTGCTAAACTCGGTGGATAGAAATATCAGTCTGCACATTCCGTGCGACCTCCCGAACTGAGCCATCCTGCACAACCCGGAGAACTCCAGCGCCAATCCGCTCTAACCGGCGAACTCTGCGGTTTCCACCACTCGCGCGACTAGAGCTAGACCACACACGCCATGCCGATCTCCCGAGCCCTGGTCCAGTCCGCAACCCGGACTCCGCGAACCTGTATAACTAAAAGAGGTGTTTGGCAGCTCGCAGTTAATTAGGTTTGACTCATCAAAGACAACATGTACTAATTCTTCTACAACTTGAGTAGTCAAGTTATAGATCTTATAGGCACTACTATTGTTGTTGTACCCAACAAATATCCCTTCTTGAGACTTGGCAACAAACTTACTCACATAGGACTTACCATTGTTTAGAACATAGCATTTGCTACCAAAAATCCTGAAGTAGGATAAGTTTGGTTTTCTGTCTTTCAGAATCTCATAGGGAGTCTTCTTGTGGATTTTGGTGATGGAAGCCCTGTTAAGAACATGACATGCTGTGTTTACTGCCTCAGCCCAGAAATATTCTGGAATAAATGTGTCACTTAACAAGGTTCTACCAGCCTCTATGAGAGTTCTATTTTTCCTCTGAACAATCCCATTTTGCTGGGGTGTTTTAGGAGAGGAGAACTCTTGACGAATCCCAAGCTCTTCACAGAATCTTGTCATGCATTCAGACTGAAACTCAGTCCTATGGTCATTTCTGATTTTGACCACAGTACTGTTAAGTTCATTCTAAATTTGCCTAACAAATATCTGGAAGACATCAGGGGTTTCACATTTCTTCCTTAGAAAGAACACCCAGGCAAATCTGGAAAAGTAATCTACAACCACAAGGGTGTAGACTTTCCTACCTAGACTATGAACTGGCATAGGACCAAATAGATCCATATGCAGGAGGTATAAATACCTCACTGAGTTTTTGGTATCAAGGCTCTGGAAGGAGGTCCTGGTCTGCTTGCCCTTTTGGCATGCTGAGCAGATACCCTCCTTGATGCTCTTCACCTTAGGACCATTTCTCACTAACTCTTCACTAAAGAGTTTGTTTATAGTCTTGTAATTCAGATGAGCTAGCCTCTTGTGTCATTGGACACAATGTGAAGCTTTCTTTTTTGCAACTAGGCATATAAGAGAGTCCTTACTCTTACAAACAAAATTGAGACAATAGACATTTCCTCTCCTAGTGCCTGTCAAGATGACCCCTTGGTCACTTGACCTCCTAATTTGGCACTCATCCTTGAGGAAAGAAATGTCATAGTCAAGATCATATAGTTGGCTTATGCTTATCAGGTTATATTGCAAACCTTTCACATAAGCTACTTGTGTGATAGTGATTATGCCATTAGATATCTTACCAAACCTTTTGGTTACTCCTTTTTCTGAACCACCAAAGATGGCATTGGGTCCATTTTCAACTGGAGTGTACTCCTTCAGCATGATCCTTGTTCCAGTCATATGCCTGGAACATCTACTGTTCAAGTACCATATAGGGGTATGACCACTTGGACTTACCTGCAACAAATAAATCATCTTTCCTTAGGACCCCAATTTTTATTGGGTCCTAGGTGCAGGTTAGACTGAAATTGAACATGCCTACCTGCAGCTCTTCTGACGGGTAAGCTGACATTATCTCTCTGGACACTCTTATTGTGTCAGTAATCAATAGCATAGTGGCCCACTTTGCCACAGCACCAGCACTCATAAATATTATACCTTCTTTTAAGAGTTGGCTTTATAGCATAGCAGTCAGCAGCTCTCATTCCAGTAGGTACAACAGCCTTTTTCTTAAGTCTTCCAGCCACAGCCTGATTTGGGATTTGTCTGGCAGCAGAGGTACTAGGGATATCTTGGACCCTATCAGCAGCTGCCTTCTTTTCAAAGTGCAAGCTCCTGATAGCTTCAGATATACCCAAGTCTGGTGTGTTGACAGACTTTCCTTTAGTCTGATTGTGAACTGATAGACTTTGAGAATGGGTTGCAGCCTTATTTTTGAGTGTTGGGGCTGGTACACCAAACACAAATGGTCTAGGATGGGCCATTTGGATTTCTTCATGGGCTGTCTTCTAGGCACTAGCACCCATGCCATTCCTAACACCATACTCCCAGTGATCATGAATGCTCTCATGGTCATACCTGTTAGATGGTAGTACCACTTTCCTGAAAGGAATTAGAGGCTTGGAGGCTAGTGGCTGTACTGGAGCTTTGCCCTTTCTTTTAGAATAGGTAGCTCTAGTTCTTCCTTTGAAGCCTAACCCCTTCTTACCCTTTTGGGAGGAGAAGGTATCAATCAAAGACAATACTGAACATGGTTTTGAGAACTTAGCCACTAGCTCCTTCTCCTTTTCAAGTTTACCTTTAAGATTCCTAATGTGGTTATTTTTGAAGGTGATTGTGTCTATCTGAATAACAGTGATGTTTTTCAGCTTGCTGACTTCATTTATCTTCAGGTTCAGCATGTTTGTTGAGTCTAAAACAGACAGCTTCAGAGTGGCAATATCCTCAGCTTGTTTTTTGGCTAGGAGCCTGCTTCTCTTCAGTGCTTGTAGGAGTTCACCATAATCATCAATCAATTTATTGGCATCTCCTTCAGATTCAGAACCATCTTCATCTCTTGATGCAGATACTTCTGACTCTGGACTAGTTACATAATCTGACACAGAAGGTGTAAAATGTACCTTACTAGGGCCAGGTTGCTCTTGGCTGGGTCCTTCCTCAGTCAAAGCCATCAGCCTAAGACAATGGCTGACTTCTTCTCCTTCTTCAGATCTGGCAGCATCATCAACTTCTCCAGTGATTGCAGCCAGCATCTCTAAGAAGTCTACTTCTACAGACTCTTCTTCAGTAGTAAATAGCCCAATGTAGGCTTCAGCTTCATCTACCTCTTCTGACTCTGATGATGAGGAGTCAGTCCAGCTCTTTTGCTTCTTGGCAATAAAGGACTTCTCCTTCTTGCCCTTCTGCTGATGATCCTTCTTTTCTCCAGCACCTTTTCTTTTGACAGGGAAGTCAGCTATGACATGCCCTGGCTTGCTGCAATAATAACATACAACTTTAGAAGAAGTATGTTTACTTGGTTTAGATCCATACATGTCCTCTTTAGAGGATTTCTTATTGCCCTTGTAATAATCTTCCTTGGGATAAGAAGAAGAGGATGGCTTGCTTCTCCAGTGCTTCTTCTTCATAAATTTCTGAAATTGCCTAGAGAAGGCAGCAAAGTCTTCATCGGAAATGTGACAGTCTGATGTGCTGGTTTCTGAGCTTTCTAACTCAGAATCAGCAACTCTCCTTGGTGGAGAAGGAATCTTTATCCTGATCTTTCTTGTGGCTTCAGCTTTGAAGACCACTGACTTGTCTTTGACTGTAGGCTTGCTGATTTTCTCCTCCTCCCTTCTAGCAGACAGCTGCATTTCATAAGACATCAACTTTCCAAATAGGGTTGGTGGAGGAGTGTCTGCAAGTCTGGCCACTTCTCTGATGGCACAGATTTTTGTGTCTCAGTCTTTAGTTAAAGACCCGAGGAACTTGTCATTCAATTCATAAGTGTTTAAGACTCTGCTATATGTCATCAGCTCATTTACAATTCTGAAAAACTTTTCATAGCATATAGCAATGTCATCTGACTTGTTCTGCCAAAAGCTTTCATACTCTTGATTGAGCATGGACTTTCTGTCCTCCCTCACTTCTTCAGTCCCCTCCATGTAGACAACTAGTGTGTCCCACATCTCCTTAAATTTCTTGCAGTGGACTAGGTTTTGGAATGTTGAGTCATCTATGACACTAACAATAATGTTGTGTGCCCTCTTATCCAATGTAGCTAAGATGATTTCATCTTTAGTCATCTCAGATATTGCTTTGGAGTCTTCAGATTTGCATCAAGGACTGATGTCTTCATTGGGATGAAGGGTCCTTCCTGTACTGTGATGTATATCCTAGAATCAGATGCTTTCATGAAAAGTCTGACCCCTTCCTTCCAGATGCCAAAGGTCTCCTTCCTGCAAAGAAGAAGTTTCATGGATCCAAGTTCTTTATGATTCTCACTTGAACTCATTTTGGCCCTCTAATAGCTGCCCCTGGAGATCAAATAAGACTTTTAAGTCTATCTTGAACAACCTCCCTCTGATACCACTTGAAAGTCTTGATTTCAAGAACACTAATCACCTAGAGGGGATGAATAGGTCCAATTTAAAAATTCTTGGCAGCTTATAGATTATCTGAACATAACAATCACATCACATAAAACAATTACAGCACACACAGCATAGTACACAGTGATTTATAGTGGTTCCCCAATTGATGGGTACATCCACTTTCCTCCTTGGCCTATCCAGCAATAAGCTAGATTCGGCCAAACTTTCTTCCTCTTTCTTAGATCCTCAGATCTTACAGCTCAGAGCCCAACTGGCTCCTACAACTCAGGCGCAAGCCCTACCACTCATATCACTAAGATCTTACAACTCAAGTTCTTTCCAAGAACTCTACCTCAGAGTGAATCCACACTCCTACAGCCGAGGCAATCCTGCCCTACCTCAGCCTTTATAATCAGACTTACAACTCAAGCAATCTATGCCCTACCTCAGCCTTTATAACAGCAGGCTTACACCTCAGGCCTTAGCCTTACCACTCAGATTCAAAATGAATCTTACACAGAATTAATCAATAAAATTGAATTACAGACAACAGAGGAAAGCATCTGTCTGTCTACCTGGACTGAGCAGATTTCATCCCTAACTTTGTCTTCCAAACAACAAGATAATACAGCAATCTTGAATTTGTAGCTCGGCTCGTTCTGGAATCGACTAGCAGATCAATCTGCTTCTCCTTCAGGAATGTCTCCTGATCTGGACTGAGCAGTTATCATCCCTTCCTTCTTCTTCTTTGATCCAGCGAATTGATCTTCAGATTCTGGCTCGGTTTGGATCGAAAAGATAACTTCAGCTAGGGCACGCCTAGGCTGATTCGTCTTCCTCAGAGAATTACTCTGAACTTGTTGTAGAAGATGATGATCGCAACAGCTTACTCAGAAGCCCTTCTGGTTTGAAGTTGAAGTTCTTGCCTTCTACAACAATGGCGGATGAAGACGACAACTCCGTTTCTCGTTTTCTCAGAAAACTTAATTCGAAAAACTTAATTCGAAAAACTTTTTCAGATCTCGATCACTTCCTCTATTTATAATCCCGTCAAAATAACGAGATGATCGACACGTGTCCCAGTTTTTAACGGTGGTAAAAACTTTAGCTTAATTAACTTGAGATCCACTGTAGACTGATGGCGATGTTAATGTTGATTTGTATCGAATCTGAACTTTGTTGACTTATTGACTTTGCTGAGTCAACATCATTCTGGACTTAGCCAAAATAAACTAACATTTCTGAAATTCTACGTTCGACGAAATCTGAACTCAGTTCGACGAAACCTGAGCTCAGCTCGACGAAATAGCGAAGCTGAGATCGACGAATTCTCTCAGTTGAGTTGTTCCTTCAGGAGAAAGCTAAGCTCGACGAAATCTGAACTTCGCTCGACGAAATTCTGATAGCTGATTTCTTCTTACAGGAGAAAGTTGTGTTTGACGAAATTTGAAAGCTAAGTTCGACGAAATCTTCTCCTTACAGCTAAAAAACTGGGTTCGACAATTCTGAACTCTGTTCCACGAAATCTGAATTGCATTCGACGAAAGCTAAGCTCAGCTCGACGAATGGTAGCCTCAGCGGTTCTGGACTTAGAAATTTCTTCAGCTCTTGCTAGATGACGTTGAGAGCGTTGAGTGTGTTGACCTCACTCAACGTTATTTTTCCTTTAGCCCATTCTTCAGCTATCTGTCGGATGTCGTTGAGTGAGCTGACCTCACTCAACGATTCTGGACTTAGCCGATTTTTTGGATTCTTCACAGTAAGGCTAGACTCAGAGCCTTTTCACATGGCGTTGAGTGAGTGAGCTTCACTCAACGCTACTTCACTTAGTTGAATTTTCTATCTCCTTAAGCTTTGGCGTTGATAGGCTTAGCATGATGTTGAGTGACGAAGCTTCACTCAACTCTTCTGGACTTAGTCAAAATTCTGGCTTCCACTACTTATGCTTTGACAGGATAACCTTGTCTCAACGGTTCTGGCCATATGGAGTTGAGTGAGTTGAGCTCACTCAACGCTTTTGGACTTAGCCAGATTTCTGCCTTTGCAATTCTGTCAGCTTTGACTACTTGCCTTCTCTCAGTGTTATTAGCTGAATGGTGTTGAGTGAGCTTGCCTCACTCAATGATTTTGGACTTAGGTAGATTTCTGAGTTTCCAGCTCTACCTTGAGTCCACCTGTCATTGTCTCTTGAACTAGCTGTCCAATCATTGTGACAAAGACTAACATGTTTGCAAGAACTTAACCATACATCAAATACAACTATGTCTATCTCATTGACATGTTTGACATAATCAAATCAGGGTCATTAGGATCAATGGACCCAATAATGACCAATCTCCCAAACCGGGCTAACCTCCCTTTAACTGGTTTGTGGCGGGTTGTTGAGGTCGGCGAGGCGTTGCGCTTGCCCGGCCTCGATCCCCCGACCTCCTTTCGATGAGAGTAGTCCTGGGATGGGTGACCTCCTGGGAAGTCCTCGTATGGTCGCTTAACTGGATCACTTCTCATCGAAAGGAGATCGGGGGATCGAGGTCGGGCAAGCGCAACGCCTCGCCGACCTCAACAACCCGCCACAAACCAGTTAAAGGGAGGTCAGCCCGGTTTGGGAGATTGGCCGCACGCGGTTGTGTGGAGAGCGGGTTGGGGCTGGTGGACTGCAGTCTGGCTGGGGGCGGCCCGGGATACTCACATGAGTGGGCCAACCTCTTTCAACAGTCATTGGATCAATCATGCTCGCCGTCCGATTTAGCGTGTACTCGCCTTTTTTTCTTTTTCTTTTTTTCATTTATTGCTGATGGTCAGATCTAAAATCAAGCGGCCACCCCAACTCGCGCTTCTTCCTCTGGGAATGCTACCCGTACCCAAAAAAAATTGTGTTCGGTGGGACAAAAATGAAATTGGTCAAAACCGTCGGTTTCAAAATCAAAAAGTTGTGCACGTATGTGCACCTTCCGGAGGTGCGGGTGCTGATCTGGCCGTAGGATCTCGCAGATCAACGATGCAAAATAAATACAACCATACTACTGTCACTTCATTATAAAGCAATATTTGAGGAGCATTGCAGAAGAATGATCTGTGTCGTTGATCGCGAGATCCTATGACCGAATTGCTCACGCACCTCCCAAATTAGCTGCGAATACGTACGCAAAATCAAAAAGTTTTTTTCCCTCTGGGTCAGTTTTTGGAGATCATTGGGCTCCTTCCTCGCGTGTTTGGTGGAAAGGCAGGAGACAGTGGCGGACGCAGGAATACTTTTCAGCGTGGGTGGACTTAAAAATTGTCAGATTCATCAATTTTAGCATGACCATGAAGCGCTAAACCTTGTTTTAAAAGAAATTTAATGCAACCACTAAAGCTCTCAGGCGGGTGTGATAATCAGTTCGAACTTGGTCAGATTGAGTGCACAAAGCAACTTCAACATGTTTTTGGTTAATCAAATCTAACCATGACTTCCAGCACTTGTTATTGATGTTACTATGACTTCCAACATAAATATTTAATATGTATTTATGCTTTCAATTTGTGCCCCCCCCCCCCCCTTCCCCCGACAAAAGAATCTACGCCGCCTTGATCATCATGCTCGTGCATGAATAAATAACAACATATGCAAAATGCAGCGACTCTCACTATACTATACTCCAACCAATAAGAATCTCCGTCTCATTAGGTCAACGATCCGAGCCTATTGTCACGGGTAGCCTTCACACAGCATGTCTAAATCCGTCTCGAGCTTTGAGAATGACGAGAATAGGACGTCCATGGTTTAAACCTTGGCTAATACAATTTTTTTTTAAAGAATAGGGTATTACCGTATTAATCACGATTTAAATTGGGGCTACTATTATTTATTTATTTTCTTAAGAACAGGGTATTACATTTTGCCACGGTTCAAACCGTGGCTAATACTATTGATTTTTTTTAAGAATAGAGTATTAGCCACACTTTAAACCGTGACTAATACTATTAATTTTTTTAAAGACCAAGATATTAGTCAATGTTTAAACCGTGACTATTACTATTAATTGTTCTAAAGAACTGGGTATTAGACACGGTTTATACCGTATTAGCCAAAATTTAAACCGTGTCTAATACTATTAATTATTTTAAAAAAAATTGAATGTGGGAGGCCACCCACACTCGCCCCAAGATGAGTCCTCCCCTGCCAGGAGAGGCACGTCGCGACTCCATACCACATGAGCTCGTCACTGCTGGTACGTCCTCCTTCGCTGGTCTCAGTTCCGACAAGATGGAGGATGCTACCCGTCTCTACAGCTAATCATCGTGGAAGCAATGTTGTTGTTGTGGAAAGCCAGGAGAGACGAAGGCTCCGTTTGGGAGGACTTATTTTCACCAGTCAAGCGGTTACGACCGCATGAACCAGACCTTAATTATTTTCACCGGTCAAGCGTTACGACCGCATGAAGCGGACTTTAATTAAGATCTGGTTCATGCGGTCTATGAACTTCCTCCCGCCTTCGCTCACTGTCTCCGCCGTTCCACCTTCCCATCGACCAATCTTTTAAACATGGCATTTGTTTAAGGGGAAAAAAATTAAGCAGGAAAAACTGATAAGTTTATTCTCCATGTTTCCCGAACTTTGCACACATTTTTCTGCAATGATGCTCTTTGCTATTGAATCTTTTTTATCCTTTACCCAAGGTTTTGAAAATCGGACCGGACATCGAACCGACAGAGGGAGAGATTCAAGGTTGAACCGGTCCAACCAGTTTAACCGGGGTTGAACTGTTATATATGTATATATACATATATATACGGGTTTAGAGAGTATACACTCGAGATAAAACATGATATTATAGCGTGATTACAGTATTTCGGGATTTAGACACCCAAATGTTTTTCATTTGAAAAAGTGATCAACATGAAGTAGATCTCGACTTTCTTGTTGATCACTTTTTGATTCGAAGCCGTTTAAGCTCCTGAGTTGGGCCCCGAAAAATGTCAATTCCGCACAACGCGCTTGTACAAAATTTCGGCGTGACATTTTTTGGGGCCCAAATCGGAGGCATAAATGACTTCAAATCAAAAAATATTCAACATGAAAGTTGTAGATCTGAATAAGATCTAAAACTTTCATACAAGTTGTAGATCTCGATGAGATCTAAAACTTTAATGTTGATCACTTTTTCAAATGAAATAAATTTGGGGGGGTCAAAATCCCAAAATACACAAATCACGCTATAAAAACACTGTTAGCGCGCGCTCATAGGATATTTACCCAATATATATAATATCGGAATAATGGAAATACACGTAACGCGTATTTCCAAATGTACAAGGGAGGCTCGCCGGTCATGAACACGCATGATAATTTAACATTTATATGCATATGTGTTTTCATATATACATTATTCTTTATAAACATGTATTAATTTATATATATAATATATTTCAAGAATATTCATCATTGATCAAATGGTTGAGTGGCTTGCTTGCTTGATTTCGAATTGGTACGGGTTCGAAACTTGCCGCCCCTCTCATTTTTTGTATTAAATTTTGGTCGTCATGGCCCGCCGTCTTTGGAAAACTGGCCCGGTTTTCGGTTGGGTGGTTCAACCGGTCGGTTTTCCGGATTTTACCCGGTTTTGAGCGGGGCTGATTTTAGAGGTCTGACCGGACCGCCCAGGTGGCCGGTCGGCGGTCCGACCGGTCGAACTGGCCGGCCCGATCTGGTTTTTAAAACCATGCTTTTACCGGTAAAATGTAATACAGACCCTTGCCAAGAATTTCTCTATACAACCTCGCCACCGCTACTCTTGTGAACTAAGGATCTGTTTGGCACAATGGTGGTGGTTGTAATCGCATGGGTTAAAACATCATTCGTTAAGAATCACCTAACAAATATCATCTGTTTGAACACAAAAGTGGATGAAGTTCCTTAAGTGTGCATTAACAAATGACAATTTAACCCTTGTGTTCAGTCTAGTGCTGTAGTTTTTAAACAATATAAATTGCGAACTCTTTAAATTAATGCAGCGCGAAGGGATTTCACGGACTATTTTAAACGACTAAACAATCTAAGCATCGCAAACGCACATAAAACTACGCGCAAACGTAATAATGTCACAAATCACAATTCCACGGGCGGGAAAATATGGCGGCGGACATCCATGGATATAAAAGACGATAATGAGAAGATGAAATTAATTGGGGCAAACTCTATTAATTACCTATTCATGTATATTTTAAGCTTAAAACTAACTGGTAGGAGTCAGAAAGAGGTCAGAGGTATACCAGTAGGGACGAGACAGCAACAACAGTGCTCGGGACTTCACAGAGGGGCGAATTGGCTCGGGACGGCCTGGTGGTTGTAGGTGATGCAGGAGGCTGGCCGAAAAAGGGTTGCCGTGGTCTGTGATTGGCGTTGGCGGCTGTTGCGGGGTCAGGAGAGATGGAGTCGGCGACTGGACGGAGGAGGGGTCGCCAGAGCCTAGGATGCTCAGGCAAGTTCGTCGACAACTAGAGAGGGCTTCCCTGGAGCTTCGTTGATGGAGAGGAGCTCTGGATGGTGCAGGGACTGCAGGTGACGCCGTCGAGCAGGGGGGAGAAACCGAAAGGTAGAGGCGGTGGCTTCTGGAAGTGGCTTTGTCAGAGGAGATGAGCGTTGGAGGTGGCGTTGGCGTTGGAAGTTCCGGCTAGCAGGAGAGGGGCGTTGAAGGAACGGAACAGGGGGGTTGGGTCAGCGGTGCTGGGGAAGAACCAAACAAAATTCAAAAGTGATTCGTTAAGTTCAATTTCCAGTTGGCCTCCTCATGTGATGGGGAATTCATTTTATAATAAGGATTTGGGATTGATTTGACAAGGACATTACAAAAGGCAGCTCAATATTTTTTAAAAAAATTGGCAGATTATTACTATTGGCACATAGACGGAAATGTGAAGGGGAAAATTCAACGGTGGAGCCGGCCATAGGAATATGAGACATTTACTTTTAAAATTAGTTAATTAATTTAGCTTGCCCTAAATTAACCCATCTCTTAAACTACTGGATCTATGCATTTAGGATCCCATTGGCCGGTCACATCAACAAGCCAACTAAAAAATGCGTGAACATGTGCGATACAAAATAACACTCAAGCGCTAATAATACGCGCGATACAACTCAACACATAACAAAGTCAAACGCGTCAAGACATGTGTTACACAAATAAAGACAAGTACCATAATAATAATAACAGTTGTGATGCGGGTTACATCAATTCTCCCAGGGTTGAAAGAACTCGACCCCGACGAGACTCGATATGACCTGCAAATAGAAAGTCCAAATATCGAACGGCGAAATGTTGCATACAATCCTGCAGATGTCATCGTTGCGACTCAAAACCTGGAGGTAATCTCGATCAGATCCCTAAAAGAGACGGGAAACTAACCTTCTTTGAAAAATTATAACCCCAGTTGATGAGATCAACCATGTGATTATAAGGTCCCAAAAAGGCTCGCAATCCATCGGTCAAAATTTCATGTCAAATATTTAAATGAGTAGTAATTATTAGAGTTTCCAAAAGATGGAGGAGGCGGCATGTGGGTCAAACATGAGGCAAGAGGGAAAACAGTAAACAAGTGGGATCAACCTGTGAAATCAGTAACTCACGGCGCTTATAATATGCGTGATACAACTCAACACATAACGAAGTCAAATGCGTCAAGACATGCGCTACACAAATAGAGACAAGTACCATAATAATAATAACAGATGCGACTCTGGTAACATCATCTTTTTTACCCAATTTTATCCTGCATCATAATTAGAATTTAGCCCAATTCTATTTCCTGTTGGTTTTGAAATTTACTGAATTTCAATCCCTCCATACCAAAACCCTCCAACTGAAGGAATCCTTAGGTTTATCTCTATTGTCTCCTTCGAACAAGCCATTATCACAACCTTCGACCCACCAATGTTATTTCATGCACAGCAGGCAGGCCCCGCACAGTTGAGACCATTAGGTTCGACGCTGCTGCCACCTTTGAGCCCCTCACCACCAGCACCCGCATGCTTTGCTGCAGCCAGCATCCAGTTTTATACAGTCATATAGTTGCAACATTTCGCCTTACAATGGTCTTCCCTTATAAAACAACCGATTCTTCAAGAACATTGTCCTTAAATTTAACATCTTGTTGATCCTCTAGGTCAAACAATCCTGTGGTTACCTAGAACAATATCCTGTGGTGTCCATCACCACTGAAATAAGATTTTTTTCTAAGGCACTATTACATCAATCCCTGACCAATTATAATGAAAATCCATGATGGAAGGTAGGCCCTGTAAGGAGGGGTTTGTTTCGGCGTTTTCGCCGGGCGTTTGAAGCAAACGCCGCCGGACGGCGGGTAAACAAACGGGATGCCGGCGGCGTTTGCTCCGTTTGCACCCGCCGCAAGAAGAAAAAGCCCCTCAAACGCTGCTTTTCCAACCCCGCCTGCACCCCTCCGGTTCCAACTCTCCATTTCGACCCGCTGGGAGCAAACGCCACCGCCGTACCAAATAAACCCTAAACTTTCCTCTATCAACTTTACTGTGTGTACCAAAGATTTATACTAAGTAAATTTCTTCGTATTCTATCGATCCGTACAACTTATTCTGGCAAGCAACAATTCTCAATCAGTATTTCCACATACACATGCCAAAAATTAGCAATCAACCGGAAAATATCTCCAAATGCCACATTTCATTTCAAACGGTACTGATATACTTTCTCTAATTTGTCAAAATTCATCTACAACATAAACTTAAGATAACAAACAAGTATCTCTCTTGGGGAAAAAATACTTGGCCAAGTACAATTAAATTATTTTAACTTTATTCAATTCCCAATTCACCAGTGTTGCAATTCTACACGTTTTTGTAGTAAAAAGCCAACATAAAGTTCAAATAAACGAGGCCAGAGTACCATGATTCCCACAAATGAGAATTTGAAGACAACATGACCAGCAATATTTTCACCAGTCATATGAATAAATACAAAGTAACTGAGCAGTGCATACCTCTGGCTGGACGTGAAAGCAATAGAATTCAGGAAGAAGATCCCCATCCGCCACCGCCTGGAGTATAAATCTGAAGAATCTCACCTGCATCAACATTTACTGTGTTCTTACCTCCAAGGTATACCCTACGCTTGTCCTTTCTAATAAGGTAATTAGCCCCACGAGAACCATTCTCCCCACCCTTCAAACCTCTTGGGGCATGCACTCTCCTTTCGCTAAGTATACTTACAACAACCGGGCATCGGAACTCAATCTCCCTCACAAGACCGTCGCCGCCTCGGTGATACCCAACCCCTCCACTACTCTCTCGAAGGCTGAACCGATGCAGAAAAACAGGATACCGCTGCTCAAAAATCTCGGGGTCGGTCATTCTCGTGTTAGTCATGTGGCATTGAACTCCACTAGTTCCGTTCCAAGTCGGCCCAGCACCGCTACCTCCTCCAATTGTCTCATAGTATCCAAAACTGTTGTCTCCGAATGTCAGATTATTCATGCAGCCCTGAGAACATGCACAGGCCTGGAAGGCCGTGAGGATGACATCAGTCACCCTCTGTGAGGTCAGCACATTGCCCCCAACAACTGCAGCTTTCTCGGTCGGAGAAAGGAACGAGCCTTCGGGAATGTAAATTTTCACAGGCGCCAAGCACCCTTGATTCAGAGGGATATCCACATCTAGCAAACTTCGTAGACAGTAGATCACCGCTGCCGAAGTTACCGCTTCCGGAGCATTCCAATTACCATAGACTTCAGAACTAGTTCCCCCAAAATCAAAAGTGGCCTCCCCAGTTTTTGCATCAATGGATAGTTTTAAGTGGATGACAGAACCATCATCCATATAGTCCTCTTCCTCAATGACAGAAGAACCAGTTTCTTGTTCCAATTTAGTAGCCATTGACTTCAGCATCTCCCTGACAGCTTCCTCGGCATTTTTTTGCACATGAATCATATATGACTGAACAGTTTTGAATCCATACTGTTCAATGAGTTCTTTAATTAGGACTATCCCCCTCTGGTTCGCAGCCACCTGTGCTCTAAGATCCGATAGATTATCTTGAAGTCTACGTGTTCCTGGAACCTGATAACCCGAGTTTTCATCAGAGGTTGGTGATTGAAGTAGGTTAATGATTCTCTCTTCTTGGAAGACACCTCTCTCAAGAAGCTTGAATGCCTTAATGGCAGCACCTTCTTCCCAAATAGCCTTTGAGAATGGAGGCATACTCCCAGGAGTAATGCCCCCGATTTCTGCATGATGGCCTCTGCTTGCTACAAAAAAAACCAGCTTGATATCGTCAAAAACAGGTGTAATAACAGTTATATCAGGTAGATGGCTTCCACCAGCACATGGGTGATTAGTTACTAAAACATCGCCTTCATGAAGATCGTCTCCCCAGTACTGAAGCTGCCAACGCACGGTACTCGACATGGCACCTAGATGCACGGGCACATGTGGTGCGTTTGCGACCAGGCCACCGTCCGGACTGAACAAAGCACAGGAGAAATCGAGTCTCTCCTTGATATTGGTAGAAATCGAAGTTCTTTGGAGAGTCCGTCCCATTTGTTCAGCAATGCCCATAAATCTATGATTGAAGATTGAGAGCTGCACCACATCTGCAACTTTTTCAGCTATTTTTACAGTGTTTGGAGATGAGTCGATCTCGATTTTTATATTTCCGTACTTCGTTATTGATGCCTTGCACTTGGGTTCAACGATCACTGTACTGTTTCCGTTAATGATAATTGCAGGGCCATATAGAACATGTCCATATCCCAATTTCTCCAATTTGAATAATGGAGTCTCTTCCCAACCTGTCCCGAAATATATCTTGTACTGACCCTCTTTCAACGGGTTCCCCGAAAGTGGCTCAAGTTCAAGAGATCTCAGAATGTTCGTGACTCCAATGCCACGAACTCTCACATCGGAGATAAGAATCTTCTTGTTCTGAAGTTTAAATCCATACTCTTGCTGGAAGAGCTTCACGAACTCGGTAGCAAAGTTAAATTCTTCCTCTTCCACTTGCCTCTTCACCATGATTGCAGTATCAGTGCCATCATACCTTAAGTTTAGATATGACTCAGTTGTAATGTTCTCATCTTTAAACCCTTGCTCTCTAAGCCTTTGTTCTACTTTCCTTTTTAAAAACAACTCCCGTCGACAAGCCTCAATCAAAGAATCTGAATTATAAACTGAAGAATAAGGCTCCTGTGCTTCTTCAACAACATCAGCCAAGCCCATTCCATATGCACTCAAAATGCCGCAGTACCGGTGGATAAGTACTTCGGACATACCCAACGACCGGGCTATAGCGCATGCATGCTGAGGACCTGCGCCTCCAAAGCATGCAAGTGCGTGGTTTCTAGTCTCGTGCCCTTTCATTTCGGTCAATTGTCGAATCGGGCGACACATAGTCTCATTAGCAACATTGACAAAACCAAGAGCAATCTCTTCCACTGTCATATCCCTCGCATATGAATCCTGCATCTTTTTATAAGAATTTATCTCAACAGATAACTTTTCAAATGCTTTTCGAGTAGCCTCAACATCTAAAGGCTGGTTTTCATCTGGACCAAAGATGAAGGGGAAATAATCTGGAATAACAGTTCCCAGTATCAAATTGGCATCAGTAATGGCCAAGTCCCCGCCTTTTCTATAGCAAACTGGACCAGGGTGAGCTCCAACGGACTCGGGTCCTACACGGAATGAACCAAACTGGAATTTCAGCTTTGAACCACCACCAGCGGCAACCGTGTTTATATCGAGCTGAGGTGCTTGAACAATTGCACCGGCAATTTGAGTCTCTAGTACATGTGCATAGCTTCCATCGTAGCGACTAACATCTGTAGATGTGCCACCCATATCAAATCCGATCAAAGGCTTCATTGTTTCGAGCCCATAAAGGGTTTGAGAATAGCCAACAACTCCACCTGCAGGCCCTGAGAGGACTGCTTTATGCCCGGAAAAACTTTTTTCTGGAGCCAAACCACCATCTGATTGCATGAATAACACATTCACTTTCCCTGCACCCCCCTCAAATTTAGAAATAAAACCGGACAAGTATTCTTTGATGACTGGTGTCAGATAGGCATCAACACTAGCTGTCAGGCCTCGGGGTACCATGCGGATCATTGGAGTCAAAGAAGAAGACAGAGAAACATGCCTAAAACCCATTTTCAAAGCCAGTTTCTCAATCATGATTTCATGATGAGGGTAAGTGTAGGAATGCAGTAAGACAACAGCCAAACAGTTGATTCCTTTGGCAAGCAACCCCTTCAAGAGAGGTACAAGTGCTTCAATGTTAAGTGGTTTTGACACCCTAACAAGTTCCCCTGAAATGCCTTCAACTACTGAAGGAGAAGACTTCAGTTCCTGATTGAGGAGAAGTTCTATCCTCTCATCTGCCTCTATTACCTCCTCATAGAGATTAGAAGGCTTTGAGACTTTCAGGTCAAATATATTTGGCCGTGCTTGATTTCCAATTTGAAGCAAGTCCTTGAAACCTCGACTGACGCAAAGAGCAATCCTCTCGCCTTTCCGCTCAAGAAGAGCATTTGTAGCAACAGTAGTACCCATACGGATCCATTCAATCTTGTCGGTGGGAATTTTCGAAGACCGTGGAATTATATTACCAGTGTACTCTTCAAGAATTCTCCTAATTCCTTCAATAGGAGCATCATCGTAGTTTGTTGGATCGACGGAAAGAAGTTTCAAAACACAAGAATCTGATCCGCCTGGCACTTCTGCATAGATGTCTGTAAAAGTTCCGCCTCTATCAATGCAAAACTTGAACTTCTGCTCATGTATGCATCCCATTCAAACTTCTCAATTCAGGGTATCTTGACAGTATTTCTACAAGAAAAAAATATGGTTAATGGTTTCATCATAAAATTGAGTTAAGCCTATATACTTTGTCTAATAGAATTGCTGAAGATAATAGTATTTTATTATTTAAGTCTATTAGGATGTGAATGGGTTTAGTCCCGCATCGTGAGTCAAGTATTATGGGCTTCGGGCTCCTGTCGGTATCGCTGCTCCCGCCACGATAATTTTTTTTCACTTCCATCCTCTTGCTCCGCGACTGCTTATCTCGATGGGGAGTTCCTCTTCCGCTCTCGTCGACGGGAAAACCATCTGATTCCATCGACGGGAGGCTTGTTTTTTTCACCCATGATCCCATGAAATTCTCTCTGCTACTCTTGTCGTTGTGGCATGCTGCTGCTCGGCGTGCTCGTTGCTATCGATGGATCCTGCTCCCATCTAAAGTCGAACTTACAGTCCCCATTCCCGTCGATGGAGGAGAGGGCTCTTCTCCTCCCTCGATCTCGTCTCCAGGGGGAGCGACTTCTGCTCTCGTTCTCATCGACGGAGGGACCGCCCTTATCCTCACTTGATCTCGTTGCCAGAGGGAGCGACTGCTACGCATGTTCCACTCCATCGGTCTAGTCGAGCTACCGGTCCACGTTCCAGTCGACGGAGGAGAGCGCTCTTCTCCTCCCTCAATCCCGTAGCCAAAGGGAGTGACTTCTACTCTAGTTCTTATCGATGGAGAGAACTCCCTTTTCCTCCCTCGATCTCGTTGCCATAGGGAGCGGTTGAAGCTCCTATTCCTCTCCTTCGATCCAGTAGAGCTTCCAGTCCCCGTTCCCGTTCTGCTGCTCTTGACGATGGTCGATCCTGCTGCTGCTCTCGTGGACGATGCTTCTTTTCGTGTCGGCATCCCTCTTCTGCTGACCGCTGCTTGAGCACTCTGATCGCAACTGCTTGAGCCTTTTGCTTGTTGTTGGCTTGTGCACGTGCTATGCTCGTTGCATCTTAGGTCGTGTTCTCGCCGGCATCCGTTCTCCATAACTGTTTTTGTCTTTTTATGTGTTGTTTTGTCCTGTTGTTCGTATCTCCAGGCATTATATGCTTTCATACAGGTGTTCCATGTGAGGGCGAGTGTTCGTGATGAGTGCGACTCTGATGACTTTCTTTCCTGAATCTTGCCTTACTCACACACGGCCTCCAAGCATATTTCGTGTGATGTTTGTTTCTCCATGCATTCTATGCCTTCATGCATGTGTTTCACGTGAGGGGGAGTGCTCGTGATGAGGGCAATTCAGATGACTTTCTTTCTCGACTCGTGTCTTAGTCACACAAGGCCTCCGGATATATTTTGTGTTATTTGTCTCCCCTAATTTTTCTTCGTTGTTGGATAGGGGTGGTTTGGTCTTTGTTAGTTGACCTGGTTTCAGCTTCAAAAGAATTCAAGGTGATCATGGTCGGTTTGTAGACCAACAATGTGTGGCTTATGCCCGGTTGGATTATTCCCGGTGACACGCGGTTGGGCCCCGCCGCGCCGGTGGCTGCTATTTTGGCCTACGTTGTTAATCACCATTACATATATTTTTATGATATGTCCAAGCTGAATTATACCATGGAACTATGAGAACGGGTAATAGAAAGAAGAGTAAGACGAGAGACTAACATCTCAGAGAATCAAATTGGATTCATGTCAGGGCGGTCGACCATGGAAGTTATACATCTCTTGAGGAGACTCATTGACAACTAACGAGAAAGAAAACAATATTTGCATATGATGTTTATCGATCTTGAGAAAGCTTATGATAGAGTTCCAAGAGAGATCTTATGGAGAGTCTTAGAAAAGAAAGGTGTAAATGTATCATACATTGACATAATCAAAGATATGTATACAAATTCATTGACAAGGGTGAGGGCATCTCAAAGATTAACAGATGAATTCTCTATGAATGTTGGCTTACATCAAGGTTCAACATTAAGCCCTTATCCTTTTACCCTAATCTTAGATGAGCTCACCGTACATATCAAACAAGAAATACCTTGGTGTTTATTGTTTGTGGATGATATCATTTTGGTCGATGAGACACGCGAGGGTGTAAACGCAAAACTTGAATCTTGGCGTGACACTTCAGAAAATAAGGGTTTTAGGTTGAGCATGGCAAATACAGAGTATATGCAGCTTAAATTTAGCAGTGCAAGGACGGATGGCTTCGTTATTAAGTTGGGTGATCAAGATATTTCTCGTGGTGAGTGTTTTAAATATCTTGGATTTATAGACGGAGGTATTGATAAAGATGTGACACAGAATCCAAAGTTGGTTGAAGTGGAGAGGCACGTCAGAGATCTTATGTGATCGTAAAGTACCATTAAAACTTAAGGGCAAGTTTTACCGTACTGCAATTAGACCAGCGATGCTCTATGGTTCTGAGTGTTGGGCAATGAACTGTGTGCATGAGCAAAAAAAGTGATTTGCGGAGAAGAGAATGCTTAGGTGGATGTGTGGATCACACAAGACTGGATAAAATTAGGAATGAATGTATCAGGGATATGACAAGAGTAGCACCAATTGCAGAGAAGATGCGAGAAGCTCAACTAAGATGGTTTGGACACGTACAAAGGAGACCATTAGAGGCACCTGTTAGGCGTTGTGAGAGTCTAGTCACTAGGCATGTTAAATGAGGGAGGAGTAGACCAATAAAGACTTGGAATGAAACTATAAGGAAAGACATGATGTACTTAGGCATTAGTGAGATTATGACAAGAAATAGGGCACAATGGCGACAAAGGATCCATATAGCCGACCTCACTATAGTAGGAATTGAGTGTTGTTGTTGTTGTCCAAGCTGAAGGTTTTTGATGCAGTGGTGGCCAGCTAAAACGGAAGACGTTGAAATGCGACCTGCATGAATGGGATGCCTAAACACAGTGCACGTGCAAACATGAGAACAACCCAAGAAATATTGATAAATAAGTCATAAAATTATAAAGCTCGGCGTCCGCAAATTCAAGCAACAATTAATGCGCGAAACAAATTAAGCTACCAACAGAATGAGGTTCGATTCAATTAGCGTGCGCCGGTAGAGATCCTGCAAATAACACTTCAAACCATATGCTATCGCACAAAATTACCACATCCACAACAATGGTTCAAAATCGAGCGTTCAAATGAGAGAAAGAGAACATCATATACCTTGACTTGCTTAGGCACACGGCGGGGCGGCTTCGGGACGGACGGTCGTTGGCAGAAGCTTGTGGACCAGCGGGAGGTTCCACGAGGGGGTTGCGGGTAGCTGGAGTAGGGGCTGGTGGGGCTGGTTGAGGGCGTCGGAGAGGTGTGGAGGGCTGGACGAGACTGATGGGGGGCTGGGAGGAGGGTGCCGGGGTGGAGGAAGGATGGGTGGGCCTGGTGGGGGCTGGAAGGGAGGCGTCGTGGGCTGAGGAAGGCGGCACGGGGCCGACGGGAGCTGAAGGAGGGGCGTCGGGGGTTGAGGGAGGTTGGACGGGGCCGGCTAGGGCTGGAGGAGGGGCGTCGGGGGTAGAGGGAGGTTGGACGGGGCCGGCTGGGGCTGGACGGGAGGGCGTCGAGGGTGAGGAAGGCTGGACGGGAGGGCGTCGAAGGGTGAGGAAGGCTGGTCGGGGCCGACGAAGGCTGCACGCGCGGATGAGCTCCAACGACCGGAGGGTTACGGCTCTCCGTAACTCCGATCCTTAGCTTGCCCTCAATGTGCCTATTTATACAAAACTAGTAAAATAAAATTAGGGCTCCCGATCGGACGGCTATAAATGTTCGGGCCGATCGGGGGCAAAATACATCGCAAAAATAGAAAACTGATATATGAAACTGATTCGGAACGACCCTCCGGACGCATCCGCGGACTCGGATCGCCCAGCCGGGTCGCCGATCACCGCTTCCTGCGGGAATAGACATGAACGTGTCGCCGATCGCCATCAACTCCCCCTGACTTGAAAGCACTTATCTCCGGTGAGTGAAGATGATCGTACTCTCGACGTAAGTCCAGGGCGAGTCTCTCAAGCTCCTCAGCAGCAACCCAAGTGTCATCAGAAGGAGGGCGGGCAGGCCAATGAACAAAGTACTGCGGGGTCACTGAACCGCCCGTAGTCGTGAAGTCATGACCAATGATCTGTAGAGTGTCTCCAGAAGGCGTAAGCGGCTGTCGTATCAATGTATCTCTGGCTGGAACCAACGACTGCGAAGGGGGATCCTCCAAATGGAGCTCATCCGACCGCGACTGTCGGGGAAAAGGGGTAGGTGTACTGGCGGGGGGAGGGTCAGACAGGGGCTTGGGAACAGGTGGAGATAGGGGATCCGTGTACACTCGCTCCTCAAAGTACGGGGTCAGATCCTCTACATTGAATACTCGATGAATCCCCATCGCTGGTGGTATGTCGACCTCATATGCGTTCGCACTAATCTGTCGAGTGACTGCGTAGGGACCCATCCGACGAGCACTTAACTTCCTCGCAGCCCCTTGGGGGGGCCTCTCAGGTCGAAGGCGAATCATAACTTGTTCCCCAACATCAAATGTTTGCTCCCTTCTGTGCAGATCAGCCTGAGCTTTATATATTTCATTACTTGCCGCAATCTTTCTTCGAACTGTCTCATGTAGTGTGTGTATATGCTGAATGGATGACTCGGCAGACTCACTAGGTCGGTCTCCTAATGGAAAGGCAACTAAATCAACCGGTTTCCTAGGCTCAAGAAGTGCATGCAAATGATAGACAAATGACTCAACAGACAACTGATACGAATGATGGACCCAAAAGATGACATGCTCGTATGAATGATGCATGAGCAACAAGACATACAAGCTACACGGATATACAACAAGCTCCATGTGGCGAAGGTTCCTGAAAATGTGCGGTTTATCGGGAGGTTCATCAGGAGGAGTGTAATAAAACGCAGCGAGTGTGTGATGGGTGTCAGAATGACCGTGTGAGATACTAACACTCCAATATGAACTCATATGGTTCCTAATCTCTCTCAAGGTATGTGACGCATCAGGCGGCTCACCAGGAGGTACGTATGAATTTTCGTCGCGAAGGCAACGAACACCTGAGTGAGCAACAAAGACATCAATAATAGGATGTGACACTCGAGCGGGGCGAGTGCTACTAATAAGAAAGAACTCATCTGGAGGATCAACAGGCGGTATGTTTACGAACTCATCTCGAGTGTGGTAGATCATACGCTCAATCCTCAATACCACAAGAGGATGCTCAAGTGCACCTAAGCCAATCCTGACATACTCAATGTTGCTCTCAAGACCCGCTCTCCAAAGCAAAATAAGGGTTTTGCATTGGAGAGGTGTCAATAAGTCGGCGCTCACGGGTGACTCGCTCAACGGGATATTAATCTCACGGGGAAGTGGTGGTTCATCAGGTGGCTTGTTAGGGGGGTCATTAAAGAACATGTCAGTAGAGTCATGGTCCTCCAAGTAAATACTACCAATAAGGGTAGTGTCCCCAAAGGTGGGTGAGACAACCGCCAAGATATCGACACTCGGCTCGAGGCTCTTGGTCATGATATGACTCGAACTAAGACATAGGGGAGAGTGAGAGGAATTCACACTCGAGTGGGGGTTAGTCGGTGAGATGTCAAGAACGGGGTCTATAACTAATGGCGTAACGAGGCCAACATAAGGTATAAAAGATGGATAGACCATCACGGTGTCACTTGGTCGCTCGGCATCACTCTCGTGACCAAGCTCACTAGATGTGCTAATGGCGCTCTCCGCCTGTAATACAAGGCCAGGGTCAAACTCTGCCTCAAAGTCGCGTGGGCACGGAGGCTCACCAAGAGGAGTACAAAAATCAGATGGCGAACCGCTCATGTCTATGGGAGTACTACACGCAACGGTGGTTTGATTTAAATCCTGATGTGCCCCCCTATCGGCTACCCCGAGAGCAGATTTCAAGCGATCCATTTGAGCGTGTACGCGATCAAATTGATCAAGAACCAATCGCTGAAACTCGGCTTCAGGTATCTCCATTGGTGGGACACTAGGGCGATCCAGACGCGTGGAGTTATCCATGTAGTGGTGACCGCTATAGGGATCCGGATAATCATCAAAATGCTCATCCCTAAGAGACTCACAATGTGTTAGATGGTGACTGCGATCCCTCCGAGGACGTGGCGTGTATGACGATCTCTCCGGAGGGGCTCTACGAAGGTACTCAACTCTACCAACATCAAGTCGTGGCGGGGTGTAGCGACGATAACTGGAAGCTCGAGAATAATAAGGATCGTCTTTAGCAAATCGTGGCGGAGGGTCGACACGATACCTAGAATGAGCGGAATGCGAATACGGATGATCATTGTAATGATATGCCATGAGATACAACCTATGGACTCCACTACTGCAAAATAAGTGAGGCGCAAACCGAACCTGCCTCTGATACCAATTTGATGCTGTGGTGGCCAGCTAAAACGGAAGACGTTGAAATGCGACCTGCATGAATGGGATGCCTAAACACAGTGCACGTGCAAACATGAGAACAACCCAAGAAATATTGATAAATAAGTCATAAAATTATAAAGCTCGGCGTCCGCAAATTCAAGCAACAATTAATGCGCGAAACAAATTAAGCTACCAACAGAATGAGGTTCGATTCAATTAGCGTGCGCCGGTAGAGATCCTGCAAATAACACTTCAAACCATATGCTATCGCACAAAATTACCACATCCACAACAATGGTTCAAAATCGAGCGTTCAAATGAGAGAAAGAGAACATCATATACCTTGACTTGCTTAGGCACACGGCGGGGCGGCTTCGGGACGGACGGTCGTTGGCAGAAGCTTGTGGACCAGCGGGAGGTTCCACGAGGGGGCTGCGGGTAGCTGGAGTAGGGGCTGGTGGGGCTGGTTGAGGGCGTCGGAGAGGTGTGGAGGGCTGGACGAGACTGATGGGGGGCTGGGAGGAGGGTGCCGGGGTGGAGGAAGGATGGGTGGGCCTGGTGGGGGCTGGAAGGGAGGCGTCGTGGGCTGAGGAAGGCGG
This sequence comes from Platanthera zijinensis, assembly GCA_039513925.1. Taxonomy (NCBI): domain Eukaryota; kingdom Viridiplantae; phylum Streptophyta; class Magnoliopsida; order Asparagales; family Orchidaceae; genus Platanthera; species Platanthera zijinensis. Next base: position 52,410,598 of record CM077085.1, on the reverse strand, counting down.
CACGGGGCCGACGGGAGCTGAAGGAGGGGCGTCGGGGGTTGAGGGAGGTTGGACGGGGCCGGCTAGGGCTGGAGGAGGGGCGTCGGGGGTAGAGGGAGGTTGGACGGGGCCGGCTGGGGCTGGACGGGAGGGCGTCGAGGGTGAGGAAGGCTGGACGGGAGGGCGTCGAAGGGTGAGGAAGGCTGGTCGGGGCCGACGAAGGCTGCACGCGCGGATGAGCTCCAACGACCGGAGGGTTACGGCTCTCCGTAACTCCGATCCTTAGCTTGCCCTCAATGTGCCTATTTATACAAAACTAGTAAAATAAAATTAGGGCTCCCGATCGGACGGCTATAAATGTTCGGGCCGATCGGGGGCAAAATACATCGCAAAAATAGAAAACTGATATATGAAACTGATTCGGAACGACCCTCCGGACGCATCCGCGGACTCGGATCGCCCAGCCGGGTCGCCGATCACCGCTTCCTGCGGGAATAGACATGAACGTGTCGCCGATCGCCATCAGTTTTCCCTCCAGTTTGAGAGGGAATGTTGAAAATATTAGTATTTTATTATTCAAGTCTATTAGTATGTGAGTGGGTTTAGTCCCATATCATGACTCAAGTATTATAAGTCGTTGTAACTCCTATATATTACCCGTTATTTGGATGAATAAAAACATCAAAACTATTATCTTCTAATTACTTTCAACAAGAATGAACATAATAAGAGAACCTGAATAGTTTTATTTTCTAGAAAAATAAATTTTATGGGTATAGCAAATATATATATAGTTTTGTATATAGTTGTATAGGGCGCTTTGGTCTCACATTATGGAAGGTTAAGTTGTCACTCGTCAACTCTATAAATAAATGTGTACTCGTAATTTAGAGGAAGGAATAAGATTATTTGATCTTCTATCTCATGGTATTAGAGTAAAACGTTTCCTAATATCTACCAAAGACGTGATCGTTGAGCAACAACGAAATCTTTTGTGATTGATGTCCACCAATTTTGCGACTTATTTGTGCTCTTACAGTGACCCGAGCTCCTCCTGAGATCCACTCGGCTCACGAAGTCAAGCAGTTGTCTTCCGTACTTGCACAGTCTCACCACATCTTCGGCCCTAGGTCTTGCACTGTGCTAATCCTGCGTAGTTCTTACTCCAACGACTTGCTCTCATCCAAGCTCGCATACCTCCCGATCTTTATACTTCCTCTCCAACAACTTTCTCTAGCCCAAGTTCGCAGAGTTCGTAGAGCTCGTTCTCGTGCAATCAAGTCTCACTTGTTCTCACATAGTTCATGTTATTGCAAAGCCCGATATTTCTCTGGCTCTATACAGTTCTCTCCAAGATCTCTCGCACGGAATAACAAATCTTCTCATCGAGCTCTTGCCAGAGATGCTATTAGCTCCACAGTTCTCGAGAAAGTTCGTTGAATTCTCTCACTCGCTTGGATCTTGTGAAATGGTGAGCAATGATGCATCATCTTCGTCATCCATTATGGCTTCCACTGTTTCCATTCCCACGTGTGAGATAAAGATGAGCTGAAGATTACTACTATATTTTTATCTAGGAAGATAAACATTGTTGAGTATGTCCATTCCATGGATAAAGTACTTCAAACTAAAGGTCTTCTTCATCAGGTGACCTGAGAACTCCCCCCCCCCCAAACCAAGCGCATTGAGCAATGGCTACGTGATGATGGTCACGTTCAGTCCTGGTACTGAACTCTATAGATAGTGAAACCTATTGAATGACAATGCATCATGAGATAGACAAAACTATGTGGAAAGAACTGAAGTCCCTCTACTCTGGCAAGGATAGCCTCCAATATCTGCTCAACTTATTGCTGGATCTTCAAATAGTTGAGTTGGATCCAAATAGTGATATGACTTCATCAGTGCCTCAGCATAAGACCCTAATTGAAGTCTGGATTCAACACTAGCCACCCACTCTTGATCTAGCTACTCAGATATCTCAGGAGGTCGTCAGTATTGCTATGATGATGGCGAGAATTACATCCCATCTACACGGTGTTTGGGCAAATGTTTTATCATCTACAACGGTTATCAGAGTTGGGTCCAGATAGCGATATGAATTCTTTATTTGATGTTTGCCTAATGGTTCTGAAGGTCACTCCTATTGATGCCTCCAATACTCCATCTCCTGCCTTCTCTAGCAGCCTGCTAGAGCGTGTCCCCTAGTTGTTGGGGGAGAGGTCATGCAGGGTTTTCAAGGAGGTGGAGGGAGAGATGGTCGTAACCGCCTTAAGGTACAAAACACTCGCATGTGTACCCAATATAGCCATCTAAATCACACAGAGGCAACATGCTCTCAAAAGAATGGTTTTCCTCCATAGTAACAGCAGCCCCCCATCATTAAGCTTCCCTTGCAATTGACGCACTCAAGACTTCTCGATCCAACATTGATGTGTTAAGAGAAGAGATACAAAGTCTTTGTGGGATACTAACTCAGTTCTCAGGGCCTTTGCTTGGAGACTAATGAAGGTATATCGTGTATTTCTCAAAGTTAATCTTGTATACTAGACTCTGGAGCCACAAACCATATTACTTCGTATAGTCCATTGAGATACATATATATCATGTTTCCCAAGTCCATCACTATTACCAACGGAGAAACCACCATGATTAGCGGATCTGGTGTCGTGCCCCTTACCACAACTATCTCTTCTTTAATTGTACTTCATGTTCTAGGATCATAGTTTATCTTTTGTTTGCTAATCACCTAACTCATGACACAACTATTATGTAACTTTTCTTCTTCCTCGTTTGTGATACAGGATTTTCAGACACGAAGTATTATTTGTAGAGCAGTTGTCAAACGAGCTCTATATTCTGGACATTTCTCCATCAACTCTATCTTTCATCACTTCGGAGGAGTGACATCGACGCATTGGTCATGCAACTTCCGATCCACCACAAAGCTCTTCAAAGTATCAGTTTTTTTTTGTAAATCATATATGGGAAACAACATGGTCATATGTATTCTCTGCATTACAATATAAGTGATGCTCCTTTTTATTTAGTGCATTCAAATATTTGAGGTACCTATAAAATTGTAAATTTACCTGGTCGTCATTATTTTGCCACATTTACTAATGATCATTCTTGCATTACTTGATTGTATTTGCTTGGTGATCGTTCTAAAATTATAAGCTCCTTTCACTCCTTTATTGTAGAAATCAGCAACCAATTTCCACTAATATCATGAACCCTAAAATTTAAATTAAAAACATTAGTCATAAAAACAAAGTGAGAATTTACCCATTTAACCGTTGTATATACAAAATAAAAAGGATTAGTAGCAATACGCATATAAATCATATTATATTCATTTTTTGTAGTATATGGAGCTTAAATTTAGCAGTACAGGATTAGTAGCAATATGCCCTATCTTTTATCATAATCTCACTAATGCCTAAGTACATCATTTCTTTCCTTACAGTTTCATTCCAAGTCTTTATTAGTCTACCCCTCCCTTGTTTAACATGGTTAGTGACTAGACTCTAACAACGCCTAACAGGTGCCTCTAATGATCTCCTTTGTACATGTCCAAACCATCTTAGACGAGCTTCTCGCATCTTCTATACAATTGGTGCTACTCCTATCTTATCCCTGATACTTTCATTCCTAATTTTATCCAATTCGTGTGTCCACACATCCACCTAAGCATTCTCATCTCCGCAACTCCCATTTTTTGCTCATGTACACAATTCACTGCCCAACACCCAAAACCATAGAGCATCGCGGGTTTAATTGTAGTATGGTAAAACTTGCCCTTAAGTTTTAGTGGTACTTTACGATCACATAAGATCGTTGACGCACCTCTTCACTTCAACCAACCCGCTTGGATTCTATGTGTCACATCTTTATCAATACCTCCGTCTGTTTGAACTATCGATCCAAGATATTTAAAACACTCACTACGAGAAATATCATGATCACCCAACTTAATAACGAAGTCATGTGTCCTTCTCGTACTGCTAAATTTAAGCTCCATATACTCCATCTTTGCCCTGCTCAACCTAAAACCCTTCTTTTCTAAAGTATCTCGCCAAGATTCAAGTTTTGAGTTTACACCCTCGCGCGTCTCATCAACCAAAACGATATCATCCGCAAACAATAAACACCAAGGTATTGCTTGTTGGATAAGTTTGGTGGCTCATCTAAGATAAGGGTAAAGAGATAAGGGCTTAAAGTTGAACCTTGATGTAAGCCAACAGTGATAGGGAATTCTTGTGTTAATCCTCCATATGTTCTCACCCTTGTCACTGAATTTGTATACATATCTTTGATTGTGTCAATATATGATATATTTACACTTTTCTTTTCTAAGACTCTCCATAAGACCTCTCTTGGAACTCTATCATAAGCCTTCTCAAGGTCAATAAACAACATATGCAAATCTCGTTTTCTTTCCTGATAGTTGTCAATGAGTCTCCTCAAGAGATGTATAGCTTCCATGGTCGACCTCCCTGGCATGAATCCAAATTGATTCTCCGAGATGTTAGTCTCTCGTCATAATCTTCTTTCTAGTACTCGTTCTTATAGTTTCATGATATGACTCATCAATTTAATTCCTTTGTAATTAACACAATTTTGTATATCTCTTTTATTCTCATACAAAGGTACCAAGATACTTTCCATCCATTGGTCTGACATCCTCTTTGGCTTCAGTAATTTATTGAAAAAACTTGTAAGTCACAAAATTCTTTCATTTCCTAAATATTTTCATACTTCGATGGGTATATCGTCAGGCTCAACCGTCTTTCCATTTTTCATCTTATTCAGAGCATTTTTTACCTCTGATACTTGAATTTTACGATAAAATGTTTTGTTTTTATACTTCTCTGATTTACTTAACTCTTTCAAGTTCAATTCATTATCCTTTGTTTCATTATAAAATTAATAAAAGTATCTTTTTCATCGCTCTTTAATATCCACATCAACCGTCAAAACTGTATATGTCTCATCTTTATGCATTTTACTTAAATGTTTTTCTTTCTTTCTTTAACTCGAGCAATTTTTATATATGTCACGCTCTCCATCTTTGATATCTAGTTGCTTATAAAATAATAAAAATCTACAAATTACGCAAGTGCACCCCTCTTTATATAGAATAGAGAGGTGATAGAATGTACAAATGACGATGTGCGGCTAAAAACATCGGGTCATTACAATAAAGGTAACCGCCTGGACTACAACAAGAAACAACATATGGTGGTTACACAAGGGCAACCGCATGACCTTTTATAGTGCAACAACACTGGGCTACTACACAAGGTTAACCGTCCGCAGATTCCTTCAACACTGTCCTGCAAGCTGGAGCATACAAATCGTAGGAGCCAATCTTGGACAAAAACTGATGATATAATGGTCAAGATAAGACCTTAGTGAGGAAAACAACTTTCCCAGCAGCAAGCACATGTCTCATGTCTAATTTTTTAAATTGAACATTTTCCCTAATAAAATGAAAATCGATCTTGACATGTTTGGTGCGTTCATGAAATATAAGATTCTTGGCAATATGAATAACAACTTGGCTGTCATAGAAGAGAGTGGTCAGGGAGGGAAGTTTCACACCCAGATCGCTCAGAAGACTCTCCAACCATGTGATTTCTGAAATTACAGAAGTCATTGATCGATACTCAGCTTCCGCAGATGATTGTGCAATCACAGTTTGTTTATTGCTCCACCAAGTGATAAGGTGTCCACCAAAGTATGTGCAATACCCACTTATTGCTCAAGAGAACCAACTTAGTCAACAACAGAGTAAGCAACAAGTGAAAATAGGAAGAGTGGTTATACATAATCCTTTGTCCTGGAGCAGTCTTCAGATACCGGAGGATGCACACAACAACCTAAAGATGAGAGATCTGTGGAGCATGCATAAAGCGCCTAACCACCCAAACGACAAAGGATTTATCAGGTGTCGTGATTGTAAGGTAAATAAGCTTGCCCACAAGACGATGATAGTAATTCAGGTTAGGGAGGAGTAGATAAAAATCAAATGCATGGGAGCAGAGCTTATGGTTGACATCCATAGGAGTATCAATGGGCTTGAATCTAGAGTAGCAGGCGTAGTGAAGTAGGTCAAGACAGTACCTCTATTGAGTCGATAATAGTAATTCAGGTTAGGGAGGAGCAGATAAGAATCAAATGCATGGGAGCAAAGCTTATGGTTGACATCCATAAGAGTATCAATGGACTTGCATCTAGAGTAGCAGACGTAGTGAAGTAGGTCAAGACTGTACTTCTGTTGAGACAAAACGAGACCATCAGGTCGACAAGCAGGTGCAGAACTATTCACGGGCACACCCGGGCACGTATTCGGGTTCAATTTTCAGCGAAAAAAACATAGGTTCTTTAACTCATATGGATTATAAGATTTTAAAAATCGATTTCTCTTCAACCGCTCAACGAAAATCAAATCTGAATGTTGCATTGGAGTTCTCTTAGAACACATAAAACAAATTCCTTAATCTAAAATTTTCATGGAATTTTGATGGTACTTCATGTGTATACAAATAAACCTAAATGAGTCGATTTCTCAAGCTCAAGTAATCGGATCGAAAAATTGTCATTACCATTGAACTTGTGGAGACTGTTGAAGCTCGAGGAGACCGGGCGGATTAATATCTAGCCGCAGCGGTCAGCTTGTCTCCCCGGTCTGGCAGTTTGGCTCAGCGGACTGCTGGTTAGTGGCAGCGGTTATATCTGGCAGCAATCTTGGCAGGATTGGCGGTCTGACTGTGTAGCAGTGTTGCGGTTTGGTAGTCGGCTTCCCGCAGGGCTTTCCAGTCTTGGAGGTCTTCCCGCAGCTGTGGACTGAAGGCTAGCCGCAGCTGCGGTCTGAAGGTTAGCCGCAGCAGCGGCCTGATGGTTAGCCGCAGCAACGGCCTGGAGACTAGCCGCAGCAGCAGTGGTGGGAGTCCGCAACTGCGGTCTGGTGGGAGTCCGCAACTGCGGTCTGGTGGGAACCCTCAGTTGTGGTCTGACGGCTAGCAGCGGCGGTCTAGAGGTCTTCAGTGGCGGTTTGGAGGCTTACCTCTGTTGCCGCTAGTGATCAGCAATTTTGTACAGTGTTGCGGTTTGATAGTGTCAAACCGCATAAACCTCGTAGTTTATGTATTTAGTCTCACATCTCTTGTTGTATTCTCTCATCTTTCCCATTTTCTATGAATAAGAGGGCACACCTACGTATTGTTTATTTTTTTGGAGCAATAAAATTTGTCTTTATTTAGCTCTTTTTCACATGTTATCAGAGCTAATCGGTCCTTTGCTCCAATTTGTTCGCGGTTTGTTTTTCTAACCGCTTCCGACTTCTTTTTTGTTCGAGCGGTTTCTATTTCCTCCCTGCCCTCCCTTGCTTTTTGTTTCTTCATGCGGCTTGTTTCTTCTCGCGCGGGTTATTTTCTCTACTCGCGCGGTCTCTTCCTCTCCTTTTCTCTTCTCTTCTTGCGTGGGTTGTTTTCTCTACTCGCGCGGTCTCTCCTCTTTCTGCAGTTTGTTCTTCCGGCTTCTTACTCAACTGTGTGGTTTGAGTCTCTCTGTCGGCTTTCTTTTAGTGTTCGCATTCATTCTACGTCCTGTTTGTCGATCGGTTAACCGATCTGCTCTTTTTGCGACCTGTTCTTTTCCAGCTTGAGCTCTTCTTGGTCGTCTGTTCGTTGCCCTTTGTTCGCGCGGTTTGTTCTGTTAAACCGTACGGTTTGTTGTTGTTTTCTATGACCACTCTTTCTCCTTCCTCTTCTCTTGCTACTTTTGTTGCTGCTCAGTTAGCTACTACAGGAAGGTGGCTCATTGATTCTGGTGTTACTAATCATATGACGAAGAATTCTCGTCTTTTCTCTTCCCTTGACAAGAGTAACTGGTTGCCTCCGGTTCTTATTGCGGATGGTTCTCCGTCTCCGGTTTGTGGGTCTGGCACGGTGCATGTTACTAATTCTCTTGAGCTTCATGACACTCTTTATGTCCCAAATTTTCCGTGCAATCTTCTTTCTATCACTGCTCTTTGCAAATAGTTGAACTGTGAAGCTGTTTTTCCTGCTTCTACTAGTCTTATTCGGGTCCCTCACTCCAAGGAGTCGATTGCTACTGGGACTGCAAGCGGTGGTTTGTTCTACCTTGATACCACTTCTGCTTTTTCATCATCTTCTTTACTCCAGTGGCATCTTCGTCTTGGGCATCCTCCCCGGATTCTTTATCAGCTTCTGTCAGATTTACCTCGAGAGGATTCTTCTCTTAATTGTGAGGCTTTTCAATTTGGCAAACATCACCGATCTACTTTTCTCGCAAAGCATGAACGCAGTTCTTCTCGTCCTTTTGATCTTGTTCATTCGGATGTTTGGGATCCTGCTCTTCTTCCGACTATTGGTAGGGGTAGCGTGTATTTTGTTATTTTTATTGACGATTTCTCTCGGTGTACGTGGTTGTATTTGTTACACAATCGCTCTGAAATATTTTCTATTTTTACTGCGTTTTATAATGAGATTCGTACACAATTTGATACCCCTATTATAAAAATTTCGCACTGATAATGCTAAGGAGTATCTTAGTCATCAGTTCACGACATTTTGTATGGATCATGGAATTGTCCATCAAACTACTTGTCCTTAAACCTCTCAACAGAATGACGTTGCTGAATGTAAAAATCGTCATCTTCTAGATGTGGCTCGTAGCCTTCTCACTCATATGCATGATTGCATGTTCCCCGGTCTTATTAGTGTCATGATGTTCTTCTTTCTTGTTTTCTCATAAATTGAGTTCCCTCTTCGGTTCTTCATGGCAAAACTCCATTTTTTATCTTGTATCCTGATGCGACTCCGTTTCCTTTACCTACTCGTGTCTTTGGATGCACAGCGTTTGTTCACTCTCCTTCTTCTGGTCGTGACAAACTCTCTCCTCGTTTTATTAAGTGCATCTTTCTGGGTTATTGCCCAACACAGAAAGGATATAGGTGTTTTGATCATGTTCTCCGGGACAGTATGTTTCTGCAGATGTCACATTCTTTGAGGATGTTCCGTTCTTTTCTCCTCCCTCTGTTCTTCCTTCTTCTCATGATTCTGCTTCTTTTCCTCTTGTGTCGGCACCTCTTCCAGAGCTTGTCCTTCTTTCTTCTCCTTCTCTTCCTGATTCTCCTACTGTCTCTGATTCTTCTACTGAGTCGCTGCCAACAGCTCCTGGGCTAGTTGTCCCTTCTTCGGATGAAACTGACACTGCAGACCGGACAGACCTAGATCTTCTGATTGCTCTTCGGAAAGGTGTTCGATCATGCACTCAACATCCTCTTCAGGCTGTGGTTTCTTATGCATAGCTATCTCTTTCGTCTAAGAGTTTTGTTTTTCCTCTATCGGCAAATGTTATTCCAACTTCCTATCAAGATACTCTTGTTATTCCTTATTGGAAAGCTGTTATAGATGAAAAGATGAAAACTCTTACTGAACGGGGTACTTGGACTCTTGTTCTAACCCCTCCAGGAGCTGATGTGGTTGGCTGTCGCTGGGTCTTTGTCATCAAATTTCTTCTTGATGGTACTATTGATTGATACAAAGTCCGGCTTGTTGCCAAAGGGTTTACGCACACTTATGGTGTGGATTTCTTTGATACTTTCTCTCCTGTTGCTATGATTACTACAATATGTGTTCTCTTTTCTGTGGCTTTCAATAGAGACTGGAAAATGTCTCAATTGGATATGAAGAATGTCTTTCTTCATGGTGATTTGCAGGAAACAGTCTATATGAAGCAACCTTTAGGGTATGTTGTTCAGGGGGAGTCTCAGGTCTGTAAACTGCGAAAGTCGGTCTATGGTCTTAAGCAAAGTCCCAGGGCATGGTTTGACAAGTTCAACGAAGTTATTTCTGTTATTGGGTTTGCTCGGAGTGTTGCAGATCATTCTTTATTCATCCGCAAAACCTCGGTTGTTCTAGTTATTCTTGTAGTTTATGTGGATGATATTCTTCTTACATGGGATGATAGAAAGGGTGTGGATATGACAAAAAAGCATCTGTTTCAGCATTTTGTTACCAAAGATATGCGATCTCCTAAATATTTTAAAAATTTTGAAATATCCTGGAAACCTGGTGTCATAGTTCTTTCACAGCGAAAGTATACCTTGGATCTCTTAAAAGAGACAGGTCTCCTTGGAGCTAAACCTGTTCGATCTTCAATGGTTGTTGGAGATGACAAGTGCTAGAGTAAGGACTCACCTTTTCTTGAAGATGTCACCAGATACAGACGGCTTGTGGGAAAACTCATTTATCTGGCAGTCACAAGACCGGATATTTGTTATGCAGTGGGAAGGGTGAGCCAGTTTATGCAAGCTCCTAAGGAGTGTCATCTACAGTCGGCTATTAAGATTCTAGAGTATGTGAAATGTGCTCCAGACAAAGGACTTCTGTTTCAGAAAAGGGGATATTTGAAGGTTGAGGCTTATTCTGATGCTAGCTACGCAGATGATAAGGAAGATAGGAAGTCTACATCTGGTTTCTGCACCTTCGTTGGAGGTAATCTAGTCAGCTGGAAGAGCAAGAAATGGGTTGTAGTTGTCAGGTCAAGTGCAGAAGCTGAATATAGGAACATAGCTCGGACTGCTTGCGAGTTGAAGTGGCTACGGACACTCTTGCTTAATCTGGGAGAGTTTTATGATCATCTCCTACCTATGTTCTGTGATAATAAAGCAGTCATATATATTTCGAGGAATCCTGTCTTTCATGAGAGGAGAAAGCATATCGAAGTGGATTGTCACTTCATCAGAGAAGAGATTTTGAAGAATCAGATCTGCACACTATTTGTTACCTCACAGAGAGAACTAGCTGATTTCTTCACTAAACTGGTTACTCCTTTTGAGGAAGTTTGTAGCAAGCTGAACATGGTAAATATATATGCTCCAGCTTGAGGGAGAGTGTTGAAGCTTGAGGAAACCGGGCGGATTAATATCTAGCCGCAGCGGTCAGCTTGTCTCCCCGGTCTGGCGGTTTGGCCTAGCGGTCTGCTGGTTAGTGGCAGCGATTATGTCTGGCAGCTATCGTGGCAGGATTGGCGGTCTGACTGTATAGCAGTGTTGTGGTTTGGTATTCGGCTTCCCGCAGGGATTTCTAGTCTTGGAGGTCTTCCCGCAGCTGCGGACTGGAGGCTAGCCATAGTTGCGGTCTGAAGGTTAGCCGCAGCAGCGGCCTGACGGTTAGTCGCAGCAGCGGCCTGGAGACTAGCCGCTGCAGCGGCCTGGAGGCTGACCGCAGTAGCAGTGGTGGGAGTCCGCAACTGCGGTCTGGTGGGAGTCCGCAACTGCGGTCTGGTGGCAACCCGCAATTGCGGTCTGACGGCTAGCAGCGGCGGTCTAGCGGTCTGACGGCTAGCAGCGACGATCTAGCGGTCTGGCGGCTTACCTCTGTTGTCGCTAGTGATCAGCAGCTTTGTACAGTATTGCGGTTTGACAGTGTCAAACCGCATAAACCGCACAGTTTATGTATTTAGGCTCCATTTGTTTGGGCGTTTCGCTGCTCCATTTTGAGCAAACGCCGCCGGAAGGAGGGAAAACAAATGAACCTCTGGCGGCGTTTGCTCCGTTTCCACCCGCCCGCCTTGAGAAACGCCCCAAAAAGCTCCGTTTGGAGCAGCCACCTCCCCCCTCCGGTTCGAACACTCCGTTTCCACCCACCGGATCGACCCGCCACCGCCGAACCAAATGAAGCCTTAGTCTCATATCTCTTGTTGTATTCTCTCATCTCCCTCATTTTCTATAAATAAGAGGGCATACTTATATATTGTTTATCTTTTTTGAGCAATAAAATTTGTCTTTATTTAGCTCTTTTTCACAGAGACTATTCAAAGATGCCCAAACAAAATTGGGCCGATCAAAAAACTTTTTTTTTTACTCGACAGGCACTACTATCACCTTCTCTTATCATGTCTCTAATTATGGGGAATTTTTTTACTTCAAAACATTGAGAATATATAATAATTTTTAAATAATATTTTTGATAATCATCATTATCATTAATAATACAATATTTTTTGGATGGCCCCTCACTTGCATTCAAGTACCATGTTCTTGCATATAAAACACGAAATTCTAAAAAAGTGGGTATGCAGAAAATTCTATATTATATTTTACAATTCAACCTTGGACTTGATGAAAATTTTTAACTAACGAAGTTTATCGTACCTTAGACTTGACATAATTTTTTAATGTCACAAACCTTGAAATTTGTCCAAGATTTGACAAATTTTCGACAAAAGAAATTCAGCTGCTCAACCCCCAATTTAGTAGAATTTTTCGGTACGACGAAGCCCGTTGCATGACCTTTTTTTCATTATGCTAACTCATAAGAATGTTACTCAGAATGCATCATTTTAAATTTTAGTTTGTGCCCGAGCCAAGTTAAAATCCTATTTACGCCAATATCGACGAGTCACCTCGATGCCAAGAAAATATCGAGATACCACAAATCCTTAGTCTATATTATGGAAGTCAGGTGCTTCTTGATCATAGTTATATCATTGAGATCATCGCATGTGATGAGAATATCACCAGCATACACTAAAAGAATCATCGTGCTTGTCGGCGGTGACGAGTGAATCAACCGAGCTATAAATGAAGCCAACATCGCGAACAACCCAAGTACCCAACTGAACTTATCAAACCAGGCTCAAGGAGACGGTTTGAGACTATAGAGAGATTTTTAAGGTGTTATACAAGAGAGTTCTCATAACCAAGAGGTTGGTGCATGTATACAGTCTCAACGAGGCCACCCATCAAGAATGCATTTTTGATGTTGAGTTGATATAACGGCCAATGTCGATGAACAACCAAGGATATCAGGACCCATACAATGTTCAGCTTTGAGACACGTGAGAAGGTATCTTCGTAGTCGAGACCATGTTGTTGAGTAAAACCACAAGCCACAAGTTGAGCTTTTATAGGTTCATCTGCCCCATCAGAACCATGCTTCACAATAAATACCCATTAGATCTAAGTAACACAAGTCTGGTCGAAAGGAAGTTCAAGGTCTCAAGTATGATTAGTCTAGAGAACATTAATTTCCTCATCCATAGCAGCCCGCCATCTAAGATGTTGGAGGGCCTCTTGTAGAGAAGAAGGGGTGGAAATACAAGGCAGAGAAGTCACAAAGTTGTGAAGCACCAGTGATAAGCGATGCAAAGATACATAGTGGTGCAGTTAAGGTTGGTGCTTTATCAGCAGTTTGCAAAGCATCAGTAGAGAGGGGAGGCTCTCATAGGGCATCAGACCGAAGACATCGGCGAGTGTAGACACGAAGATGGGGAGGTAACGACGGGTGGGCCATAGTGATAAGTTGTGAAGTCACATAGTTTGAAAGAGGGTGAGCAATTGAGGTTGGTGCCTGATCAGCGGTCTGCAAAGCATCAGTAGAGAGGGGAGGCTCTCGTAGGGCATTAGATCGAAGACATTGACGAGTGTAGACATGAAGAGGGGGAGGTAACGACGGGTTGGCCACGGTTGGAGGAATGGGTAGTATAGGAGGAGAATCAACGAAGATAGGCTCGTGAGGAGGTGGAAGGCCTAGGGAGGAGATGGTAGGAGGTTCAGATTGGTGAAATGGTTGATTTTCAAGAAATGTGACATCGCGGTGGCAACAAGTTTCCGAAGAGGTGGGAGTAACAGATATAACCCTTCTGATTACGAGAATGGCCAACAAACATATACTTGGTCATACGGGGAGCTAAATTATCCATGATAGGGCCAAGATGATGAGCAAAACAGACACGGCGAAGACACGAGGTGTCGGGATAAAGGGAGAGGTGTTGAGGAAGAGGACGAAAAACTGTGTGGAAAAATTCAAGACAGAAGGGTGCAGACAATGGATGAGGTAGAAGGCAGTGAACACGACTAAATGTCAATAGACAGCAAGAACCTGCATTTGAAACATAAGGGATCTGTCAACCTCGAGGAGGTGACGATTTTTTCACTCGATCACACCATCTTGTTGCGGTGTATAGGAACATAAGGTTTGATGGATTATGCCCAAGGTGTTACAGGTTTCCTGAAAACTATGACTGGTATATTCACGAGCATTATAAGTTCGAAGAATTTTAAGGGAGCACGAAAACAGGGTTTTGGTCTAAGAAAGAAAAGAATAAAAGATCTGCAACAACTCAGAGTGATCATGCAGCATATACAACCACGTCATTCGATAATTATCATCAACAAAAGTAACAAAATAACGATAGCCAGAGACACTAGCCACCAATAGAGGCCTCAAATATTTGAATGCACTAAATCAAAAGGAGTAATGATCTGAGTATAGTGAGAAGAAAAAGCAGAACGTTGTTATTTCTTGTAAATACATGATTCATATTGAAAATCATAAAAAGAAATATCTGAAAGAGCTCGCTTGAGAATAGACAGAGGAGCGTGTCCAACACGTAAGTGTTAGTCAGTGGATGTGACAGAGGAGATAATCGGGGGTGGAAGATCCAAAGTGTACAACCAATTACAGATACGGCCCATACCAATGGTATTTCGAGTCCATTGATCCTGCATCACAAAAGAAGACAAAAAAGTGAGTGGGCAAGGTCTTGAGTTAAATGACTGACAAAGAGAAGATTAAACTGAGAGCCAGGAGAATGAAGGACAAAATGGAGAAGGAGAGATGGAGTGTGAGACACATCCAAAACCACAAAATGGGGTGGTATCATCATTGACTGTTGTGCTAAACTTCGTAGAAGAGGTATCAGAATACCTAGAAGATTTATGTGGGGAGATGTGCTTGGTAGCCCCAGAGTCAACTATCTACACCGGACTGTGGGAAAAAATAGGAGATGCCTTGGTTGGAGGTAGAAGCGACAGAGTCAGAAGTCCCGAGTAAATAACCCCCAAAAATTTTGAAGTTTCTTACGCAAGGTGTCAACGTTGGAGTGGGAGGTAGATGGAACATTCACCGCAGGAGCAGCATGAGGTGGCGCATTAATGGCGGTGGAAATCCATATTTCTTGAAGCAGGTGGCCTCAGTATGGTTCGAGATGCCACATAAAGTACAAAGGCGATTGTTCGGCCGAGTGTGGAGATTAAGATTATCACGTCCGCCGCTGCTAGAGGCAGATCGACCACCCCGAGTCCCAGTAAGAGGGCGCATAACTGGAGAGTGTTGTAGAAGAGCTGGAGGAGGCATCATGGATTCAGGCGGCGGTGACTTTGAGTATCATGGAACACACATCAGAAAGAGACAAAATAGTGGGGGATGACAGGATGGTCGTCCGGACACTATGCGGGTGTGGTGGTAACCACGTCATCATGAGAGTGATCCCCATGGCCTCCTGCTCCCGTTGGACAGCAAAATCCAAGGAGGGGGCTGGAGATGAATTCATGCCTCAACGAGAGTCTTGGATGTAACAACAAAGGACGTAAGATCACTGGTTACACACGGATCAACTGCCTGAAGCTCAGTAAAGATATCATAGAGATGTTAGAGACTGTCCCACCCAGAGTAAAGGGACTGAAGTTCGGCCCACATGGCATGGGCAGTCTCGTGGTATATGGTCAAATGGTATAGCTCGGTCTCCATAGAATTGAGAAGCCAAGACCGAACACGAACATCATCACGGAGTCACTGCTCCGTAGGCTCGGCAGCCAGAGCATGGGTAACATGATGAAGCAGCCCTTTAGTTTGAATAACACGGCACACTAAATGCACCCACTCCACAAACCTTCTTCCCATTGAGGGAAATAGTAGTAATTAGCAATTCATCCCGCACTTCAAGGAGAAAAGTCGTAGAAATGGAAGAGGCCGACGCAGGGGTGCCCATGAGAGACCGACGACAAGGCTACTGTTGGGACATGAAGATAAATTGCCTAGAGTCCGGAAGGGAGACCACACAATGTCAGTGAGAAGTCGCACGAAGAGAATACAGGGATGAGTCGTCGACCTGAGGAGAAACTGCAACAAGAGAAGAGAAGAGGTTGTGCAGTCTCAGAAAAGGAGAAACAAACACAGCGGTCTATGGGGTTATAGAAGAGGAGTTGCGAGCATTATCG
This sequence comes from Platanthera zijinensis, assembly GCA_039513925.1. Lineage (NCBI taxonomy): Eukaryota > Viridiplantae > Streptophyta > Magnoliopsida > Asparagales > Orchidaceae > Platanthera > Platanthera zijinensis. The sequence continues at coordinate 52,394,580 of CM077085.1, read as the reverse complement.
GTCACGGTGAGCACTATGGAGAGGAGGTCGCGCGACGGAGCTCGCGACAAAGCAATAAAAGTTTGCAAGAAGCCGCAAAGTTTACACCAAGGCCATAGTATCAGCGAATATTGCATCCGGCTTAAACGTAGAGACCGCACGGGGGTCAATCAGAGAGACGAGAAGGTCCAAGAGGGAGAGTTGTAAACACTGCGGGTAGAAAAGGAAGAGACCGCACAAAGGTGGTCGGGAGGCTACGAAGAGAAGTCTGCGCGAAGTTCGATTCAAGGATTGATGACTCTGATACCATTATAGAAACTCAAAATACTAATAAAATTATAAATTTTATTCCTCCAGAAATCTACAGATTACACAAGTGCACCACTCTTTATATAGAATAGAGGAGATGAGAGAATATACAAATGATGATGTGAGATAAAACATCAGGCAGTTATAATACAAGTAACTGCCCAGACTACAACATGAAGCAACACTGGGCGGTAACACAAAGGTAATCGCACGGCCCATTACCGTGTAGCAACACATAGTGGTACACAAAGGTAAATGTTTGACCTTTATACGGATTCTTTCAACAACATGCATGAAATAAGCTCAGTGTGAAAATAAGTAGTTGTACACAATAAATTAAAAAATTGAAAAAAGGCTTTTCCATTATCATTCTTTGGTGCGTCGCCGGCCCATCGTGGGATGTGATTTTCCATAATATCTGAAAGTAGGCATCTTTTTACTATTGGTTGCATCTTTAAATAGATAACGATGTTAACACCAGTAGATGATTACGACTTTTAAGGGGTTGCTGAAGGCAAAGAAAACTTAGGTGGACTCAAAATGAATATCGATAACGATAGAAGCTAAACCCTAAACCAAAATCAACAAATCCATATCAAAGCCATATCATACTCCCACTTAATGAATATCAAATCAATATCAAAGCCATATCATACTCCAAATTAATGAATATCAAAACTATAGGACTCAAATTCGTAAGAAAATCATATGCTAAAGAACATATATCCAGTAATATCCCCAAAATAGACACCCTAAGTGATGCAGTGGTAAGGCCGTAATGAGGTGGACGCACTAAATGTAGTCTTATATGCAATGACGCAAAATGAAGTGTCGTGCAAGTGCGAGAGAGATCCGCTAAAATTGCAGCATATAATTAATTATTATAAAGAAACGACAGAGCCTCTTGCGGTTGCAAATAATTAATCTATGGAGATGCAAATATCGATTCTAATTTTGACTGAGGCGCAAATATTTCAAGCATTCACAGAAGTCGCCCCGCAAATGTAACGGCGAACGAAATACTAGCGCAATAAATAAAACAACCCACACAATACAAGCCTTTACCAAGAAGGGGTGGGGGGGTTGTAGTTTGTTGGAGGGTTTTGGAGTGCTGTTGTGAGGGAAGGAGGCGGAAGATAGGGTCTGGCGAGAGCTACAGGAGAAGGATCGAGCGGAAGGGAAAATGGCGGCAGGCTTGTCGAAGGGTTAGAGGAGCCTGTCGGTGGTGTTTGGGGAGGCTTTGTTGTAGTCCGGCGGTGGAGGAATAGGGGTGGAAGATCGACTGAGAGTGGCCGATGGGATGGAGGGAAACAGGTTTTGCGGCTTGGGAGATGGCGGGCTGGACGGGAAGATGAAGGGGCTTACCGGAGAGGGTGAGGGAGGCGTAGGGGAAGCCCGGGAGTCGCTCCCGGTGGGGGATTTGGCGTCGCACCAACCCAGAGACCGACGGTTTTGGCTTTATCCAAAACACTCGATGCTTCTTTCTCAAAACCGTCGGGTTTTAATACCCTAAAAGATAATCGCCTCCTGTAATGAACCGGTGCTAGTATAACTCAAATTAAACCACCCCGATCGGATGACTAGGATTGTTTGGGCCGATCGGGGGTTAAATACAACTCTGAATAAAAAACAGGAAATACAAAAATGACTAGAAACGAAAATCCGGACGCGACCACGGGTTCCGATCGCCCGTCCGCGCAGCGGATCACCGCCTCCTGCGGGAATATACGCGCGTCGGTCGTGGCGCGCCGTCACTAAGCCATAGCAACATATATCCAGTAATATCCCCAAAATCTACTTCTACAGTCATTTAATTACACAAATCAGTACTCTGCAGCTAAACTTAACCGTAGGCCACATGTAAAAAAAATCCAATGCTAGAGAAGAAGAAAGGAGGAGAGAAATCCCATTCCATAAAGCTCGCCAAGTACAATAATCTTCACCCTAAATTAGATAACTTAGTGACATAAAGTTTATCCATCAAGCTATCAAAAACCCAAAAATTCCATTGCAGAATCACATAAATCAGCCCAAAAATCACTTACAACCATAAATGTCAGCACCATTAAAAAAAGTGGAATAGAGGAAGCGAAAGAAGGAAGCTTACAGTGAAGGTGGAAGAAAGAATCGTAAGCTGCACAGTTCCCGCAACCAAAAACCGCACAAAGAGTCGTCGTCGAGAAAGAGAGAGACGGCGCAAGCATAAAAAAGACTTCTGACGGGAGAGAAGTCAAGAGAGAGAGAGAGAGAGCTGCTTCGAAGAGTCTCAGATGAAAACATGATGGGGGCGAGAGAAAAAGTTCATGTGGCTTAACGAAGAGGGTTGAGGCCTCCTTAATCCAAATCCAGCCACAGCCACACGAATTCAAAGCCAAATTATAGAATATAAGTCAACGAAAAAATCGGCGAAAAACTGTGTAATAAAACCTCGTCCTAAAAATGCTGGTTGTAAGAGCTCGTAAAATATCGAAAACTTCACAACACGACGACACTAGCGTTTATTTTCTCATTATAGGGGATTAAAATTTTATTTTTATGTGAATGAAATTTTTATTTAAGAGAAATATTATGGAGTGTTACGATTCGAGCTTATAGATTAGTTAGATATGCGCTTGATCCTGCAGTCTAAGCTTTTCTCATTGTATTGAGACAACAAGGCAGTCATTAACATTGCTCAAAACCCTATTCAACATGATAAGACTACACATCTTGAAGTTAACTCCTACAATTTTATCAAGATCATCTTGACAAAATGGAATGTTCTTACTCCTGTTCACTCCAAAGACCAGCGATATATGCCTTCACCAAAGGTCTTAACTGTGACGTGTTTATTGACGATATACTCAAGTTCAGAATAATAGATATTTTTCGTTCAAAGGGGAGGGGTTGAAGTGGATATCAAATCTCCTATTAGTAACGTCATGTATATATTTTTATGTAACGAGGTAGACAGTAATATAGTGATATTTTAGTAATTTCTAGTTCCGCTCAACACATGTATATGAAAAGTACGAGTTATATTGTTGAATACTATTTCTATTTTCCTCCTTTTCTTTCAACTCTCCCCCTCACTGCAGTAACAATTCTCCCTCTCAAATTTCCCAAACTGAGCCATTTCCTTGATACAAACTCAACTGCAAGCTTCCACCATACTCTCCACCCTTTGTCTGGTCTACAACTACTGGAACTCAATCCATCCTACGAAAATCCCCTCAGTGGCGCCTCCAGTCCCCTAAGCCACCACTCCATCCGGCCATCAGTCTAAAGTCCATCCAGCCTCCTTTCAGTTGATGCATTCCCTCTCCAATCTGTTGAAACCTCCTTCCAGTATCTAGACAGCCCAGTTTAGACCCCCAACTCATTCATGTCAACTCTTACTCAACCAAAGTCTCAAATCCCTCAGAAAGTTAAATTCAGTCCACCGCCACTGATCTAGCCACCGGTCACTCATGATTATATCCGCTAAGCCTTCTATCCCAAAATCTTCAATAATTGTGAGTCCATTAATGGTCATATATTATTGAATCATGTATCAATTTTCAATTATTGTGGATCATTTTTTGTAATATTTGTGTTAAGTTTTCTTGTGATTTTGAAGGGCTTATTTCTCTTAAATATGTATTATTTTGCACTCTTGTATGTGCATATCCACATTTGTTCCCTTATTTGAAATTCTACGCACTTGTGGTTGTTGTAATTACTTATAAATTTCTTTTAATCGCAAGCCTAGCTGTCGGATGATTCTATAACTCATATAGACAATCAGTAGGTAACATATACCCCGGTAAATCCTACCACACGTCAACATGTATTGGCCCATGACTATTGGAGTTTTACCTGATGAAGAAAGGAATAATCTCGCATTGGTTATCATATCTTTACTTGTGTGATTTATAAGTATTTGGGTCTATTCACTTTTCACCAATTGTCCTAAGTTTTAAGTGATATCAAATCCAAATTGTGGCCTACGCTCCTATGTATCCATATGATTATTTATCGGAATGCAGCGATCGCGGACAATCTTCAGATGCCACTCTCTTCAGCATGGATATACACTAAGGGCAACAACATAACGTTTCTGATACAGTGGCTCGTTCGGGCACCCTTGAAGAAACGATACAATATGCTCTTCCGGATGAAGTAAGCCCAAACTCCAACATGGTGCTCGCCCAGCCTGTTTTATTTACAACATCTCTCGTGTACATCTCTTCCCCTGCTCATTTATCATATACCTGGACAGCCTTTTGATAGGAAGGAGGAAGGGAGAGGGAGATCTAGAGAGAAGAAGACTAAGGGGATTTAGGGTTAAAAGAGGAGGGAGAGAATACCTTGATAATCAATTGCATAATCCATCCATGAGAGCAGCCCCGGGTAAATATACCCGGGCCAAAGAGGGGTTGGCCGGCCCCTCCAGTTGGGGCTGAACCCAATTGGTTCAGCCCCGGCCGGCCGGTTCACTGGTTGGGGGTTGAACCGGTTGGTTCAGCAACGTTGGTCGCCGCTCCCTTGCAACGCCGAACATAATGACGCCCCGTGAAGCGTAGCGGGGGCGTAACATTCCCCTCCCCATCAAGGACCAGCTTGTCCTCAAGGTGGTAGTCGGGGTAGAGCTCCTTGAAGTCCAAGAAATCCACCCAAGAATTGTGCGCCGTCGACAAATTCTTCCACTTGACTAAGAGTTCCGGCCGATACTCCGTGCCCTGATTCTTCCATTTAACCATTAACACATCCTCCGGCAGTGGCCGCAGTTCGCCCGCAGCAGTAACCTCAGGCAGAAGAGTACTCGGTTGTACATTGGTATCCACTTTCCGCTTGAGCAAAGACACATGAAAGGTTGGGTTAATGCGGGATCCCTCCGGCAAAGCTAACTTGTAAGCCACCGGCCCCACCCTGCTGAGTATACGAAAGGGGCCGTAATATCGAGGAGAAAGCTTCTGATTGCCCCGACGAGCAACTGATAACTGTCTGTAAGGCTGGAGCTTGAGGAAAACTTCATCTCCCATCGCGAACTCCCGTTCCTTGCGGTGTTTGTCTGCCTGCATCTTCATACGGTCCTGAGCTAGGCGGAGGTTCTCTCGGAGGGTTGCCAACATACTATCCCGATCACGAAGAGCGCGGTCGACCGCCGGCAGGGCGGTGCTGCCTGGCTCATAACTACCCAAGGTCGGGGGAGAGCGCCCATAAACAATCTCAAACGGCGTCATCCGGCTGGCAGAGTGATATGAGGTGTTGTAGCAATATTCGGCCCAATGTAACCACTCCGGCCAAGTCTGAGGCTCATCCAGAACAAAACAGCGTAAATATGTCTCGACACCCCTGTTGAGAACCTCCGTCTGACCATCCGACTGAGGGTGATGTGTCGTGCTGAACTGTAAACATGTACCCTGTAACCGGAAAATTTCCCGCCAGAAACTGCTCACAAAAGTAGGATCTCGGTCAGAAATAATGGCACGAGGAAGGCCATGTAAGCGGACAATCTCCCGAGCAAAAAGTGCGACGACCGACTCGCCCGTGTACGGATGACTGAGAGCCAGGAAATGCCCGTACTTGGATAGATTATCCACCACCACCAAAATCACCGATTTCCCTTTGGACTTAGGCAACCCGTCAATGAAGTCCATGGAAACTGTGTCCCAAATCTGTTGTGGAATCGCCAGAGGAACCAATAGCCCGGTCGGGGATGCAGTCTCGTACTTCTGACGCTGGCAGATCTCACACTGCCGCACGAACTGCTGTATGTCCCGGCGCATGCCGACCCAAAAGACATTCGCTCGCTCCCTCTGAAGGGTCCGGAGCACCCCCGCATGGCCACCCATCGGGGAAGAGTGAAACTCATGCATCATAACCGTTTTCCATGCTGAGTCGGGGGGCACAACCACTCTGGCCTCATAGTACAGCCGGCCATTCTGAAGATGATAACCGGGAGCCACCGTCTCTCCCCGCTGCAAAGCCTCTACCAAGGAACGTAAAGTAGTCGTACGCATGACCTCATGAATATCATCTAATGAATCCACCAACGGCCCAGAAATGTGAGTGAGATTACCCTCCGGTAGGCGAGAAAAGGCATCCTCTACCACGTTATCCTTACCCCTTCGATACTCAATCTTGTAGTCATAGCCGAGAAGCTTAGTAACCCACTTCTGTTGTAGAGGAGAAGAGACCCTTTGGTCCAGGAAATGTTTCAAGCTTTGGTGGTCGGTGCGAATCTTAAAATGCGGACCCAATAAATATGTCCGCCACATCGCCACAGCATGAATGATAGCCAACATCTCCTTCTCATAGGTGGAGAGACCCAAGGTGCGGGGGGCCAATGCCTTGCTGTAGAAAGCTAGCGGCCGCCCTTCCTGCATCAGAACTGCCCCTACGCCAACACCAGAGGCATCCGTCTCCAACACAAATGCCTTCGTGAAATCCGGTAATGCAAGAACCGGAGTGGTGGTCATGGCCTGCTTAAGAGCCTGAAAAACTGTCTCCGCTTCCTCAGTCCAAGAAAAGGAATCCTTCTGCAGCAGCTGAGTCAAAGGACGAGCTATCTTCCCATAATCTCGTACGAATTGCCTGTAGTACCCTGTAAGCCCCAGAAATCCCCGCAAAGCACGGACTGTGACGGGCCGCGGCCATGACTGCATACTTTGAATCTTCCTTGGGTCGGCCCTGACGCCCTAGTCGGAGACCAAGTGTCCCAAATACTCCACCTCCTCCTGACCGAAGGAGCATTTGGAACGGTTGGCGTAAAGCCGGTGACGACGTAGTATGGCCAATACCTGCTCAACATGACCCACATGGTCCTCCCAATTGGCGATGTAAATCAGAATGTCATCAAAGAAGATCAGCACGAATTTCCGCAGGAGCTTGCGGAATGTCTCATTCATGTTTGCCTGAAAAGTGGCGGGACCGCCAGTCAGCCCATTGGCCATGACTAAGAACTCGTAATGACCATCATGAGTCCGGAAGGCCGTCTTATGGATGTCCTCCTGTGCCATCAGAATCTGGTAATAGCCTGAACGTAGATCGAGCTTGGTGAACCGTCGTGCGCCATGTAGCTCGTCTAGTAACTCTTCCACGACAGGAATCGGAAATCTGTCCTTTACCGTGGCGCTGTTCAGGGCCCGATAATCCACTCAAAATCTCCATGACCCATATTTCTTCTTTACCAAGATGACGGGGGCTGAAAATGAACTCATACTCGGCTGAATGATGCCCGCCTCCAACATCTCGCGGACGTTGCGCTCAATCTCTGCCTTCTGAATATGTGGCTAGCGATATGGCCGAATATTAGGGGGCTCGGCGCCCGCCTTAAGCTGAATATGATGATCTCTGAATCGAGGTAGTGGTAATGTGCGTGGTTCCTGGAAAACATCAGAATATTCCATCAGAAGAGACTGTAACTAAATAGGTACCTCTGAATGTGTCGTGTCAGCCGTTGGGACTTCCCTAAGGACGGCCATCACCCTTCCTTCCTCGCCCAAGCGCTGCATACTCCGAAGAGAAATCTCCTTCACTGGCGAAGAGATGATACCCTTCAAACAGAACTGCTTTCCCCCGTGGAGGAACTCCATAGTCATGTGCTCCCAGTCGAACGTTACCCTCCGCAACTGTCGTAGCCACTGTACTCCCAAGACCATATCCGAGCCCTAGATGGGTAACAGGTAGACGTCGGTACACCCGCTATAGCCCTGCATCCGTAGCTCCACACCCTTCAGCACCCCTTTGCATTGCAGCTTGCTGCCATCCGCCACCATAACATGGAAGGCAGCCCCCTTATCGATCACATGACCCACTCGTTGTGCCACCTCTGGATGAATAAAATTGTGGGTGCTCCCACTGTCCACCAAAACAGTCACCTTCTCACGGGCAATCCGTCCCGCGAGCCGCATAGTAAGCGGAGGAGGGGCGCACCCCTCGAGAGCGTGTATGGAAACTCTGAACTCGGTCAAGGCCAAGTCCACCTCCAATTCCTCGTCCGGAGCCGGCTCGTCTTCCACATCCTCATGCAGCATAAAAACCTGTATCTTTTCGCACTTGTGGCCCGGCACGAATTTCTCATCGCAGTTAAAACATAACCCATTTTCCTTTCGAGCAGTCAGCTCACTCCACGAAAGCCGCATCACTGTTGGCTTGCTACCCATTGGTGGATCCCGCCGTGCTACTGTTGCTGCGGCCGCCGACGGCTTACTCGTGGCCCGGGTTCATTGTCTGTTGAACCGCTCCTCCTGAATGCGGGCTAAACTGATTACGTGGTTCAAGCTGCGTGGCATATAAGCATGAACCTCATCGCGCAATTGCTCCTTCAGCCCCGACACAAAACAACTCAGCAGTGTCCTCTCCTCCCAATGTACCCGGTTGACCAACTTCTCAAACTCTATCCAGTACTCAGTTACTGTCCCCTTCTGTCGCAATTTCTACAGTAGCGCCTCAAAATCTTCGTACTCCGGGGGCCCGAACCGGGCGGTGAACCCTTCCACAAAATCAGTCCATGGCACATAATCTCTACCTCTTAGGAACCACTGAGTCCACTGAAATGCGTCGTCCTCTAGATGGAACGATGCTAATTGCACCCACTGCGCCTCCGGGACCTCCTGGTAACTGAAGAACAATTCCACCTTCTGAACTCATTCCATAGCATCCCCCCCCTTTGAACTTGGGGAAGTTCATTCGTGTCAACTTGGGTGGCATGTACGCTCGAGGCCCCGCTTGCCCTTGCCAGCCTGCATGTGCCATGCCTGACGTCCCGGACCCATATGACCCTCGTACGCTCCTGGGTGGCCCTGAGGTGGCTGAACCGGATGAGGAACGTGTTGACCGGCCCATGGAACGTGGCCTCCGTACCCAACGGGAGGAACGCCGCCTCGCGGGTTAGGAAGAAGGCCTCCCGTACTTCCCGGAGCCCTCACAGCTGCTCCCGGCCCCCCATCAGCCCGCTGCCACGGTTGTCGACTCCAATCCCCAAGAACAGGCCCGTTGGAACCCCTGCCTGGACGCCAGGAAGGTGCGCCTTCTCCCTGCGCGACCGAACCAGGCGGAAAGCTTTCCGCTACCGCCGTCCAAGCTCCCGCCGGAACCCCCGCCTGGACGCAGTCGCCGGAGGTACCGCAGGGTCGAGACGACCCCACGCCAGCCCCGCCGGCCGCCGCTGCCACTCCGGTGTCCGCACGACCCAGATCGGTCGTTCCCGACAGATCGGCGGACCGATCAGGTCTTCCGCCGCTCGATCCTTCATCGCACGTGCCTTTCCCTTTCAACAGTGCCTTGAGTTCCTCCATACGAGCGTCCAGATGCTCCTCCAGCCGCTGCGAAGACGTGTGCATCTCTTCCTCGATCGCGGCAACCGAATCCGCCAAACCACTGTAGTTTTCCTCCAAGGTTTCCAAACGGGAAAGCTCTTCTTGTGTCTGCGTGATCACCATCGTCGGAGAACCAAACCTCTGATACCAAATGATAGGAAGGAGGAAGGGAGAGGGAGATCTAGAGAGAAGAAGACTAAGGGGATTTAGGGTTAGAAGAGGAGGGAGAGAATACCTTGATAATCAATTGCATAATCCATCCATGAGAGCAGCCCCGGGTAAATATACCCGGGCCAAAGAGGGGCCGGCCGGCCCATCTAGTTGGGGCTGAACCCAATTGGTTCAGCCCCGGCCGGCCGGTTCACTGGTTGGGGGCTGAACCGGTTGGTTTAGCCCCGTTGGTCGCCGCTCCCTTGCACCGCCGAACATAATGACGCCCCGTGAAGCGTAGCGGGGGCGTAACACCTTTTCTCTTTGAACCTGCAAGAAGCCCCCACTAGTATAAATAGGGATGAAGAGTACCTGAAAAAGGGACGAACAACAACCGAGCTACTCAATAATTTTGTCGAGCATGTTCTTCAAATCTTTTCAAGTGCTGGTGAACTCTCCTAGTGACGAACTCGAACCCTATAACCGTGCATTCAATCAATAACATCACGCACAACTAAAAGTTCGCGTTGTGTGAAACCTGGTCTTGCCGCACGCGACACCCATTCAACTCTAACAACCTAAAGTAATTAACTTACCATACTTCGCTACGAGTGTGGAGTTGAGACATTTTCAACCCCAACAAAACAAACACACAACCTTCAGATTTGGTGGTCATTGAACAACGGGTTGAAATGAACAAACGAAAGGCATTAGAAGGATCCCCTCCAAAAATTCGCAGCAACATCAAACTAACAAGTATTGGCAAACTCAATACAGAACGCGCGAACAATCTTCAAGAAGAACGTATAGAAACATCCACAAAACTAAAAGCTGAAAGAGGACTCACCTAGAAGCCTCTCAAACAATTCAACATGTCCCAATAAAAGGAGGATACAAAAATAGAACACTTTCGATCAACGCCGAACTGGAAGCGATAGAGAAATCTATCATAATAAAATGTTTGATGGACAACATGGATATATTTGCTTTGTTAGCGGAAAACATGCCCGGAATAAGTCCCGATGTAGCTTGTTACCATCTTCACATCGATCATACTTTCAAACCTATCAAACAAAAGGAACAAGCAGTCGCAACAACATTAGCAGGACCTAGGGGTGGGCATAAGGCCTGGCAGACCCAGGCCAGGCCCAGGCCTGCCAGGCCCGGGCCTTTACAAAAAAGCCCGGGCCCGAGCATGGTTTTTGCCAGGCCCGGGCCGGGCTCAGGCCTCGTCCTCAGGACGAGGCCTGCCTAGGCCCTGTAGGCCGGGCCTGGGTCTGGCCCGGCTAAAAATAAATAAAAAAATATTTTTAAAATAAAATTATTATTTTTAAAATAAAAATATTTTTTAAAATATATTATAATTTATATAAAAGTAATAAAAAGGCAGCCTAGGCAGCCTTTTAGGCTGCCTAGGCTACCGTTTTCCTGGCACCTTACCAGGAAATGACATTTCCTGGCAAGGTGCCAGGAATGAAGAGCCTAACGGCTCTTTAATAAAGAGCCATTAAGGGCTCTTAACGGCTCTTTAAAAAAGCCGTTAAGAGCCCTTAACGGCTCTTTTTAAAGAGCCGTTAGGGGCTTCAAGCCTGGGCCAGGCTTTTCAAGCCTGGACCAGGCTTTGCCCGGCCTGGTCCCAGGCCAGGCTAATGCCCGGGCTTTGCCCGGCCCGGGCACCAGGCTGGGCTACTTGTTAAATTCCGGGCATGGTTGGGCCTTAAAAGCCCGGCCTGGGCCTGGACCGGGCCTTCCCGGGCCTACCCGGGCCTGGACTTTTCAGGCTTTTTCCAGGTCGGGCCCAGGCCGGGCCGGAAGGCCCGGTCTTTATGCCCACCTCTAGCAGGACCCATCCGAGAAGAGGTGGACAAACTCCTCAAATCGAAGAGGTGGACAAGCTCAAAGAAACTCAATATCCGGAATGGATCTCCTATGGCGTAATGGTTAAAAAATCAAAAGACAAGTCATGTATGTACGTTGACTTCACCAAGCTCAATAAAGCTTGTCCTGATTGTTTTCCTTTACCCATGATAGATTTGTTGGTCGATTTGAGTATCTGGTTCCCAGTGATGAGTTTCTTGGACGCTTTTCTTAGGATATCAGCAAATCCTAATGCACGCTCCAAATATTCCTCACACCTCTTTTATCACAAACGGTGTGTGTTACTATTACCAAGTTATAACTTTTGGCCTTAAGAATGTTGGAGTTATGTATCAACGAATGATGGATTATGTCTTCAAGAATAAAAAAAGTGCGCAATCTAGAAGTATATATAGATGATTTACTCATCGGGAGCCAGAAACATAAGGATCATATTCAAGACACCACAAAGACATTCTTAACTCCGAGAAAATATAATATGAAGCTCAACCTGACGAAGCGTGTATTCGGCGCCAATAAAGGAAAATTCCTAGGCAATTTGTTGACCCCTCACGGCTCTCCCCGACCTCAGGCCCAACCCTGATAAAATAAAATCAATTTTGATTGTAAGACCCTCGAACTCCGAAAGAAGTACAACAATTGACAGGAAGAATCGTTGAGCTCAATCGTTTTATCTCACAATCGGGTGATAAATGTGCACCATTTTTAAGATCCTCTGTGGAGCATCAAAATTCGAATGTACTGAGGAATGTAATAAATCTTTTGAGGAGATTAAAAGGCAGTTAATGTCCACCCCTCTTCAACAAAGCCCTCGACAGGGAGAAAATTTGTTGGTATACCTCAAAGTCGGTTTCGAGACCATAAGTGTTGTACTATTCTGAGAAGAGGAAAATAAGCAATTCCCAATACACTACGTAAGTATTGAAAGACGCGGAAATTAGGTATCCAATACTCGAAAAACTAGCCCTCGCCCTAATCACAGCACCAAGAGTAGCAATCAAAGTGCAAGTCCTTACCAACTTTCTCACAGATTTTGTTGAAGAAGCATCCATTAAACGAAGAATCGAAACGACGGAGCTTCCAACAAGAACTTATCAGGAGTCGGAGTAATTCCAATAAACCCTAATGACATCCGTGTTGAACAAGCAGTGAAACTACACTTTTCAACCACAAACAATCAAGCACAATACAAAGTGTTGATTGTTAGGATACATTTAGCAAGAGAACTCGGGATCGATGACATAGAAGTTCGAACATATTTATTGATTATGGCGTCACAAGTAAAAGAAACGTTCATAACAAAAGACTTAACTCTTAAGCAATACTTGGCAATAACACAAAAAGAGATCGGGATTTTCAGAAATTTCAACATTCGGCACATCCCTCGATTCGAGAACGCAAAAGCTGTTGAAATAGTAAAGTTTGGACAACCAGCGGGAAGAACGGCGACTGAACTTTTTCGCCCTGCAATAGAAGAAGGTGAAGTCATGAAAATCGATCATCACCCTTCATGGATGGATTCATTTGTCCTGGATCTGACTTTAGGAGAGTATCATTCCACAGTTACAGATAAGCGAAAGATCCATTTTAAAGAGGCTCATATTTTCTTGCTTATGGAATCTTATATCGAAAAACATTCTTATCATTGTTAGCCAGATGTATAGTCGAGGAGGAAATTCCTATCATCCTCCGAGAAGTCCACTCCGGAGAATGTGGACCTTAGGGAATAAGAATGTTGGAACAAAGAATTCTCAGGTATGGATAATTTTGGACTCAAATCAGAAAGGATTCGGAGTCATATGCAAGAAAATGTCCCCAATGTTAGAGATTTGCCTCCCTACAGTTAAATCTTGCACCACAGCTACGGTCGATTACCACACCCAAGCCATTTGTCGTCTGGAAAATGGATCTTTAGGAACCCTTTCCCATGGTAAGTGGACAATGTCACTACATTCTTGTAATGATCGATTACTTCTGTAAGTGGATCGATGCAAAGGCGTTAGCAAGAACAATAACACAAATCGTGAAAAAAAATATTTGGGGAGAAATAATCTTTCGACATGGGATTCCAATGGACATCATTACTAACAACGGACCATGGTTTGCCAATGAAGAGCTGAAAAGTTTTTGTAAACAAACAGGGATCGAGCTTCGCTATTCCTCGGTTCATCGCCCAATAAGTAATGGACATGTGGAAGCGGCCAACAAATTAATCTTAAATTTGCTTTTAAAAGGAAGAAATTTTGAGGAAACTGGGTCAAACAACTCTCTTTGGTTCTTTGGGCCCTCAGAACCTCCTCAACTATAGCCACGGGAGAGACACCTTTCAAATTATCACAAGGCTTCGAAGCACTGATTCCAGTAAAATTCGAAGTAATTGAGTCCAAGGGTTCTTCTATCAAAAGAAAGAAGTGAAGACTAGATAAAAGAAAGCAAAGATGATATGAGATGCAGTTTGGATCTCATCGAAGAGTTAAGGGCTGTAGTACTCACCAGACAATAGAAGATCGAGAGAAGAATGACAAAGCACTTCAATAAACATGTGAGGGTGAAACAGTTTGCAGTGGGGACCCAGTCTTAAAAAAGGTAGAATTCGCAGCAATGATGTCTTCAGTTGGGAAACTCAATCCTAATTGGGTCAGACCATTTGTCATCAAGGTTGCAAATATCGGTTGTCGGACTCATGTAGGTTTGGGTTTTTTATGTTGGATATCGGATTGTGGGGAATATATCAGAGACATTTCAAAATGTCGGATTATAATATTATAATTATATATATATTTCATAATAATTTTCATTTATTAATTAAATTGTAATTATTTTATCTAATGAAATGTAAACTAACCAATTTATAATAAAAAAGAAACGTTACATACTTTCTATTATGTAATACAACATCACAAAATCATATTAAACTAAAAATATAACCGTACCTTAACTTATTCTCAAAATGTGAGTGCACTGTTCCTCAAAATCTGATACTATTAGAGTAAATCTATATATTGTTTTTTGCAATCAATGAACGAATATTTAATTAAGAACTAAACTATATTAAAGATTAAAACATGACAAAAAAGAATTAACTTAATACAACTCACCTAAATAATATCAAGATTCTTGATCTGTTGGATAATCCTCGGAAGTGTAAATCATTAATCCATCAGCAATGTCCTCCTCAGAACTTGCATCCTTATCCCTCTCCGGCGTAGGCCGTTTTCCTTTTCCTTTTGTCGTATATACTTGCTCTAAAGTCGGCTTTGCGCTTCTCCTAGAAGCAGAACCCACTTCAACATCTACAATGTCCTCAATCTGAGTCCAAGTCAACCCTTCTCCAGGAAACACTTAGTCATCATCATCTACAACATCATCAGTAGGACCCGTTAACCACTCAGCAACCTTTCCTTCATCAATATTATTTGCAGAAAATGGGTGTCGAGATGGATCAGAATATTTAGACTTCAGCTTAGAATTGAATTTCACAAATATAAGATCATTCAGACTTTGACTTTCTAGTCTATTCTCTTATTGGAATGAATCTAAATATAATATACATAAACATTAAAAATTATTATCATTTTAAAATATTTTTGAAATATCATCTTAAAATTTATATTTAGAAGTAAATTATCATCTCAAAAGTGCTCCAACTCCTTTCACAACCGGAGGAACTAGTTGTCAAATTTAAGATTCTCATGTCCATAGTTCTCAAATTTGGAGTTTCAATTCCATAGAACTTCCACCAATGAGCTTATAGAAAAATAAAAAATTATTATACTAGTCAATTCAAAAAAGTAATCCAACAATTATTTGGTGAAAAATTCAGAAAGATAATATACTTGGATTGAAACCCTGACAGTACTTTTTGCCTCTTTGCTATGTCCTGGACGACATTTGGACCATCGGATAAAGGATCGGAGACCGTGATCACGACTGGCTCGATTTTTCACATTTTTATGTATTTTCTTTCTATTTTGGATATATATTTTGAGAGTTATGTTAAAGTATTCTTCGGACGATAGTGGTCGTTGGATATTCTTAACATAACTCCCCCCCCCCCCCCGATTATATTCTTCGAGAAGCCACATGAACAAAGCATCGAGGAATTAAGTTTTGTGAAGAAACCCCTCGCTCTAGGAGGTGTCAACCTGATGTCGACGTAGGGAGCCTTTACCTATGTCGTTGGTGCCGACGCCAACCCCTCCCTTAGCCTCCCTCGCTCTCCCATGAGTCTTCCGCTGCATTCCGTCGTTTATCTTGTTGTCGCCGCTTCTTCCCAGCACAACTGTTGGCCTCCCCTTCCCTTCCCTTCCCTTGCCTACAGCTGCCTCTGCAAGCCCCCAACAACCCCCAACCACCGCTCCTTCCTCCTGCCACTCTCCCTCTTATGGAACCACGACCTAGCCATATCCAATCCCTTGTCTAGCCTTTTTACCCTCTAGTTCCGACCTCCCAGCCTCCCTCCCTTCCAACAATACCTTTGATCAGCCCACTTCCTTGTTGCTGCAAGCTTCTAGGACCTTTTGGCAACATCCAGCAGCCCAATCCTTGATTTCCCTGTGTTGTACAACCTTCCTCCCTCCTTTTGTAGTCTTTACCAGCCTCTCCGTTCACCCCACAGCCTTTAAATATCCCCTACTAGTCACGACCAGCCACAATCACCTTCCTATAATCTTTTACAACCTCTCTAACATCCCCAAACTCCTTTCCCAGACCCAAACAGCGGCGTTTATATTTCCGGACAACCACCACCTCCACTGACATCCATTATTCGGTGAGCTTTTATTTTCTAGTGTATATTTCTTCTCATTGTATGGATATCTTATATTACTAGTATTACTTGGCTTGGATTAACTTGACTGTTGTATTTCTTATTGGCAGGCAAAAGATTTATTCGCTTCACATTTTAATTTCAGTACACTCTCAATTAACTTGTAATTATTGTCAGTTTACTTTCATTGCATTATTTGTAATCAATTGCAACGCTTGTATGAGATTTTTAAAATTTATTTATTTAATTACTTGTGCGTCGAAAAATACTGACATGATTGAATCATCATATAAACCATCTTATGTCGGTACCAAGCTCGGATGAAAAATGGTGAGGGTTGTGTTAGGTAGACGAACATCGTAAAATTTAGTCACCCTTATGGATATGGATCATTAGCAAAAAATGGGAGTTGCGGAGATGAGAATGCTTAAGTGGGTGTGTGGACACACAAGACTGGATGAAATTAGGAATGAATGTATCAGGGATAAGACAAGAGTAGCACCAATTGCAGAGAAGATGCGAGAAACTCGACTAAGATGGCTTGGACACGTATAAAGGAGACCATTAGAGGCAAATGTTAGGCGTTATGAGAGTCTAGTCACTAGGCATGTTAAACGAGGGAGGGGTAAACCAATAAATACTTGGAATGAAACTATAAGGAAAGACATAATGTACTTAGGCATTAGTGAGACTATGACTAAAGATAGGGTACAATGACGACAAAGGATCCATATAGCCGACCCCACTATAGTGGGATAAAGGCTCGAGTGTTGTTGTTGTTGATTGAGTCATCATAAGTGCATCTTTATTTTAGGGTTCATCGTCGGTCAATTACATTCATCGCATGCTCACGTGTGTTGCATTTAGGATTAGAGCATCATAAGTCTACATCTTATAGATTCGTCCTGCGTCAAGTCCTTAAATTGAATCCACAAAAGTAACTCAACCTAGCACTAGAATCCTACTTTATACAACCACCTTTAGAAAAATCTCCAACCAAATCAGCCTTCTCTGCAGGATGGGCATCATCATAATCATAAGAATTGTACAACCCCGTATTCAGCGAGTGGGCTAACAGGAGCCGACCCGGCCGGCCCAAACCATCCCCGAGCCCCATGCGAGTTCAGCAGGGTACGCCGAGCCCAGCATGCCGAGTATGGGCTCGGCAATCGTCGAACCGAGCTCGAAGATCGTAAAGCTGAGCCCGACGAGAGGAGGCCATTCATCATGGGGTCGGCCGAGTACGTGCTCGTCTGGAGCCGAGGGGTTGGCGAGTGCCAACGCAACCGTCATCTGCGAGCAGGGGCTTCAGGCCCAACTTTCCAGGCCCGAGGCGAGGCGAGTCGGATTGTGGCATGGAGAGAGGCGAGCTCACTCAACGCCTTCTCCAGTGGCGTTGAGTCAGGCGAGTCAGGTCCGCGACGCAGAGGGAGGCGAGCTCATCCAACGCCCTCTCCCGCGGCATTGAGAGAGGCGAGTTCACTCGCTGCTTTTCATCTCGGCGTGGGGGGAAGCCTTCTCGCGCCCATACTCGCCACCTCCGCCCAATGGGCTCTTCTCAGGGCCGGCTCGCCCTTCAGTTGTGGGGTGTTCTTTCCGTGTTGCCCCCTTTGAGTTGCCTGTAGTCCTCGAAAACAGTGAAGGTTGTATATTAGCAGGCCATCTTTTCCTATAAATAGGACCCAAGGGGTACCTCAGAGGGCACGCTTACTAATTCTCCGGCCTATTAGCGCTTTCTGAGGTACCTTAGCCCGGCATTTGGCTAAGGAGGGGAAGCGCTCTAAGATCTTCCGGGTGTGTGGTGGGACCTCCACGCCGGGCCCTTGGTCTAGTCCTTAGTTCTTCTTTCTTCTTGTCATTTTCTTGCATGAGCGAAGTAGGTGCGCGGCCACCCCTTCCCCAAGGGTCGAACTCCACAAGAGGCCGGTTTTCCGGTTTCAACACTTTGGTGCGGTGAGCGTGGAACGTGGTCAGCACAGAAAATCTTCCACAAGACTAATGGCAAGAGACGAGGGACAAGGTTCAGGAAGGGGGGACTCGCCACTCCCTCCCCCTCCCGCGACGGCGGGGATATCCGCGGAGCTCAGGGAGGAAGTGCTCGGGTTAGTCAGGATCGCACTCGGCATGCGAGCCGAGAGCACGACGCCTGCGGTTCCCGTGGTCGCTGATCCAGCGTTAGGCAACGATGCGCCCCTCAGGCGCGCAGGGAAGGAGGTCGCGAGCGAGGGGGAGCGCGAGCCGAGAGGGCGAGTCCTCTTTTCGGGCTCGGCAGGCGAGTATCTGTTCGCCGAGACGGCAGGGAGGGAGTTCCCAACTCGCCCATCTGAAGGAGGAAGTCCCTTCAGCGAGTTCGTCTCGTCAGCCCCGGTCCCGGAAGGATTCCGAGGGCCGGAGATGTCCTACTACTCAGGAAAGGGAGATCCGACCCAGCACGTCCAGTGGTTCGAAGACGTGGTGTCAATCCGACAGATGTCGGATGGTTTCAAGTGTAGGCTCTTCGCCATCACCCTCAGGGAAAAAGCGAGGGAGTGGTTTCATCAGCTCCCGGCCGGTTCCATCTACTGCTTCGAGGATTTGCGCAGAGGATTCATGCTGAGATTCACCACCTCGAAGAAGAGGAAGAGGGAGGTCGAGTCCCTGTTCCGTATCAAGCAGAAAGTAGGGGAGACCCTGGGAAGTTACCTGGACAGGTTCCAGGAGGAACTGTCTCAGGTACAAGAGATGCCAGGGCACACCATGATGGTGGCCTTCACCCTGGGTCTCCAGCCCGGGTTCTTCGCCATGGAGTTGAAGAGGACGCCTCCAGTGTCTTTCGAAGCACTCTTGGAGAGGGCGGCAAGGGAGGCCGACATGGAGGCGGCACATCCAGAGTTCGCTCGGAGGTTGGCCAGGTGGGCCGTGGAGGAAGAGAAGCCAAGGGGAGGTCGGGCCCAGGAGGAGAGAAGGGTCGAGCCTCGACAGAGAGAACAGCAGCCACAGCAGCATAGGTGGGGGCGTCAGGAGCCGAACAACCGATTGGGTTGGAGGCCGGAGTGGCAGGATCAAGGGCCACGGAGGGGCTATCAGGGGGGAGACAACCGCCAAGGTGGGCGTGGCCAGTTTTACCTCCAGGGAGGGAGGCAGGGCCAGAGACCGCCTCTTCCCGACCAGGAGGAGGCCATGGCTATCGCCCTGGGAGGGCGAAGGAGAGGGCAACCGAGGAGGAGGAGGGAGGTCAGGATAGACCTGCCCTATTGCGACTACCATCAGGAAGAGGGGCACACGACGGTCACGTGTCCGGAGTTCCTCGAGGTGCGGGAGAACAGGGAGCAGCAGAGGCAGCAGCGGAATCATCAGGAGGTGCGGATTGAGGAAGTCCGGCCTCAGGTGGAGGGGGATCGTTGCGAAGACCGGGCCGATGTGGGGACCCGAGGGGGGATCGGAGTGATCCATGGGGGGGTGGGAGTCGAGGCTTCCCGGAAAGCAAGCCTCCACACCATGTACCGAAGGAGCATCGGCTCCACATCTCAGACTCCACCCCCGGAAGAGAGGATCACCTTCTCAAGGGAGGATATGCCGGGTCACGATGACCCCTTCTGCGATGCGCTGGTCATCCAGACCGCCATTGAAAATTTCACAGTCTCCCGGATCCTCATTGACAATGGGAGCTCAGTCAATATCATCTTCAAGAAGCCTTTCGATGCCATGCAGGTAGAGGCCAAGAGGGTGCTGGCCTCCGATGGGCCCCTCTTCGGTTTTTCGGGGGAGAGGAAAGAAGTAGAGGGGGGAGTGGGACTACATGTCAGCTTGGGGGGACAGTCCCGGAACTGTCGATTCGTCATAGTGGAGGCCCCCAGCAGCTACAACGCCATTTTTGGGAGACCCCTCATCAGCGCCTTCCGATGTGTCCCCTCCTCCTTCCATCAATGCCTTAAGTTTAATGTGGACGGGATCCAGGTCCGGGTTCGCGGTGACCCCAAAGCGGCTCGGGAATGCTATGTGACCGCGGTGAATTCAATTTCTTGGCAGGAGGAAGCCGAGGGGATGGGGAGAAGGATGGAGGAGATGGAAGGGCAGGAGGCCGGAGAAGAAGGTAGGGAGGAAGGAGGAATGGAAGGGGAAGCACGCGAGGGGATGCTCCCAGAAGGGTCGGTTGGGGCGATGACCCCAGGGGCAGGGGAGGTCCTTACACCACGAAGGGAGGACGCCGCAGAGTGGGAGGAGCAGTCCCGGTTGGAGGCCGCCGAGGAGGTCGTGGAGATGGAAGTCCTCACCCAGGGTGGCAGGGTGGAGAAGGTCCGCATCAGCGGAGGGCTGACCCCGGCAGATCAAGACAGGATGCTGGAGTGCATCCAAAAGAATGTGGATGTCTTCGCCTGGAGCGCAGCGGAGATGCCTGGGATCGATGCCGACGTCGTCTGCCACCGCCTCAATCTGCACACGGAGGCTCGCCCCATCCAGCAGAAGAGGAGGTCCGTCACGGACAAACTGGCCGAGCCCATCAGGGAGGAGGTCGCCAAGCTCCTTAAGGCCGGCTTTGTTTCCGAAATTCAATACCCCGGCTGGGTCTCGAATGTTGTAATGGTGAAAAAAGGGGACGGCCGGTGGAGGATGTGTGTAGATTTTTCACTGCTTAATAAATCATGCCCTAAGGATTGTTACCCCTTGCCTAGAATCGACGCGCTGGTAGATTCAGCCGTTGGTTTTTCTGTGATGAGTTTTTTAGATGCTTTTTCAGGTTATCATCAAATCAGGATGCACCCTCCTGACATAAAAGATGTCTCGTTCATCACAGGGGATGGGTGCTACTGCTACAAGATGATGCCTTTTGGGTTAAAAAATGCAGGGGCCACCTACCAGAAGATGATGGACCGTGTATTCCAGGGACAGAAGGGAAGGAACTTGGAAGTGTACGTGGACGACCTGATGGTAAAAAGCAGAGAGGTCGATTCTCACCTCCGGGATCTGGAGGAGACCTTCGACACTTTGCGCAGATACAAGATGAGGTTGAATCCTCTAAAGTGCATCTTCGGGGCAAGCAAAGGCAAATTTTTGGGTCATCTCCTCACCCCTGCCGGGGTCGAACCCAACCCTGACAAAGTCCGGGCAATTATGGAGTTGGGGCCACCTCGGGATGCGAAGGAGGTACAACGGCTGACAGGGAAGCTGGCAGGACTAAGCAGATTCCTCTCCCGGGCCGGGGAGAGGTGTTCCCCCTTCTTCAGGACCTTAAGGGGGGGTCGGAAGTTTGAATGGACCCCAGAATGCGAGGAGGCGTTCCAGGCCTTGAAGAAGCAGTTGACTCAGGCCCCCTTGCTCCAAGGGCCAAAGGAGGGGGAGGACTTGTTTTTGTACTTAGGGGTCGGGGCGGAGGCCGTGAGTTCTGTCTTAGTTCGGGAAGAGGGGAAAAAGCAGCTACCCATCTATTATGTGAGTAGGGTTCTGAGGAAGGCAGAACTCCGCTACCCCATCTTTGAGAAGTTGGCTTTCGCCCTCATCATCTCGGCTCGGAGACTCAGGCCCTACTTCCAGGCACACTCCATCCAGGTGGTAACTGACCATCCCCTCCGCAGCATCTTCGAGGGAGTGGAGCACTCGGGAAGACTCGCCAAGTGGTCGGTGGAGTTGAGCGAGTTTGACGTCTCCTTTGTCCCCCGGCTCGCAATCAAGGCACAAGCAATGGCTGACTTCCTGGCTGATTATATGGTTGAGGTAGCGGAGGACAAACTCACTCGTCCCATCCCATGGAAGGTGATGGTGGATGGGGCTTCAGGGAAACACTCCCTGGGGGTTGGGGTCGTCTTGGAGAGCCCCCAAGGGACCCGGATCGAGCAAACGGTGGTGATACATTTCTCCATAACCAACAACCAGGCCGAGTACGAGGCGGTAATTGCGGGACTACGCCTGGCCAAGGAATTGGGGGTGCACGATGTGAAGGTCCTCACTGACTCCATGGTAGTGGCCTCCCAGATCAACGGGGAGTTTGAGGCAAGGGAGCCCACCCTACAACGATATTCGGCAAAGGTTAAGGGAATCATCGGTGGGTTCCAGACCTTCTCCATTCAACATGTGCCCCGGGAGGAAAATGAACAAGTCGACCACCTCGCCAAGCGCGGCCCTCGGGTGGGGGGCACTATCACGGACCTCTTCCACCCATCCCTGGAAGAAGGGGAGTTGATGGAGATAGATCGGCGGTCCACATGGATGGACCCGTTCACTACCTACCTGTCCACAGGAGAGTACCCAGAAGGGATGGATAGGAAGAAGCTCAAGTACAAGTCGGCATACTACCTTTTGCGCGACGGGCAACTTTACCGCAAGACCCTCTCAGGATTACTCGCTCGTTGCGTAGCGGAGGGGGAGGCGCCGAGGATTTTGGAAGAAGTCCACTCCGGGGAGTGCGGGAGCCATTCAGGAGGGCGGACCCTGGAGGGAAGAATCATCAGGCAGGGGTACTTCTGGCCTACCCTGAGGCACGATGCCTTAGAATTTGTCAAGAGATGCCACAAGTGCCAACTGTTTGCCCCCCTCCAACTGCAACCGGCTCAGCGACTCAGGAGTATCACGGCCCCTTGGCCTTTCGCAATTTGGGGAATGGACCTGGTAGGTCCCTTCCCACAGGCAAGTGGGCAGAGGAGATTCTTGCTGGTAATGATCGACTATTTCTCCAAGTGGATGGAGGTAAAAGCTTTGGCCAAGGTAACCTCGCAGATCATTCGAAATTTTGTATGGGGGGAGATCATCTGCAGGCATGGGATGCCCCAGGCCATCGTCACCGACAACGGACCACAGTTCGCCAGCAATGAGTTCATTAAGTTCTGTGGAGAGCTCGGGATCGACCTCAGGTTCGCCTCTGTCCACCACCCTAGGAGCAACGGGCAAGTAGAAGCGGCCAATAAGATTATCGTGAACCTCCTGAAAAAGAAGGTGGAGAATTTGAAGGGTAATTGGGTGGAGCAACTCCCCTCGGTCCTCTGGGCCCTGAGGACTACCCCCAACACCGCCACCGGGGAGACGCCCTTTAAACTATCTCACGGAAGCGAGGCGGTGCTCCCCATTGAACTCGAGGTCCGTACTCCCAGGGTTGCCGAGGCAGAAGCTGGAAGGGAGGAGTGGAGAGTCGAGAATGAGGAAGAACAACGACTCTCTTTGGACTTGATAGAGGAAGTACGCGACCTCTCCGCAGTCTGGCAGGAGGAAGTCAAGCGGAGGATGGCTAAGTACTTCGACAAGCATGTCCGGGTCAAGCAGTTCGCGGAAGGCGACCTGGTTCTAAAGAAGGTAGATGCGGCGGGAAGATCGGCAGCTGTGGGCAAGCTCCATCCAAATTGGGAGGGGCCCTACATCGTGAAGGAGGCATTAAAGTCGGGAGGATACCACCTCCAGAATGTGGAAGGCGAGACTTTGAACCACACCTGGAGCGGCGACGACCTGAAACGCTTTTATCCTTGAAAACTTGTACATGCCTCAGCTTTTCCGAATGCAATATATTTGACTCTTTCACCGCAATAACCGTAACAATGACATGCAGTGTGACGGAACTTCCATTAAAGGGCAACGCTAAACACTCAGAAAAAGTTTCTAAGTCTTCTCGCTCTGGGGTTAGGTCTCGATTCTCCCGCTGTCAGGCTCCCTTCAAGCTGGCAGGGCCGGGGTCTCGATGGACGTCGTTATGACCCTGGAGCTGAGCCCGGAGGATGTTCAACACCCGCCCTCAGGCTCCCATCTAGCTGACTGGCCTGGTGGTAGCACCCGGGAGAGGCAAAAGTTTCTAAGTCTTCTCGCTCTGGGGTTAGGTCTCGATTCTCCCGCTGTCAGGCTCCCTCCAAGCTGGTAGGGCCGGGGTCTCGATGGACGTCGTTATGACCCTGGAGCTGAGCCCGGAGGATGTTCAACACCCGCCCTCAGGCTCTCATCTAGCTGACTGGCCTGGTGGTAGCACCCGGGAGAGGCAAATGTTCTAAGTCTTCTCGCTCTGGGGTTAGGTCTCGATTCTCCCGCTGTCAGGCCCCCTCCAAGCTGGCAGGGCCGGGGTCTCGATGGACGTCGTTATGACCCTGGAGCTGAGCCCGGAGGATGTTCAACACCCGCCCTCAGGCTCCCATCTAGCTGACTGGCCTGGTGGTAGCACCCGGGAGAGGCAAATGTTCTAAGTCTTCTCGCTCTGGGGTTAGGTCTCGATTCTCCCGCTGTCAGGCTCCCTTCAAGCTGGCAGGGTCGGGGTCTCGATGGACGTCGTTATGACCCTGAAGCTGAGCCCGGAGGATGTTCAACACCCGCCCTCAGGCTCCCATCTAGCTGATTGGCCTGGTGGTAGCACCCGGGAGAGGCAAATGTTCTAAGTCTTCTCGCTCTGGGGTTAGGTCTCGATTCTCCCGCTGTCAGGCTCCCTTCAAGCTGGCAGGGCCGGGGTCTCGATGGACGTCGTTATGACCCTGGAGCTGAGCCCGGAGGATGTCCAACACCCGCCCTCAGGCTCCCATCTAGCTGACTGGCCTGGTGGTAGCACCCGGGAGAGGCAAATGTTCTAAGTCTTCTCGCTCTGGGGTTAGGTCTCGATTCTCCCGCTGTCAGGCCCCCTCCAAGCTGGCAGGGCCGGGGTCTCGATGGACGTCGTTATGACCCTGGAGCTGAGCCCGGAGGATGTTCAACACCCGCCCTCAGGCTCCCATCTAGCTGACTGGCCTGGTGGTAGCACCCGGGAGAGGCCATTGTTCCAAGTATTCTCGCTCTGAGGTTAGGTCCCGATTCTCCCGCTGTCAGGCTCCCTCCAAGCTGGCAGGGCCAGGGTCTCGACGGACGTCGTTACTTCCCAGGGGGGTGGACCTGGGAGTTGGCACATGACAAGCGTGTCCAAGCAAATCCGCCAATTAGAAGGGCGAGCTCAAGGGGTCCCGTCCCCCCAGGTTTTCTGTTAAAAAGGGATTCTTCGATCCATCTCCGGTTGGTGAAAGAACATACCCCCCCCCCCCTGAGGGCGAGCCCGTTCTCGCGGGGTCTGCTCGGCAGAGGGCATTCCTCGGTATGACAAGCGGGCGCCGGTGGCAACCGTTCTCGCGAAGATCGCCTCGCAGGTAAGCGAGGAGTTCGCGAGTCTGGTCGCCGCCAACGCCCGAGGCCTCTCGCCGAACGCGAATCCTAACTCACGTACATTCTAGCGCGGAAGATAAAAAAAAGAAGAGAAAAAAAAAGAAGTCAGAAGCAAAGTTCCTTTCATTATAATCGCAAAAGAAGGAAGGGCTCGCCTCGGCGAGATTACAGGAAAAGAGGGGGGATGATTACAAAAAGATAGAAAAAAAAGGGGGAAGGAGGAATTCTGTCAGCTCTCGCCCTCCTCTCCCGAATGGCGGTCCTCCTCGCCCCCAAGCGATCGTTCCTTGCCCTTCGCCCCATCAAAAAGGGAGCCGAAGCTCTCCTCCTTCTCGCTGGGCGGAGACGGCGGAAATAGGCTCGGCAGAAGATCCCGGACCGCCACTTCCTCGCAGCCCACAGCCAGAATCCCCGACCCCTTCATGGCGTTCAGCAGGCATTCGGCAGACTCGATCGAGTTGACTCGCAGCCGCTCCATAACCTCCCCCTCGCCGAAGACCCGGGGCCGCTTGTAGGGGAAAGGCGGCTCGGCACTGTCTGGAGGGAAGAGGGCTTCCGTCAGCCGGCTGACCTCGCCTTGGAGGCAGCGGTTCTGCTCCTTTAGCGACTCCACCTCGGCCGCCGACCGAGCAGCAAAAGCCTCCTGCTCGCGCGAGCCGGCCTCCTGATCCGCGAGCCGGAGCCGCAGCCGAGCAGTCTCGCCCTCCAGCTCACTGGCGCGAGCTTGGAGCACCTTGGCGGACTCGGCATCCTGAAAAAGAAAAAAAAAGAGGGTCAAACTCCCTGGAAAATGTTCTCCAAGTTAAGGGTTGGTCGACTCTTACCAGCCCGCCTGAAGCCTCGTCGAGTAAGCGCTCGGCAATGCCGAACCGCCGCTCCGCGTCAGCAGCTTTCTCCGTCGCCAGGTCGCGCTCCTGCTCGGCTTTGATCAGGAGCTGGCTGAGCTGGAAGCCACAGCGGACCATCATATGATGGAGTTCAAAGGCCCTCAGATGCGCCTGCAGGCCCTCGTGACCTATCTGCCGGGGGGTCAGGTTCGTGTAGGCGTCGGCGCCCTCCCGGCCATAGAGGCCGAAGCCAAGGGCAAATGCATGGCCCGTGGGAGGCCGGCGAGCTCCCCAGGAAGGGGCGCGAGTGGAGACGGAGACGCGATGGGCTCCCTCGTCCCAGAGCAGCATCGGCTCGCCGGCCGCATCCTTGCTCCTTCCCCCCTTCCCGAAGTGGGGGTGGTCCTTTGGAGCTCCCGAGCCACTGGGGGGAACCTCCTCGACGGAGGGAGGAGAGGGGGACCCGCGCCTCTTCTCGCGGGGGGATGATATCTCCTTCAGAGGGCTCGCCGGGGCTTCGTCGGAGAAAACCTCCGGCGAGCTCATGAATCTGACGGGCGACGCGGGCTGCCGAGGAAGGCTTCGCGAGACCACCTTCGCCCTTTTAAGGGCCGAAGGGCGGTGGACCGAGCTCGGCCCCCCAAGCTCCAACCGCTTCTTGCTGGAGGGTTTCCCCTTGGCCTTCTCTTCCCGGCACGCCTCAGCCGCGGCCCGAGCCCGCTCAAGCGGATCCGAGAACACCCCCGGGTCGGCGAAGGGAGGGTTCACCGGGATCAGTCGCTCCCCTGCAAAAGACTTAGATAAAGAATGAGGTTCTGAACGGCTAGGTCAAATGGCGAGCGGAAGGTAAGCGAGACAAACCTTCACCGGGAAGGACGGGTGGCAGGGATTCGAGGCCGCGACGGAGGAAGGCGACCTCGAAGTCCTTGTACAAAAAGAACTTGTGGAGTTCGGCATCATTACCGGACACCGACGGCGGCCGGTAAACCTCCTCGCTCTTCTGCAAGGGCGAGAACGGGATGTTGCCGAGGTCGCCCCGGATGAAGGCAATCTTCGACATCCAGTTGTGGTTTTTGTTGGCGACCTCGCGGATTTTTATGGATGTGCCGCCAAAGAAGGCGACCCCGTCGGCGTTAGCTTTGTAAGAGAAGAGCTTGCGGAAGACGGTCAGGTTGAACTCGATCCGCTCTCGGCGGAGGTAGCAGGCAAACCCCACTATCATGGCGATAGCGTTGGGGTTGAGCTGCGCGGGCACAGCGCCGTAGTACTTGAGTACCTGGCGGACCTCCGGCCAGAGCGGCAGGCGCAACCCCACCTCAAAGTGCGAGATGGGGAAGGCGAGCTCGTCCTCGAAGAATGAGTTAATGGCCTCATGCTCCGCCGGGAGGCGGGCCACAAAGCCAGTGGGGACGTAATCCGCCACGAACTCGGCGAGCTCGCTCGCCGTGGTATTCCCCTCGAAAAAACAGTGATCCGCGAAGTTCTGGGCGCACTTGGAGCGGCCCTCGGAGTCGGGGTTTCCTTTACCCATGCTCGCGGAGGAGACGAAGGCGCGCGAGCGGAAGATAGGAAGGGCAAGAAAAGGGAGGAATGAGAAGGCAATAAAGGCGTAGCCGTGGGGTAGGTGGGGATCCCTATTTATAGAAAAGGAATGGGGAGCGAAACCGACTGACCAGCTCGGCTCGCATACCCCGCTTCGCGTGTCCCGTCTCGACACTCTGTACTCGCCGACCTAGGCGAACCCAGCCCAGGAATCCGAAAAGGCACGCACCACTCGAATAAGAAAAGGTCTGCTCGCGCGATAAAATTTACACTTTATTTAGCATTAAACAGAAAATTGTTCAGAACAAAGAAAAACAGAAAAGCGCGCGCATAGACCAGGCGGCAATGGGGGCGAGTACCGGTCGGCTCGCAAGAGAGCCATCCTCAATTACCCCGGCCTCGCCGGCCCGATGCCGCCAGCCGCTGCGCAAAGAGTTGCCGAAGCTGCCCCAGGTTTCTGTTCGCCGCGCGCAGGTTCTCGTCGATGTCGTCGAAAAGCATGGAGGAAGATGTGGCCACGAATGCCGAGCTGATCCTCGCCTCGCCGGCAAGCTGCGCGCATTCGTCCTGCAGCCTGATATTGTCTTTCTTCAGCTCCTGAAGCTCGCGCACTAGTTTCTTCAGGACCAGCTGGCTTCGCCTTGACCGTTCGGGGCTGTCCATCTCTGAGTCCAGAAAGATGTCCAAGGCACGCGGCGATGGAAGAGGCGAATAAACGGCCTGTTCGGCGGAGTTATCAGTCGCGGCTGGGTCCGGTAGGCCTGCACAGGAAGGTCGAGACAGCAGGTGGGAGTAGCGAGTGCCAGTTAGAATCAGACGCAAAAGGGGGGAGGTCAGGGGCATACCTTCAGTATTCTGGGGGAAAGCAGGAGCGGATGTACGTTCGGCGTCCACCCCAGTGACCGCAGGAGCAGGGGAAGGATGCTGAGAGTGAAGGCGGGCCGGCGATACCGACCCCCGCGAGTCTGGCTTCCCGATTTTGGTGACAAGGGGCGAGTCTCGCAGGCGCAGGTCAGGGGAGGACTCGGGCTCCTTGGCGGGTAGACTTTCGACCCTTGGTGTGGAAACCTCGCCGCCTTGATCCCGTTCGGTGGTAAGATCCACGAAATCTTTGTCATGAGGGGCCGGGGGAGAACGATTGGAAGAATCGGAGCCATGGACTAAAGTATTCTTTAGGTCGGCGAAGATGTGCTCGGCCTCGGGAGGAAAGGGCCTCGCCCTCTTGGCCGAGCCGAATTCAGCAAAGCGCCGGGCCGGGACGCTCAGATCCGTCAGGGCTGCGGCACGAAGGGCGGTCTCCTCGCGCGATTTCGCGAGCCTTTCCATGACTTCCTTCGGGAGTGGCATCTCGGCAGGACTTAAGTAAAGAGAGGGGCGGGGGTCAGTCGAGCAGGCAGGGCATGTATATATAGCCATCGGTGGGTCCTACCAAGAGATTCCTTTCGGCTCCTGTCGCACTCGCAGGATCCTAGTGGGTTGGATGTTTCTTTCCGAGTTTGTGCCAACCTCGCAAAGAGCGGGGATTGTGTACAACCCCGTATCCAGCGAGTGGGCTAACAGGAGCCGACCCGGCCGGCCCAAACCATCCCCGAGCCCCATGCGAGTTCAGCAGGGTACGCCGAGCCCAGCATGCCGAGTATGGGCTCGGCAATCGTCGAACCGAGCTCGAAGATCGTAAAGCTGAGCCCGACGAGAGGAGGCCATTCATCATGGGGTCGGCCGAGTACGTGCTCGTCTGGAGCCGAGGGGTTGGCGAGTGCCAACGCAACCGTCATCTGCGAGCAGGGGCTTCAGGCCCAACTTTCCAGGCCCGAGGCGAGGCGAGTCGGATTGTGGCATGGAGAGAGGCGAGCTCACTCAACGCCTTCTCCAGTGGCGTTGAGTCAGGCGAGTCAGGTCCGCGACGCAGAGGGAGGCGAGCTCATCCAACGCCCTCTCCCGCGGCATTGAGAGAGGCGAGTTCACTCGCTGCTTTTCATCTCGGCGTGGGGGGAAGCCTTCTCGCACCCATACTCGCCACCTCCGCCCAATGGGCTCTTCTCAGGGCCGGCTCGCCCTTCAGTTGTGGGGTGTTCTTTCCGTGTTGCCCCCTTTGAGTTGCCTGTAGTCCTCGAAAACAGTGAAGGTTGTATATTAGCAGGCCATCTTTTCCTATAAATAGGACCCAAGGGGTACCTCAGAGGGCACGCTTACTAATTCTCCGGCCTATTAGCGCTTTCTGAGGTACCTTAGCCCGGCATTTGGCTAAGGAGGGGAAGCGCTCTAAGATCTTCCGGGTGTGTGGTGGGACCTCCACGCCGGGCCCTTGGTCTAGTCCTTAGTTCTTCTTTCTTCTTGTCATTTTCTTGCAGGAGCGAAGTAGGTGCGCGGCCACCCCTTCCCCAAGGGTCGAACTCCACAAGAGGCCGGTTTTCCGGTTTCAACAAGAATATATATCTTTTATATGGACAACATATTATATATCTTTATAATATTAAAAGAGAAAAACTGTCTTTCGTGAAACATTCAAAATTGTCCAATATAGTCTTACTATTTTAATCTAATGACTTAACATATATTATGATATATTTCAAAAAAAATACAATGCACATTCAAGTAATTACACCATATCACCAAATCAAAAGTAATGATGAAAACCCACATAATCGAAAAAGATTTTAGTAGAGCTCTTATATCTACTATAGTAGATTGTCATTAGGAATGTCAGCGATCTTTTCGAGGAAGACTATCATTTAGGCAAGCTAGCGGAATTTTTGATGAGCTACCATTAAACTCATCTACTTTATTAAAGTTGATTTGGCATGCACGATGATATATGCTTCAGGATGAGGATTCTTTTAACAAAAAACAAAAAATTGTGTATAACTATTTTCCGCATTAATTAATTGATAGTGTGTTTATTTTAAGCTGCATTGATTAATTGAAAGGGGAAGAGTCATGTGTCTGTCGTGGTCGGGGTACTGTCGTAATTGGTCGTAGGGGTAGAGCTCTGTGTCTGTCACTCGTATATATATAAACACACTATCAATTAATTTATATATATATATATACAATCGTCATATCCACCTTGCCCCGACAGAGACAACACTTGTCGCTCGTTTTCAAGGTTCCGAAAAGACTACGTTGCTTCCTAAAGGAGACCATGCCACCCCGACGACAAGCGACAGGGTATTGTCGGTGCTGGGGCATGGGGCCGTCCATGACTGCTTGTATATAAATAATTTAAAATTTAAAAATAGATCTAATATCCTATGTTGCTTGAAAATCATGAATCATATATCTGTATCATATGGTGTCTTATATCCCATCTTCGTCCCCATGCAATATAGATCATGGTATTTTGTATGATCTTGAACTCAATGACTAACCAATCTCATATAAGAGAAGAGCAAGAGCGAAAATAGTTAAATATGTTCCTAATAACAAGAATATTTGGCGGTTGAAGAAAAAAATTGAGGAAATATATGTTTTATTCTTCTAATTAGATGCATTCCAACAATGATGTACATGTGTTAGTTAAACTTGCATTTCTTATGGGTTTCCATCTATTTATTCCATTATCTACAAATTTTCAGTGATTACTATGTGATTTTTAATGAACATATAAAATACAATTTCATATATTGATGAGAAAATTTTGAAAGGGATTGTCATAGAGTTGTCAATTCCAGTCTTGAAATTAACAGTTTATAAATGAGTAACAAGGATTTGCAATTCTCCAATGATAAATTTGAAAAAAAATAATAATAATAATAATAATTAAACCAACTCTTGATCATGTGTGGCTTTCCAATATAAGTCCAAAAGTAACATGTCTTCTCCATAATTACTATCGATGCAAATTTAATCCTCTATAGATACAGTAAAACGTCATTATAGCAACATATATTCTTCATGCAATTGGGATTCCTAAGCTCAATCAATAGAAAATAGCTAACCTTACTTCCCTTGGTTGCTGGAATCAGAGACGTTACTGATTGGAGCTTTCTCGTGTGAAGGCTGAACAGACCCTACCACCGGTGGTTGTAGGGGAGGATAGGGTGAACGGCGGTGAATGGAGAGGAGGAGGCCGAAGTTGAAGGGCTTCGTGCGCAGCCGTTGGCGGTGGAGAGAGGAACGTCGGCAAACGGGGAAAACGATGCAAGCGCGGGGCGAACGCTTTGAAGGGATGACAGTTGAAATGCGAAAGCGAGCAACTGTAAGTGCGCAAGCCTCGTCCCCGGCTACGGCTGCGAGAGGGAAGAATTGCAGAGGGATTCTGTAGGGAAGACTAGCGACGACATTGTCCGGCTTCTTTATTATGTTTTATATCTATTTTATTTTAATTAATTTTAAGGTGCTATTATTAATAAACTCACTTTCGTCTCTAGCAAATCATAAAAGAAAAATAGATTCAGTCATTTTTGTATTTTTTTTCTTTCCAAAAATTACTACTAGCAAATCAATCTTGCTTTTTGATAATTTTTGCATTTTTGAATTTTGAGTCTCAAATATTTCTCATTTGAAAAAATGATCTACAACTTTCATGTTGATCATTTTTTGATTTGAAGCCGTTTAAGCCTCCAATTTGGGCCCTAAAAAAGACATGCACAGAATGTACAGATTTTCGGCGTGACTTTTTTTGGGGCCCAAATCGGGGATCTAAACTACTTCAAATCAAAAAGTGTTCGACATGAAAGTTGTAGATCTCGACGAGATCTACAACTTTCATGTTGAAAACTTTTTGATTTGAAGCTGTTTATGCCCCTGATTTGACCCCCGAAAAAAGTCACGCCGATCCAGGGCGTCCGTACATATGTACGACGTAACTTTTTTCAGGGGACAAATCGGGGGTTTAAAGTGCTTCAAATCAAAAAGTGTTTAACATAAAAATTGTAGATCTCGTCTAGATCTACAACTTTCATATTGAACATTTCTCATGAAATTATACGTATAAGACGCAGTTCAAAAGAACGTATATATTCTTATATGCACTTAACACGTATGTACAACACATCCTTATAGGAATTAGAAATCAAATATAATTCTAAATCGACCGGTATTTTGTTAAAGATTTTGATGCAGATAATGATATTTTGTTGAAAAAATAGTTTTGGACATACTAAACATTTGCGGCATTTTGACTCATCTATAATGCTAACATAAGTGGTTAAATGAATACATTTGAAATCATTTGTAATGTCATTATATGCAGCGGGTTATTTTGAAATAATGAATGTTTTAAACAAAATTAATTTTTTTACAAAAATTATGTTGATTTGCTAATAACAAAATGGTTTTCAAATAGCCATTTTGAAAAATGAGGGTTTGCTAATAATAATGGTTTGCTAGAAACCAAACTGAGTTTGCCAGTAACAATACCCTAATTTTATTGTTTAGTGTTTACTTCTATCTATGGTAGGGATAGTCTATGGGCAACAGTGCAATTGTGACAGTATTTTGGCCGCGATTAGAGCTATCACTTAAAACCGAAAACTGCAAATCGAATCGGAACCGAACGGGAGCCGCAAAGAACCAGACCGAACCGTTCACAAATTATTCGGGTTCCGGTTTGAATTTTGGAACCGTGAACAACATTGGTCCGGGTGTGGTTCTTACATTTTTTTATCCGGAACCGGAACCGGAACATACAAGTCTCAAGCGATTTCAAGATTTTTAGACCCGATCCGAACCGGACCGAAGTAAAACCGAACCGCAACCCGTTTATTATTATTATTATTATTATTATTATTATTATTATTATATTGTTATTATTTTATAATTTATCTATAATATTTATACTCACTATCATGAGTGAAACTAGTACAGTTTGAACCCAAACCGCAATCGCACTAAATGGGGTCGATTTTGGACCGAACAAAACTTTACCGCATAAAAATCGTATGGTATAGTTTGATATTGGTACAGTTTGGAGTCAATTTTTGCAGTGCATTTTTTATTTTTATACAGTTATATAATATATTTTCAATTTTTCTTACATATTTTTTTTAAAATATTTTTTTAAAAAAATATAGAAGATATACAACTACTATTTATTAGTAATCTTGAAAGTTAATTAATTATAGACGGTTGTTACGATCGAGCATGTCGATGAGACATTCGCAAGCCAACTAGAATTCGTGGCAAGTCTACACAAGTAGGAAGGAAATTGATATTATCCCACCGATCGCGGAAAAGACCGTCGAGAAGTGCGCAACATAATTATTATTTTTTTGATATTGTTTTGAGTTTTACTATTTGCAGCCCGTTTTTATTTCATTCCGTCAAGCTTGATTTTGGTTTTAGTTGAAACCGATTGGAACCGAACCGAACCGCATGGAACCGGACCGAACCGATAGTGGCCGGTTTGGTTTTGGTTCTTGTTGAACCGTAACCAGAACTGTTGACACGACGATTCCAAGAATTAAGCTGGAACCGGAACTAGAACCGGAACCGGTCAAACCAAATATGGTTTCGGTTCTAATTTGAAGAACTGTTACTGTTGGTACCCTAATTTTGATTTGAGTTCAGTCTTCTCTTTCTGTCTCTTGACCCAAGATTTATTTATGGTCAAAGGTTAGTTGTTTAGTTTGTTGCTCTAGTTTTAGAGGCGTCACTTTTCCAGATGTAAATTTGGTTAAGTTGTTTTTCGTTCGACTATGGTCGAACGCCGCTCGACTATCGTCTATCGGCTGTTCGACGATCGTCTATCAGTTGGTCGACGTTCTGTCTGCGTTGATAGTTCGACTATCTGTTTGATAGGTCGACTATCTGTTGTGTTTGATAGTTCGACTATCTGCTTGGATAGTTCAACTATCTGATAGTTCGACTATCTGTTTGATAGGTCGACTATCTGTCTTGGTTGATAGCTCGACTATCTGTTGATAGGTCGACTGTCTGCTTTCTTTGATAGCTCGACTATCTGTTGATAGGTCGACTATCTGTTCTCTTTGATATTTCGACTATCTGCTTGGATAGTTCAACTATCTGATAGTTCGACTATCTGTTGATAGGTCGACTATCTGTTTTGTTTGATAGCTCGACTATCTGTTGATAGGTCGACTATCTATTTTCTGTGATAGTTCGACTATCTGTTGATAGGTCGACTATCTGTTTTCTGTGATAGTTCGACTATCTGTTGATAGGTCGACTATCTGTTTTGTTTGATAGCTCGACTATCTGTTGATAGGTCGACTATCTGTTTTCTGTGATACTTCGACTATCTGTTGATAGATCGACTATCTGTTTTCTGTGATAGTTCGACTATCTTTTGATAGGTCGACTATCTGTTTTCTTTGGTAGCTCGACTATCTGTCTTGATAGATCGACTATCTGATAGCTCGACTATCTGCCCTGATAGTTCGACTATCTATTGTGATAGTTTGACTATCTTCTATGATAGTTTGACTATCTGGATCGTTCGACTATCTGTCTGATAGGTCGACAATCTCCGAGGGTCATTCGACGTTTTGCTGTAGGTTTTGAGTAATTTTGTCATCTTCTATGATGTGATTTATTTCATATTTATTTTGGCATATTTTATAAAAGATTATTTGAATAAAATTGTGATATTATTTCCATGCAATATCTGCTCCATTCCTTATGCATGAGCCAATCTTTTTCTGACAAAGTTGTTTGTCTTATTAGCTGAGATATGATTTCTACTTTATCTGCCAGGCTGTCCTTTATAGCCGTTAGACTCAGAAAGTCTTTTCTGGCCGTAAAGAGTCTCTTCTAACGTGACTTTCTCTAGTATTATTTCATCAGAGTTATTTGCAGCTTCTTAGAAAGCTTTATCCTCTTATAGGATATCTGTCTGCAGTATGTGTTTTTGCATTATGCTATTTGCAGCCCAGCTTGCAGATTTCAGTAGAAGACAAGATTCAAACTCATATTAGAGTCGTTGTTGCTGCTGCTATATAAAGAATTCTTTGGAGAAAGAAATCAACTAGTTCACATAGCCCAAAACCAGTTCATTCAGGAAAAGGAGTTCAAAAGCTAACTACAGCATTCAAGCTTAGAACTTACAGTTTACAACTGCTCTCAGCTCGTTGACATCCAACTGAGAAGAAGTTTTAGCTCTTCACTCTTCTTTAACCTGAGTTCTCCTGCTTACAGGAAGATTTTCACTCAGAGCTTTTTGAAGAAGAAGAAGAAGAAGATAGCTGCCTAAAGAAGAATTTTCATTTTATATTCTTTATCTTCTTGTAGCTTTTTCCTTCAGATTTTCTGAAGTGTTTTCTGCACTGAAGCAAGACTTCACCTAGACATTCTTTTAGCCAGGGGGATCCTTGACTCTTTAGAGTTTTCTAGCTCAGTGCAAGTTCTTGTGCTTCTCTAATCTATTGTAAAATAGAGAAGACATCTTAACCTCCTTTCGCCCTCCTGTAAAGGGTTATTACTCCCTTCAAAAGTATACCTTGGTGGCAGGGCACCTGATCAAAAACCTGTGTTGGTTTTTAGACACCTGATCAAAAGTCTAAAGGGTTTCTAGATCTATCTGAAGCAGATCTTGTTGGTGGTAGGGCACCTGATCAAAAACCTGAGTGGATTCCTACCTTGTTGGTAGAAGAGTGGACGTACCCAAGTTGTTTGGGGAACCACTATAAATTCCTTGTGTCGTCTGGATTGTTTAATTAATTCTCTGTGCTGATTGGCTGTGATTAGATTTTAACTAGGATTGCTAGTTGCTGTTTAGGATTCCAAGCCTTAACTGTAATTACAGTTGGCTGCCTTTTGTGCACATCACTTGTGTTAGGCCTTAGGGTTTCATCTCAAATATCTATAACCTTCATTCCGCAATTAACTCCAAGGGAGTTGAGTAGACAGTCAACTTTGTTAGTGCAATTTTTGATTACTCTATTCACCCCCCCCCCTCTAGAGTAGTATCTATCCCTTTTTCTTTCAGTTACCTTAGTGGTTCGGTTCATGATTTTAGTAGAACCGGAACCGTGACAGCTTTAGCCACGATATTCTCTCTACTCATGGATGCGTGCTCTTGGGTGCATGGGATTCGCTTGTAATGCCCTACCTATGTATGATTAGCAGTGACGGGGTTTCCTCCGGTCCGACTCGCTTGAGAAAGTCAACCCGACCGAGTGGGTTGCGCGCATGAGCCACTCTAGTTCGAAGGACCTTAAAACCGACCCAAAGGGGACGAGTATGACAACGCATGTATATGCCCCGAAGGGCCCAAGCCCACATGCGACCGCGCACGGGCCCCACACGCACGGATGACACGTTAGTGGGCGACTCTCGCCCCACACGCATGGAAAGGCACTCTCTGCATCAGGCATAAGTGTTGGAGCCACCCGGACCGCCCGAAGGACATTTTTGTCATTTCAAAAAAAAATTGTTGATCCAGGTGACCGGAACGAGACGACGTCATTCGTCAACTCAAGATTCGGTCAGGCTTAATTATTAACACGTCCCTTCAAAAAATTATAAAAAGGCCTCCAGACCTTCATTTGAAGGCAAACAACTTGAGAGACCAGAGAGAACTCAAAAGTTTTTCGGCGAGGATGTGCCACTTAGATCGTTTCATCGCTTGGAATTCGCTCTGCTTTCATTCTAATCAGTTCATGCCCAACGCTCTTGCGGACGCAGCAACAGACGCGTGAAAGGACTTAGAAGAACGCACTCGTGAATGTTCCTATGGGTGCCCTCTCTAAGGCTTCGTGGACTTAGGCTCTGTTTGGCACAGCTCTGGCGGATGGTGAAGTTGTTGATGGAATAGAGCTCCTTAGAAAGAGCTCCCAGAAAAGCTCTACAAAGAAAGTTGCACACTGTTTGGCTTTTGTTTTCAGGGAGCAACTTGTTTCAGCGAAGCTAGGGTATCGAATCAATTCAGAGGTTGTTGGACAATGGTGAAATCATGCAAAGGTTACTAGGGCTTCTGGAAGAGGAGTGTTCGACGACCATATCTGGACGTGGAAGGCTACAAATCGCTGGAATCAAGCTCCAAATGGCTGGAGAAGACAGTGGTGGCGTCGAGATGGCGTCGTGGTGGCGAGATCGTCAGGGCCCCCCAATGGCCAGAGGAGTCGTGGTAGCGAGGTCATTAGGGGCTAAGTCGGTGATCATGGGAGTTTTCTCCGCTTCATTTTCAACTCCGGTGAGGTCGTCATGGGCACATAACTCCGTCTGCTTCGGCGATGGAGCCTGCTTCGGCGATGGAGGGTTGCTAGCAAGACCTTCCCCTGAAATAGGGTTGTCGTCGTCTGCTTCGGCGATGGAGGGTTGTCGGCGAGGGAGAAGAAGGCGTGATGTGAAATCTCAAACGGGGAAGAAGACGGGATGCGAAATCCAAAAAGCACTTTTACGGGAGTCAGACGCAAGGGGTGTCCAGCGCTCAAAAAAGCTGTTAATTTGGCTTTTCAGCATCCGCGATTTCCAAAAAGCTGCCCACCCAAACGATCTAAAATATGCTCTGACGGCGGGAATAGAGATTTTCCAGCCGCTAGAGCTGCGCCAAACAGAGCCTTAGTCATTTCCTTTTTTCTATACTTAAAGCTTGTAAATAGGAAGGTGACATGTCACCCTCCATGAAATTCAAACACTTGTAACATCAAGGAAGATATTAGATTTCGGCCCGACACAAATCGTCCACGTGGTTTTTCACCTTTTCCGGGTTTTCCACGTTAAAATGACTTCATGTCCTTGATGCATAGTTTACTCTTGACTGTCTGCGTCTGGTCTGACTTAGAGCTAAGGCAGTCTGATTCTCCAGACCGAGGGAAAATCGGTGAACCCGCAACAGTTTTGCATTGTCCGTGGGAAAATGTTCCCAACTCTGTAACAAATTCTTGAGGACCGTGCTTACCTCGCCCAAGCAACTTAACTGACAGAAATGGAGGAGGAATGCACAAACCATCAGTGACACGGCAACATGTGAGCGCACTGTGAGAAAATCGGTAAATAACATAACTTTACTGCTCCAAAAAGTTACATAATATATGAGTATGCCTCCCCTATTTATAGAAAAGGAGGAAGAGAGAGAATGTTGGATCTTGTGGCCAACCTTAGAGGGGGGTGAATAAGATTTTTAAATTAGTTCAGAATAAAAATAAGTTTTACTAAGAAAACGAATTCTGGAAGCTACCACGAGCGGTAAGGCTAGCGTCCGGCGGTAGGTCACGGAGATCAATTTTTTTGTAAAACTTTGTTTTTGAATTTTCAACGCAGCGCTCAAATCTCTTGCAATATACAAATACAACCACGAATTTAAGATGAAACAAAAAAACACATAATTTTATTCAAAATTAAATAGAGGTTTACAATAACAAAACCGGATCTCCGTGATGCCAGAGATCGAAGGTGATGAATACAATCTTGATTTGGTTTCTATACTGACTGTAACGCCCTAAAAACTGAAACAGAACTTTTAGTGGCTATCGCCGGGCGACAGTGAGTATCATTGGCGATAGCACTCGACGCTTTCAATAAAAGCATTGAGTAAACTCGACGCACTTGACGCTCTCAACGCACTCCATGAAGCGTTGAGTGAGCTATCAGAGTGGCGATAGTGGGTATCGCTGGACGATACTTCCACGTATGGCTGGACACGTGTTAGATGGCCGGATGGCGGCCGAAGAGCGATGGTTGACTGGGGTCAAGCGGCTACCGACGATATCACCCAAACGATAGCGGATATTGTCAGGAGATAGCATTAAATTTGACTGGTCAACTGAAATCGTGGCCATTACTTTCTCTGGATGAAATGATCCTGTGGTTAGGATTAATCCCTAAACTACTTAAGCAGAGGAGTGGAGAAAAGAGAAGTCATTTCTCTTCTTCTCACACTCTCTCCTCCTTTTCATCCAAACTCTTGAGAGGAAAGAGCTCAAGAAGAAGAAGACTGAGGTTGAGCTTAGCAAGGCTTGGTGAAGGAGATCTAGGAATCAGAATCAAGAACCGAGGCAAGATCTGTGAAGGGGAAAGTGAGGCGCTCCTTGACATCCGGATAAAAAACTCGTTCATGGCTCTGAAACGAACTACGAGGGTAACGATCTTCCTTATTGGACAAGTAAAGTTTTCTTTTTGCATATGCATTGAATCCTCCATCAAAAGGTGGAAGAATGAAGGGAATTCCGTTGGGTTGATACGTGGTATCCCCGGGTAATGTTGCATATAGATCCCGAAATCATAATACGGAATAAGCATACTATGTGAAGCTCATCAAGACAGGTTGGTCTGGATTATTTTGCATGCCAGAGAAGACTCCGAGTATAAACGATAGTTTATGGAGTCTGTAAGGTTGTGCTTGTGAAATTGGAGTAGCAGGAAGTACTAGAGATGTATTCTAGGAAAATACCCAAAAAGTTCCATGGTTTGGAGAACTGTTGGATATCGCCTGGCGACATCGAGTATCGTTGGTGATAGCTCCTAGTGAGCTATATTTTTATGAAAGACCAGTCTACTAGCACTGCAGGATGTTGTAGGGTTATTCTCGGCAGATGGTCCAGTTGTGCTTGAATCTGGAGACAGAAGGGAAACTCTGTCGGTAACACCAGAAGATAGCTTCCATATAGAAATGTGCTTGCACAACCTATTTTGAAGACCCTTGGGGTTAGCAGGTGAGCTGTGTGTCTGTGTGCCCAACTTTGGCCATGAGTGTCATTATACGTAATGTTGGTTATGTTTTGGTTTACGGGAAAGGGGAAGCTGACCCGCGTCATGTAGGTTGGCCATGAAGGTTCCGACCTTCAGCGATTGCATGGCGAGTTGAGCAATAGGAAATGGCTGAAATGTACCCACGTTATGTCCGTCCGACTCCAATGCCTAAAGTAATTTGCATCATTGGAGCGCATAATGAGAGCCTTAGGCCTGAAGCCGGAAAGACTAGAAATGCTCAAAGTTGACCGCCAAGTCTCGGACCTCTGAACATTTGTGGGACCCTAGGAAATCCGATACACTGATAATGTGCCCTGAGTGCACGAAACGTTTGGCAGATGATGCAGACGTTTGTGTTGTGTTGTATGGTGCTTAAGTTGTACCTTCTTATGATATATCTGGATGTTTGATAGCTATGCATGCAGGGAAGAAAAACCACTGCCCCAGGTATAGGGTGAGGTCATTAAAAATTGGTCAGCTTAAGCTAACCGTTGCCTTATTTGTCACCTTTATGATGGAATATCCCTGTGCAGGTGTTGGAGAGCCGAGCGAGAAATAACTGGTTGCAGTCTTTGATGCTATGTTGGCCCTCGAAGGCAAAGCGAAAAGTCATGAATGTTTTATTTTCATGTGTGGTCGGACTGTATGCCGATGTTTGTAAACCACATTATTAAAGTATAACTGTAAGGTCTTAAGGCCGTATTAACATTTTGTGTATTTTGTAAACATTCCTATATGGTTTTTATAAGTAGACATTTGTATTGCTTAAGTTCAAAATTTAACCCTTGAATTTTTCGCTAGAATGCTCTCAGTTAGGATTCGTTTGGTCTTTTAATATTAACATATAACTCCGCTGACTGCCTGTGGAATATAGCGTGGAGCCCCAGTCTGACCCTCTGTTATATCCCATGTGACGGATAGAAGTGTTACACTGACCCTCCCAGGACCGGTTGACCCTCCCAGGACCAGTCTGACCCTCTATTATATCCCATGACGAGCCAGTTTTTCACCTTCCTCCCTAAAAGGGTCTCAGAGCCCCACTTGATCTCCTAGATATAGACATCCTCCAAGAATGATTTCCTGCAGATTCTTCCCATGAATCTGACAACCTCCCAGGTCGATTTCTTGTAGATGCCTCCCAGGAATCTGACGACCTCCCAGGTCGATTTATCTCGCACACAAATTAGATAGAACAAAATAAAATACACAGTAAAATATAAAGAGTTTAAAGTTATTTCTTCCTCGAAAGTAGAATTCCTCCGTAGAACGGTGCGCGATCGATGCTCTTAAATATCGTTCATGTTACAGTCAATCAGTCGTTAATGGTCGTTGAAGTTTTCGTCCTGCGGAGTTATTCAATCACGGATGAGAGGAAGAAATATTGTTTTCCTTCAAGGATATGAAGATTCGCACTCTCTCAGATGACGGTCGAACCCTAGAATGAAAATACTCCATCTTCTTGTCTCTAGGAAAAGAAATGTGCATTTTTATACTCGTTTCTAAAAATATGCTACCACCGGTGGTAGAGCTAGCGCTCAGCGGTAGAGCTAGCGCCCGACGGTAGGTCCCTCGCGCGGTGTTGACAGCTGTCCAGCAATTTTGAAAAAATATCCGAAAATATTCGCTCTATTTTTGGATACCGCAGTGCAGTAAGCAACTAGCGCCTAGTGGTAGGTCACAGAGCGAGCTGTCTTTAATTCTTCGGGGCTACTGCCTACGGTAGTGCTAGGGCTCGGCAGTAAATCATAGAGATTGATTTTCTTGTACTTTTGTACATGTAAACCTGCACACTATACCCAACACAAGTATGATCAAATACAACTCGAGATTTGATATTGTCAAACTAAAGAGATGCGGACCATAGGTTCCCACAAACTCTCTCTTTTGATAATATCAAATTCCGTTCATGAGATATGAGAATATTAACAACATGGTATAGTGTAATTCAATCAATAAGCATGAACTATAACCGGTTTATTACTCATGATAACATACAAGTCCCCCTACATGTATGCTCCCCCTATAGGTGTCCTCCCCCTAGAAGTGTGCTCCCCTACACGTGATCTTCCCCTAGGTGACTTAGCATAGAATTTGCTCATGAACACTCAAATCCCCCCTTTTGATTTTATTGAAAGGGCCGAGGATGAACGAACGTGTCGGGAGAAAAATAAAGCGAGAAAAAATGAGCACAAATGCATGAAAAAGAAACATAAGCATTAGGGCAAAAATATGAGCGGAACACAAAGAGTACTGACCTACCCAACACAAGAAAAATATTTGATTTGAAAAAATTGTTAGAGCACATGAAAGTTGGACAACACATGTGAATCTAAATATACAAGATTTGGCGTTCAATGTTAGGAGATTTATAGAGTTAATATAATGAAATATTATAAGCGTCATGAATATAAATCGTATACTAGTATACATGAACGATAGACAGTCAATGTAGTTTAAGTCTAATTCTTATACATAGAAGCGTTAGATAGAATAATGACAGCTGTATGTGTTGCATCATAAAGAAAAAAAATATCTGGTAGAAATAATCATTAGTACATGTTTTATCTCAATAAGTCAATATGCTAACACAAGAATGATGAAGTGAAAAAAAAACGTCACATTTTTTATCTATATCATGCCAAGAATAGAACAAGAGGCTTTAACAAGATTTATAGTCTTTGCACAAGATCGAAATGATTTTATAAATCAAGGTGCTCATTCTCACAATCCTCATCGAAGCTTATCAGGAGAAATGAGTAGTACATGGGGTGGATATACTTAACACATGATTTGATAACATACATAATTTTTTTTTACATTTTGTCATTCATTTTTTGTCATTATCACTTTTATATTATTGTAGAGTTCAAGGTCCCTGAATCAATCGAAATCTACCCATATAGATAAATATACTTTAACTTGTATACAAAAGGCTTGTTCACTAGAATTTTGGCCCAAAGTTCTAATCTTTAAATAAAAAACATGAACATCGTGACATTGATTGTTCAAGTCATTCCTAGCATATTAGACACAATATCACAAGTTATAATATATATAAGCTTTGAATTTCTACAAGAGTGCATTTTTTAGGGATGTGTGAACAATAAAATGTCATTACGCTATCTAAATTCTCACACATACCAAGAGACATATTCAACATACACTATACTGTTCAACCACACTCAGTAGCTAAGTACCAATAGATTAGACACATCATGACAAAGATAAACAATGTTGAACAGAGATTAACATATTCTAGAAATCAAGTATTGCACGTAATCGTTATGCTTTAAGCTCTAGTCATGCATGTCATATGAATGATCGTTCCATTTTTTTCATTTTATGCTTATATATATATATATATATTTAATATTCAAAAATTAAACAAATCAAACTGAAAATATAAACATGTTTTGGGATTTTTCAAAATTTTATTTGATTTTCGTTTATAAAGCACACTGAAAGAAAATGCACGCCAGACATAAGAACTGAAAGACGCAAAAATAGAAAAACATAACACAAAAAAAGCATTCCAAAATGACAACTTACCGCCAGCGCTAGTGCTACCACACGGTAGTAACTCACAGAAACTTAAGTTCGTTGAAAATTGCCCAGATTTCAATAATGTTAGCTCTCAACTTTTTGGAAGAAATGATTATTCGATGTAAGCCTTATCTAGCAAGGGATATGTCAATTATCGTGAGAGATCAATAAGATAAGATAATGACACACCGGATTAACATGCTAGCACAACTGAGATATGCATGAAATAACTAATCATGATAAGTGAAGTAATAGTCATGTGATTAAAACTATAAGCATGCCCAAGACAAAAACAGCCCAAGTAATATGTCTACACCCCAGCCCCATAATAAGTGACAAATGAGGACGAGGAGCTGCACAAAATATTGTAGGTTGGGGTGTTAATCTCATATGCATATAAAAGAACCTGCTCAACCTAACACTCTTTCCCCCAAGTGCCTCTCAAGACCCTACTAGAACCCTCCTCAGTTAAGAATAAGACATGGTTTACAAGTTAACATCTCTAATACAAACAACCCTATGCCCCTGCTATTGAGAGACACAAACAATGGGTGAATGATCATGGCCATACCTATGCATTTAGTTCCTAAGAATACATATATATAGAACTATGATACTATTGTATGATAAGAGTGTAACATCCCGTTTCGCGCTAGACCCCTCGCACGTGTTTTTGAGTTAAGTGGGTTGACTCGGGCTCGGGGTGCGCCAGACTCGACAAGTAAAATTCATCGTATATCATCGCGAATATCCGATGAATTCGTCGAGTATGACTTGTGAGTTGAGACTAATACTATTTGTCGAATATCGTCACGAATAACCGACGAATTCGTCGAA
This sequence comes from Platanthera zijinensis, assembly GCA_039513925.1. NCBI lineage: Eukaryota > Viridiplantae > Streptophyta > Magnoliopsida > Asparagales > Orchidaceae > Platanthera > Platanthera zijinensis. Next base: position 52,349,803 of record CM077085.1, on the reverse strand, counting down.
TATATAGGACAAACTGAACTTAGAATATTTCCTGGACCCATGGCATCGAGTGCATTGAGTGCACTCGACACCATTTGACGAATTAGGCTTAGGCATTGAGTGGACTCAATGCCATTCGACGACCTATGTTTAGGCGTTGAGTGGACTCGACACTACTCAACGCCATTTGACTTAGAAAGATATCTGAATGATTGGCGTCGAGTGCGTTGAGTGCACTCGACACCATTAACTGAAAGGTGTCGAGTGCGTTAAGTGTACTCGACGCCACTCAATGCTTTTACTCAGGATTATTCGGGGAGCTATGGCATTGAGTGCACTCGACACCACTCGACGATTCGTCGAGTAAAGAAGGTGCACTCGACTATTTTTTACTTGGAAAGTGTTGTGTTTACATATGGCATTGAGTGGTGTCGACGATTCATCGAGTAAAAGTATAATACTCGACGATTCGTCGAGTAAGGATTGCTTACTCGACGAATCTGACTTAGCAGATTTTTTGGTGTAGTTTATTTCCTGTCACTTGGCCGGTCTAAACCAGATTTTTGGGAATTGCGCCAAACCGACTTAAATGGGTTGTGTCCTTTCAACGCGACTCATTTAAAGTAATATTAGGCGGTCCAATGTCAGGCCGCACGTGGCAAAACAGTTAACCCTAATTTCTTATTATAAATAGGGACATGCGAAAAACCTTAGCCGTCTCGTTACCAGTTTGCCGAGCAGTTGTCTTTGCCGAGCCCGACGAAATAGAGAAGCCCCTGGAGTCAATTTATGGAAGAAAATCTTCTCTTTCTCTCTTCCCGTAAAGAACAATACTAGCAAGGAGGAAGATGCCGCCAAGGAGAGTGACGAGATCCATGGCCGGAAACGCCGGAACTGAGGTGTGCTTCCTACCCCCTCCCTTGATGTTAGATCTTTAGTTATTTCTAGGAGAGATATCGACTGAAAGGAGTCTTGATTTGCGAGAAAAAGATTTTCTAGGAAAGGGCCATGGTAGGACTTGAGTCCTAAAGATTAGACGTCTTCAACGTCTCCTTCCTTCTATGTGAAGATGGGTATGGTTTCGTGAAGAGGAGTGGCCCTATGAGGGTGAATAAGAGAGGAGGATTTCTGGATGTGATTTGGGAATATTGATTAGAGGAGGAAGACAAACCGATGTCGTTCGTCTTGCTTTAAGATGCACGCAGAAATCTATTTTCTACGCGCAATGAACTTAGAGGCCTTTTTCGGGCATGCTGCAGCCAGATCTGGGCTTTCGACTAAACACGAAAGTCGCAGCCCTTGAAAATACCCTTCCAAACAGTGGTTACATGCCTTCACCGGATTCCTGTAGCCTCAAGAATCCCCGATCGAAGTTGCTATACAGTAATCCTTCTTGCACATATAGTTCTCGGGTTTGTGTAGAATTGGCTTTGGATTTGGTAGAGAGACTGTAGTATAATAACGTTAATGTTTTGGTGAATCTAGTCTATAAGTAATTGTGATAAAATATGGTTAATGGCATTTGTTGGATAGATCCTTAATGAACAAATGGTGTAGTGAAGTGTACTTGAACGAGACGATTTGGTGGAGGTTAGTGAACGAATGGGTTGACAAGTTGTGATGGTATGAATGATTTAAATATGTGAACCGATAAGGACGTACTTCATAGTGGTAATACAATGAATAATGATGAGGTTGGCTTGAAGCTTGTTGTACATAGTTGGTAGTGATTGTGATGAACAAATAGTTGTTGGCAGTTAGTTGATAGATCCACGTGTGCACGCATGGTTTAAACTTGTTAAAGAGATTGTATCCAGTTGATGTTAAAATTAAGCGATCATAGTCTATATATAATAATGATAATCGAATGGTTGATGAATATGTGAAGTACCATTATATTGTTGTGCAGGTCATGTGGAAGTACAATTACTGAGAATGCTTATTTATTAAGAGAGGAACTAGGTGAGGTTAATGTCTGGCCATGTAGTATGATGGTTAATGGAATGAGTACAATAGTCCACTGCTTAGAGTTGTCTCCCTACGAGTAGCAGTGTGGGATTTGGTGTGTTGTATACGGTGGCTTGCCACCTTTGTAAATGACGAACCCTTGTGTGGTAAGGACATGCGGAAGGGTTGGAAGTGCAAAGGTGTTGCCGCACTAGAATGACATGTTGATAAGGAGCTCGGTGTGGATCCCTTGCGTGTTGTTGAGCATGAGATGTGATTAAATAAATAAGGGGCTCGGTGTGGAGCCCTTGTGTACTGTTGAACACGAGATGTGATTAAATAAATAAGGGGCTCGGTGTGGAGCCCTTGCGTGCTGTTGAGCACAAGATGTGATTAAATAAATAAGGGGCTCGGTGTGGAGCCCTTGTGTACTGTTGAACACGAGATATGATTAAATAAATATGGGGCTCGGTGTGGAGCCCTTGCGTGATATTGAGCATGAGATGTGATTAAATAAATAAGGGGCTCAGTGTGGAGCTCTTGCATGCTGTTGAGCACGAGATGTGATTAAATAAATAAAGGTATCGATATGGAGCCCTTGCATGCTGTTGAGCACGAGATGTGATTAAATAAATAAGGGACTCAGTGTGGAGCCCTTGCGTGTTGTTGAGCACGAGATGTGATTAAATAAATAAGGGACTCGGTGTGGAGCCCTTGCGTGCTGTTGAGCATGAGATGTGATTAAATAAAAAGGACTCAAAGTAGAGCCCTTAATGTGAAATTACATACGGTGTGAGTTGACATACAATGTCATAATCCTGGGTTAAGGATAGTGTGGCAGGTCTACGGGCTTGCCAGTCGTCACACTGACGGGAGTTGATAGATAGACTTGCATGGCTGGGCCTTGGTCCTCGGTATTTACTTCTCGAGGCACCCTCCATGCTAGTGGACGGTTGGCCTTGGTCCTTTGGGATATGTTCACAGAGGTACCTTCCATGCTATGATGATAGGCCAGTTTGGACTGTGTTCTTGGTGCATATCTACCCAAGACCCCTCTGAGCCATAGTACGCATGTGAGCCCCGCTGTTGTGTTCTTAGCGTTGAGGCATATGAAGGCTTAGGCTAGGTAGTGTGGATGCCAGCCTAGTAGTGGAGAAGCCCGCTCTACTGTCACCGTCTGGCACAACGGATGACGCCTGAGAGGTTAACTACCTGCTTGAAAAGTGGGAACTACAAGTCTATGTCGACATAGAAGTTGCTTGTGCATGATCATGGGTGAGTCATTGCATTACATTCATATCATTACATACATTACATACACAAGATCCTCATCGTATAAGTTTGTATGAGCACTCATATACGATGAGTTACTTTACTGTTGAGCCGATCCTTAACTTATATGTCTGTATGGGCATTCATATAAGTTAAGTTACTTACTGTCGTAGATTTAAACTTATATATTGTTGTTGATGGTAGAACTGCTAAGTAGGTTGATATACTTACTTATTGTAGTTCCTTGATATACACTGTGTTGATTAATCCTATACCACCTGTATGTACTACTGATTATATATATATTATACCCTTGTTCCTTTCTCCGCTCGTGCTGAGGAGTTTCCGAGAGAGTGAATGTGATATCCACTTAGTCTTTATGAATAACGGTTGCTACGTCTTCCTTTTTTAGAGGAAACCCCGCAGACAGAGCAGCAGTCGGTTTCGCAACAGGGCAGTCAGGCCAAGATGACAGGGCCTGAAGTGACAGTGCCATCACTACCGTTTGTGACAGATGTGAGTCTATGTGAGATTCATATTGTAGCCTTTTTGGCATGTACTCTGATATTGAAGAAGCCTTGTTGATGCTTCTTTTATTTGATGTACTTTCTTTTGAACTATTTTATTTATATGTGGATTTGACTTCTATTTTATATTCTTGGTTGGATTGGCATGGATGATATGTTTAGCCGAGAGGATAGGCGTCTTGTAGTACAGGTTAGTCCGTGTGCTAACTCTACCGCAAGACGGTTGTTCTGGGCATAAGACTCTCCTCGGCCGTGTCTTGTGTTCCGGGAGGGGGTCTTACAAAAAGTTTGAATTTTTTTGTAGTTTTACAGATTGTTGATTTGAAATCCAGTTACAATTTTATATTTATGCATTCAATTACATGGATATCACAATTTTCCACTTTTAATATTCTTAAATTTAAAAATAGTTAGCCTAGCAAGGCATAAAGTTCTTAGCAAAGATATTCAATTTGACATATATCATATATATGTATGGTGATGCTAGAGTGATGAGTACGAGTATAAAATGCAGTGTTTTGCTTCAAAAAGGAAGTTGATTTATATTAAAAAGATGTTGAATGTATTCAATATAAATATAATTCATAGAGCAAGAAAGATGTGATAACGATTATGGATTTGATTTCAATTGGTGCACACTTGATTCTATGGTCCTCATAAGAAAGAGATACATGCAAATACATGTGAAGCATTTCACATACACAATACACCAAAGTGAGAATGACACAATGCTACTAATATCTATCATATGGTTTACTACTTCTAAGATAGACATAGTCAATTCAAGAGTATTCTTAAGTATTCTTATAAGTTTTGTTATTGAATTAAATAGAATTTGAGTTTAGGATAACAATTGATCATACTAAAAACATTGCGGTGTATGAGATTTTCACATTCAATTTTGTTAATTTATTTTTTTTGAAAGCATTCACTTTTACTTTAGCATAACATGATAAGATATAACTAGCATGAACATTGATTTTTTCCTATATTAGAGACGATGCTAGAATGATAAGTTAGGTTAACCTTGTATAATGTTATGAAGGGTTTAATAGATATATAATTGATTTGCACGCACCAAATTTATATTATTATTTTGCATATTAGGGCCTATTTGATTCAACATAAAAATTAGGGAATTAAACAAAAAATTACGCATTAACTATATTAGCTTAAAGCCCCTTATAACCTATTTAAATCCATTGTTGAAAATTATTCAAATTATAGTGATAATATAAGACATTTGTAGGTAATGGATTTACGAGGATAAAATTTAGAGAATAAGTAAATTTTGGTCACTTAACAAAGATATGACTTTTATTCAAATTCTTTTAGTTGGATTGATTTATCAATAAACTTAATATTTGAAGTCATATCTCAATATATATAAAGTGATCATAGTGTAAAATCTCAAGGGAAAGTACAAAAAAAATAAGCACATCGTGAAGCACATTATTGAATATTTCAATTTGGCTTGCTTCTACTTCACACATTTTAAAGATACCTAATAAATTAGAGATTTAGGTATCCAAAGGGAACTAAGTGTGACGGTTCCTTTGGGTACCCAAATAGAGAGTGATAGTCTTTGGGGAGATAATGATGAATGAGCCCTTTTAAGTGAAATAGGTGCGTCATTTTTAAAGATGAGCATCCATTCATACTTTGGTTGAATATTCGTTTTATAAGATAAATTTTCATAATCATTAAGTCAAGGCTTATAATGATAGTGATTTTGATATTATTATTAAAAGGAAATTTGTCAACCTTTACTTTAATATTGGGAGAGGTTAAACGTGAATTAAATATTCTACTAGATGTATGTCTTATAAATTTTGAAGCACTAGTAGATACCTTATATATTTGTGAAGATAAACTAGACATAAAAGACTTTTTATTATTAGAATTTTTTGCACAAATAATTTTAATGATTCTAATTTATGAGTTAAGACAATATTTTCAGTAGTCAACTTTTTACTGCGCTCTTTTGAAATATTTAGCTCTTTTTCAAAAATCTTAAAATTTTCTTTTAATTCATCGCAATTAATACAAGGTGTAGATTTTTTTATCTAAAGAGCATGCAAAAGAACTAGTTATATCATAATTAGATTCTACAAGTTGTGCTTTTAAGTTTTTATTTTCTAACCATAGAATTGAATTAATAATTTTCAATTTCTTAATTTTATGTTTAGCATTTTCTAGCACTTACAATGCAGAAATGGATGTTGGAACAAAAGTGTTTTTACTCACAAAGGTTTTAGAAGAGACAATATTTGAGCACAAGGTTCCTTTGGCTCATTCTTTACATTCTTCTTCTGTAGTTGTGATTTCATCTTCTCTTTTGCATGATGTGTTCAACATGTTGTTCTTCAAGAGCGAGTTATCAATTGGTTCTTCACTTGGATCCATAAGAAATCACTTGGATTCATCATCTGTAGAAGGAGAACTATAAGTAGACTCAAGAAATTTCTATATATCATAAGCAGTAGAAAACGTGTAGATGATTTTGAAATTTTTTAAACCAAGTCCGCAAAACAGACTGTTCATAACTTTGACATTTAAATAACATTTGTGTGTATTTAAATTGTTTGGGGGCTTGACATAAGCCATATTACAAACTTTTATATCTAATAATATAAGGAATTTTCTGATTAAAATTTTCCACTTATTATAGTACACACTTGTAAACAAAGGTGGTACTAGTGATTTTTCAGTGTACAAAGTTTCATCTTTAGTAGTCGATTCGAGATCAGGGTTAACCATTATTCTCGACGGTGAAACCATTTTGGAATAATCTCCCTCTGATATCACTTGTTGGATCTGGTGATCAGCCTTAGAGGAGGGGGGGGGGGTGAATAAAGTTTTTAAATTAGTTCAGAATTTAAATAAGTTTTACACGAATTCTGGAAGCTACCACGGGCAATAAGGCTAGCGTCAGACGATAGGTCACAGAGATTGATTTTCTTTGTAAAACTTCATTTTCAAATTTTCTACGCAGCACTCAAATCTCTAGCAACATACAACCACAAATTTTAGATGAAACAAAAAACACATATAATTTTATTCAAAATTAAACAGGGGTTTACAATAACAAAACTGGATCTTCGTGATGCTGGAGATCAAAGGAGATGAATACAATCTTAATTTGGTTTCTATACCGACCCTCCCAGGACCGATTAACTCTCACCCTTCTTCCCAAGAAGATCGATTAGCCGACTCCTTACCTTCCTCCCCAGAAGGGTCTCAGAGCTCCACTAGATCTCCCAGATCTAGACGTCCTACCAAGACGATTTCTTATAAATTCCTCCCAAGAATCTGACGACCTCCCAGGTCGATTTCCTGCAGATTCCTCCCAGGAATCTGACAACCTCCCATGCCGATTTCCCTCACGCATAGATGAGATAGAACAAAAGAAAATACAGAATAAGATATAAATAGTTTAAATTTATCTCTCCCTCGAAAGTAGAACTCCTCCATAGAACGATTCGCAATCGATGTTCTTGAATATCGTTCCTATTGCAATCAATCAGTCGCTGATGGTTGTTGAATTTTTTGTCCTGCGGATTTCTTCGATCACGGATGGGAGGAAGAAATATTGCTTTTCCTTTAAGGAGATGAAGATTTACACTCTCTCAGATGGCGACTGAACCCCTAAATGAAAATACTCCCTCTTCTTGTCTCTAGGAAAATAAATGCATGCTTTTATACTCTAAAAATATGCTACCGCCGACGGTAGAGCTAGCGCCCTGCGGTAGGTCCCTTCACACGGTGTTGACAACTATCCAGCAATTTTGGAAAAATAACCAAAAATATTCGCTCTATTTTTGGATTCCGCAGCACGATAAGCAGTTAGTGCATGGTGGTAGGTCACAAAGCGGGTTGTCTTTGATTCTTCAGGGCTAGCACCTACGGTAGAGCTAGCGCTCGGCGGTAGGTCGCAAAGATTTATTTTCTTGTACTTTTATACCTGTAAACCTGCACACTATACCCAACATAAGTATGATCAAATACAACTCAAGATTTGATATTGTCAAACTAAAGATATGTGGATCGTAGGTTCCAATAGAGAAAACAAAAGAGAAAATAAACAATGCCTGTCACAAGCAACTAGGCGGTTACACAAAAATTTAGTCGCTCAAACTATGCAGTTAGGAAAAAAACTAACTGTACAACTACAACACTCCAATGCAAGTCATCTATCCCCCTTCAATGTTATAGTTGCGGTTAACATAACCTAACCGCCAGATAAAGCTACAGTTAGACAAAGTCTAACCATGAGTTCGCACCGGAGGCTACTTAAGAACTCTGAATACCAGGCTTGACTACCAACTAGATCTGACCTCAGTAGTTCGCTCAGTTACCTTAGAAACATTGACTGAACTCCATACCGAACCTTCATAAGCCAAAGTGCCATTCAGAGACTTTAACTACAAGGGATCTAGTCAACAGTCTGCCAAACCTATCCGCTGGTGCTAGCTGCCAGACTGCCAAACAACAATAACTCCAACACTTGCCAGGCTGCAAAGGAAAGACCACTGCTACACATTATCTATCCGTCAGAACTGTCCGCCAGGCCTGTCTGGCAATGTTGACCGCTAGGAGCTAACCATAAGGCTTATAGTCAATCAATCTGTTAGACCGCTATGATTCCTTATGTTTTAACACTCTCCCTCAAGCTGGAGCATATATGTCAACCATGCCCAGCTTGTTGCAAACATCTAAAAAGGAATACATTGATTTTGTAAAAACATCGGCAAGCTCTTTATCAGAGGTGACAAATGGAGTGCAAATCTGATTCTTCAACACCTCTTCTATGATGAAATGACAGTTTACTTCAATATGCTTTGTACTTTCGTGAAAAACTGAATTTTTTTGAAATATATATAGTTGTCTTGTTATCACAGAATATCGGTAGAGGATGATCATAAACTTCTCTCAAATCAAGCATAAGTGTCCGCAACCACTTCAGCTCACAGGTAGTCAAGGTCATCTTCTGTATTCGTCTTCAGCACTTAACTTGGAAACTAAAGTTTGTTTCTTTCTTTTACAGTTGACTAGATTCCCTCCAACGAAGGTATAAAAGCAAAATGTGGACTTTCTATCTTCCTTATCATCTGCATAGCTAACATCAGAATAAGCCTCAATCCTCAAATGACTATTCTTCTAAAATAGAAGCCCTTCTCTTGGAGCTCCTTTCACATACTCCAAGATTTTTAGAGCTGGTTGAAGATGGCATTCCTTGTGTTCTTGCATAAACTGGTTCACCCTTCCTATAACATAACATATATCCGGTCTTGTAACTGTTAGATAAATGAGTTTTCCAATAAGTCATTTATATCTGGTATCATCTTTAAATAGAGGTGAATCCTCATTCCAGCACTTTTCATCACTAACAGCCAATTGAAATTGAGCAGGTTTAGCTCCCAGAAGACATGTCTCTTTCAAAAGATTCAAGGCATACTTCCACTGTGAAAGAACTATGGAATAGGGCTTTGAGGAGATCACAATCCTTAGGAAGTACTTGGGAGATCTCATATCCTTTGTAAAAAAATCCTTAAGATGTTTTTTTGTCAGGTCAACGCCCTTCTTATCATCCCCTGTAAGAAGAATGTCATCAACATAGACTGCAAGAACAACTAGGCCAATCGAGGTCTTGCGAATGAATAGAGAATGATCTACAACACTTCGAGTAAAACCAACAACAAAAATAACCTCGCTAAAGTTCTCAAACCAGGCTCTCGGACTTTGCTTAAGGCCATAAATTGCTTTCTTTAACTTATAGACCTGAGACTCCCCCTAAGCAACATACCCAGGAGGTTGCTTCATATAGACAGTCTCATGTAAATCACCATAAATAAAGGCATTTTGACATATAATTGAGACATCTCCTAGTCTTTATTAATAACCACAAAAAAGAACGCAGATTGTAGTAATCCGACCAACATGAGAGAAAGTGTCAAAGAAATACACACCGTAGGTCTGAGCAAAACTCTTGTAGACAAGCCGAGCATCGTAACGATCAATTATACCATCAGGAAGAAATTTGATTTTAAAGACCCAACGACAGCCAAAAACATTAACACTTGGAGGGGTAGGAATAAGAGTTCAAGTACCCTGCTCAGTCAGAGTTTTCATTTCTTCATCCATGGTGGTTTTCCAATGAAGAGCGGCAAGAGCCTCTTGATAGGTAGTCGGGAGGACATATGCTGAGAGAGCGAGAGCAAAGATCTTGGAGGAAGTGGACAGCCGAGCATAAAAAATAGCATTATTAATAGGATATTGAGCGCATGTCCGAACTCCTTTCTGAAGAGCAATTGACAGATCAATATCTGTCTTTGCTAAAGAATGAGATCCTTCCGTTGGAGCGACTGCTGGCCCGGGAACTATTAGTGGTGGCTCACGGAGAGAAGCAGAATCAGGAGAAGGAGGAGACACAAAGATAGTTGGTGAAGGGAGAGACACTAGTACGGTAGATGAGCAGAGATAATGGGTAGAGAAGATGTGTCATTAGAAGATGGAAGCAGAGTAGTGAGAGAAAAGTAAGGAGTATCTTCAAATAAAGTGATGTCCGCAAAAACATATTTTTTTCGGAGAAGAGGATCATATCACCGATATACTTTCTGTGTCAGACAGTAACCCAAAAAAATGCACTTAATTGAGCGAGGAGAGAGTTTATCACGCCCTAGAGAGGGAGAGTGAACAAACACTGTGTATCCAAAGACACGTATGGGTAAAGGAAACAATGTTGCATCAGGATATAGAATGGAGAAAAGAGTTTTGCCATTTAGAACAGAAGAAAGGATTTGATTGATGAGGTAGCAAGAAATAAGAATGGCATGTCCCTAATAGGACCCGGAAACACTCATATGAGTGAGAAGAGAACGAGCCACATCAAGAAGATGACAGTTCTCACGTTCAACAACTCCATTCTGTTGGGAGGTGTAAGGACAACTAATCTTATGTATAATGTCGTGATGCATACAGAACGTAGAGAATTGATGACTAATGTATTCTTTGATATTATTTGTACGTAGAATTTTAACAATAGTATCAAACTGATTACACATCTCATTATAAACATATTGAAAATAGAAAAAAGTTTAGAACGCTCTTTCATCATGTATAATTAAGTACATATAGAGAAATCATCAATGAAAGTAACAAAATACAAACTATACCGCCCAACAGACTGGGTCGAAGTAGGTCCCCAAATGTCAGAATAGACAAGCTCAAAAGGACGAAAATACCAACATCTTTGCTTTGCGGGGAAAGTTGTACGATGGTGTTTGCCGAGTTGGCAGGCTTCACAACTGAGACAAGAGTCTCCTCGTGGTAGATCAGGGAAGAGGTTGTAAAGAATATGAGGAGGAGGATATCTAAGGAGAAGATGCCATTGTAGAAGAGTAGTGAAGGCAGAAAAGGTAGACATATTATCGAGGTAGAGTAAACCACCACTTTCAGTCCTAGTAGCAATCGTCTCCTTGGACTAAGGATCCTGAAAAGAGCAAGTAGACAGTGCAAAAGTAGCTGTGCAATTTAGTTGTTTATAGAAAGAAGTAACATAAAAAAGACAAAAAAGTTGGGGCATAGAGAGTGTTTGTAAGTTCAAGAGAATGAGTAACATGCACTACTCCAGAGCCACACATAGGGGATTGAGAACCATCCACAATAAAAATTAGAGGTAGCCAATTATGCTTGTTTAATTGATAGAAGAGATGAGGATTGACTGACATATGATTCGTAGCACCAAAATCAATAAGTTACCTACCCGTAGTGGCCACATTAGCAATACCTGAAGAGGTAGCAAGAGAAGTAGTCTTCTTTGTAGTAGTATCACCCGGAGCTGGGCAAAGATGAGGATGCTTGATGCAGCAGCAATCAACAAGGTGACCAGCCTTACTGCAGTGAGAATAGAGATATCTAGAGGGGCCACGACCACCAGAGCAGCCTACATGACCACTAGGAACAACATGACGGACCTGATGAGCAACATTATCTGTTGGAGGTGGAGAGGTAAGCAAAGGTCGTTGGAGGAGATTAGTAATAACAAAAATACGTGCAACAGTAGCATGCATCCAGAGTAGGAGTATTATATTCTCCAAGAATTTGCTACTGAATCATATCATAAGAGTTAGGCAAGCGAAGCAAATAGTAGACAACTCCTGTAAATGTTTATATTGCTTGGTAAGATCAGTAGAAAAGAGGCAATGTTGAAGAAGCTTGACACCAAGAGCTTGCAGCTCTTGATAGACAGCAACAAGAGTCATGAGAGGTCGGGTAAAAAGATTCGCATACAATTTATATGTGTGGGAAGTTTGAGATTCTTTGGAGAATAGGGCAACAAGATGATTCCAGACAGCCTTAACCATCACATCATGTTGAATGATGGGAAGACACTCATCAGATAAACTGTTGGCAAGCCATGTTCGGACCAGAGCATCACTAGCACCCCAGTCGTTAAAAGCAGCAGACCCATAGGGAGGAGGGTCATTAGTGAGATGATGATGCTTATGCTAAGTGCGCAGTAAAAAAAAACAAATGAAACACTCCAATTGGGGTAATTTGGTCCAGTGAGTTTGGAGGAAGTACCCAGATTGCCATAGGCAAAAACTGGATCGGGTAGAACTAGAGGAGCGGATAGAGTAGAGAATAATAAGTCAGAGTTCTCCATAAAAGAAGAGAGAGACTGCGCGGTTAAAAGAGAGAAGTTGCGCGGTTAAAGAAGAGAAGCAGAGAAGAAGAGGCAAGCCACACAGTTAAAGAGGACCGATAGAGAGATTATAAATACCTGGTTATAGGAAGAGGCCGAAAAAGCAAAGGAGACCACGGTTAAGGTAAGAAACCATGGTTAAGAAAGAAGAAGTGGACAACATAAAGAGATTGCACAAAGAAAGTGAGAGGCCAAGAAGAAAGCAAGTCGCAGGAAGAGCAACAAACTAAGGGAGGACGAGAGGGAAAAAGAGGAGAGCGCGGTTAAGAAAATAAATCGTGGAAAGGAAGAGAAGACTGCGGTTAAGAAAATATGGCAAGAGAGTAGAAGAAGAGGAGGCAGTAAAAGAAAAAGTAACTGCTTACACTGTCGCTTGCCCAAAAAACGGAAACCAAAGCAAATGAACAAAAATTTCTGATACCATGTGAGAAAATAGGTAAATAATAGAATTTTACTAGTTACATAATACATGGATATGCCCCCTATTTATAGAAAATGGGGAAGAGAGGTAAAACAATAAAGATAAAATAAACGTTTGTCACAAACGACTAGGCGGTTACACAAAAATTTAACCGCTCAGACTATGCGATTAGAAAAAAAAACTAATTGTACAACTACAACAACACTCCAATGCAATCTTTGTTGTCTTCCCGCCTTCAATACTACAGCTGTGGCTATCACAACCTAATCGCTAGATAAAGCTGCGGTTAAATAAAGTCTAATCGCGAGTCCGCACCAGAGGCTGCCTGAGAACTCCGAACACCTGGCCTGACGACCAACTAGATCTGGCCTCAACACCCCGCTCAACTACCTTAGAGACATTGATAGAACACCAAATCGGTCTGCCTATCCAGACCGCCAGACCAAAACTTTACAAGCCAGATCGCCATTCAGAGTCTTTAACCACAAGGGCTCTAATCAACAGTCTGCCAAACCTATCCATGTGTGTTAGCCGCCAGATCGCTTAATAACACCAACTCCAACAATAGCCAAGCTGTAAAGGATAGAACGCTGCTACACAATGTCTGTCCGTCAGAACTATCTGATTGGCCTATCCTCCAGGCCTGTCTACAAAACCGCTAAGAGCTAACCGCCAATGTTGATTGTTAGGAGCTAAGCACAAGGCTGACAACCAATCTGTCCGCCAGACGATTGTGTTTCCTTTTGTTTTGACATGCACCTAGCTGGCGCCCGCCAGCTAGCCCTTAATCAATGCCCTACTTTAGGAAAGAGCCATCGTCGTTACATCTCCAACATCCGGGGAAGAATGCAAGTGCCTGATGGAGGAGCGTCAAATTAAAGTGTTCAACTTCCTAAGAGACTTAGGGGCCTAACATACTCCCAAAGCAATCGTCGCTCCAAGAGGTCAACCTCTAATGATCCCAAATCATATAATGCATGAAGACGTTTCCCGTCCCAAGGATCCCATCACAGATGAGTTGTCTAACATTGACTACTCCACACACCTCGCATTACCCGATGGGCTTCTCAGGCATGTGCAGGGTTACTCTTGTGTGATGAAGGAAGCTACAACTCTAACAGATAGAAGACTCTCTTGCGAGGAAGTGAGATGTATAAATGAGGAGGAATATCGGAATTGGGGGCACCGATACACAAACGAACAATGCCCCATCCACCATTGATGAGCAATTTACACAGAGTGATTTAGGAACCCGCATAGCTCTGTTTCTACACTATAATAACTCATTCTCATTAGATTTTCACATCATCATTCTAAATCATCAAAGTCACCATTTAAGTGATTCCTTGCTAGATATGGGCTATTTTATACATTTCATCCATGATGGAGATCACATCTCCATCTTATTCATATTTTATTATCATATTATCTCTATATTACTTATTTACAACTATTACGATCATTTGATTGGGTTTTGGGATGTCCACGTGCAATTTTGTGGCATAAATGCATTTGCTCGTGCGTTTTGAATACACACATTATGTGTTTGTTCATGCATAAGTAGGCACTGCTCTATCTGCACATCGCACGAACATGCAATGTTTGTTCAAGCACATGCATCTTTTCTTTGCGCGCGATCATGCGTTTGTTATTTCCTTTATTTAGAGAAACCCTTCTTTTGATGTCTCATCGTGTATCTTACGCACGATCATTTGAATTCCTTTATACACGATCATTTGCCACATTAAGGCGCCTCCCATTTTCCCGTGATGGCCCTCGCTCCTTCATGCACGATCATGTGTGAGTTAAAATACAGATGATCTATAAATATGTCCTCCTGTGATTTCTTCCATATCCAGACCTCGAGAGCACCGTTTTCACTCCTTTTTCGCCTGAAATCTACGGTTTTGATCCTTGGACATCTCCTAACTCCTTAAGCATCCTAAAAATGACTGTAGACATTTGTAAGGATCATTTGGAGCTCTTTGAGTTAGTATCACTCAATGTTTAAGTAAACAAACTCTGGAAGAAGACACATTAGGAGAAGGTCACAGATTCTTCTGTATTGTAGACGAGGCCAAGCGGGAAGAGGAAGAGCTAGTGGACCAAGTATTGTTCCCCTACAAATTCGAGGAAAAGAGACATGTTCCCTCTGTGATAAGGATTAGTAAACTATATTTCTTCTTCTCTCTTTCGTTATTCTTTTTTATATTTGAAAGTGTTCTATAAAATGCATACAAGTCATGAACACCTAGGTGTAGATGTTCATAGATTCACTATTATTTTTGGATGGTTTGAAAATGTTATTTTAGTTGTGATGATGTATGTGACACCTAGATTTTAAATAAAATCCACTGTGGGGATAGAAAATCAATTTACAGCGCGTTCATTTCTCCGGAATTGAGCGAAGGAATTGGAATTGGGTATCCCAATTCCAATTCCGTTGTTCATTTTGTCAATTTTAAGAGAGGAATTGGAATTACTGGAAAACCAATGGGTTTTCAAAAATAAAAAAATCGCTGCCCTCAAAACCTACCCCCCATCGATTTTCCCAGTTTTTCGGAAAGAACGTTGGCTGACTCCCGCAGCCGCATCCTTCCGCCCAGTATTCCCTGCTCCATCATCTTCCTTTCTCCGGTGAGTTCACCCTCTTCAAGCACTATGTCGATTACTGAGGTGCGTATTCTCCTCTACAAGCAAATCTCTCTTTCTCTCTCCAAGAAATGTTTCCCTTTTATGACCCATCTTCCTTCTAGGCGTCGTTATCAACGACCTACTTCCTCATTTCCGGCGTATACTCGTTTTCATGAGCTTGCCTTACTATGACCAGCGTCCTCCTCTCCGTGCGTCTTCCTCATCTTCAAGCAAGGCTAGGGCAACCTCCTGATTTCCGTATATTTTTTCTGAGGTTTATACTATCCTCTTTCTATTTTTTCTGATTTCCTCTTCAAGCGAGCTACAGAATGATACATTTCTCATTGTCACCTTTCGACATGTATTATTTCCTTTTGCATTGACTGATTTTGGGACTCTTGGGTTAAAAGGAATTATTAGTAGTGTTCTACCATACCAAAGGCCTGGCAAGGTAAATTAAGTTGTTTTTCTTTCCTTGTAGTTTCATTATATACATTTACAAAGCCTCTGAAGCGAGAAAAATATTTTGCCACCTCTTTACTCTGTATATGCATGAGTATGTATTGTTGTACTTGTAAGTGTTTGTGTGTGTATAACATATTTAATGTGTATGGTTATAGTTATGTATTTAATTTTCATGTTTACTAGATGGGTACTGTTATCGAGTTTCATAAGAAAAAAATGGCCATGAGAAAGAGATCGATCGTAGCCGCTCTATCTGCCGTTGTCGTTGCTATTTTGGTGAAAAATAGTCAATTCAGTTTGTCAAGTAATAGAGAACATCACGATACTCTCAGATCAACGCTTTTAAATATGTTATATAATGGCACGGATATCAACTGTTATAACCAATTGTGGATGAACAAGAGTTCATTCCGTAGCTTGTGTAAGGTTTTAGTGGATGTGGGTTTTTTAAGTGTGAAAGTGTAAAGTTGTCAACCTAAATCACCTAGAGGGGGGTGAATAGGTGAATCGTGCGTCTATTTGCGGAATAAAATTTTTAATGATCTAGCACAAGAAATCAAGAAATCACAGAAAGACAAGAAGATTTATAGTGGTTCCCCAATCTTGGGTACGTCCACTTTACCTAACCGATCTATTAAATTACTAGACTCGGCTACTCCACTATCTCAGATTGAAAACAATCCTATGCCTCAGGACCAAGTTCCTACAAACTCGATCCAAAAGGATCTACACTCGGAAGATAAAAACTTCCTACAACCTCGTAGAACAACGCTCCTACACTCGGAGAAAATCTCCTAAAATAATAGTAAATAAATTTTGAATTACAAACAGAATAATTTTCTCAGATCTGGAAAAGTGAATATCTGAATCTTCTTCTTGAACTTTGCGTCTCTTTAAGAAATATTAAAGAAGATTAGTAGATCTGATCCGAGAAAGCTTTGACCAACTCGATCAAGGAGAAGATGAGAATCCTTGAACAACAAGTCTTCTTGATCGACAACATAAGAATCGATCTGATCGTGAGCGGCGGCGGCTTCAGAGATCTGAAATTAAATATAGCCGACGGGAAGGATTTCGAGTGAACGGACAGCCGCTTCTTGCAAAATATATTTGTTAGGGTTAGGTCTTAATGAAAAAACCTTATATAGGATTACTCCTAACGGTTAGAAAAGACATTAATGACGATACGTGGACCAATCACGTCACGTCATTCAAAAATCCGGCCGATCTGGACTTAAACAAATTTCATACAAAAATTTAGTCTGTAGTTCTCGAGAAGTAGCATTAGCTCTCGAGAACTGATTGAATTTCTCGAGAACTAGACTGTCTGGAATTGAACTTAGTTTTCGAGACTTCAGGATCAATACTTCTCGAAAAACATTTGGACTTCTCGAGAACTATACCCTGACTTCTCAAGAACTATGAAGCTGAGTTTCTCGAGAACTAAGGACTTCTTGAGAACTAATCTGGACTTCTCGAGAACTAATCTGGACTTCTCGAGAACTAAGACTGGACTTCTTGAGAACTAAGACTTAGAAAGAATTTCTTGAAACTTTCTGAACCTCCAGAGAACTACTCTGGGACTTCTCGAGAACTAAGAGCCGAGCTTCTCGAGAACTAAGAGATACTTCTCGAGAGCTAAGTCTTAGAAAATTTTTCTGAACTGAAACAACTAAACTTCTCGAGAACTAAACTCCTGTTTCTCGAGAACTTCTAACTTTACTTCTCGAGAGCTGAAAGGACTTCTCGAGAAGTGGACTTAGAAAATTTTTGAACTTTTTAGAAAGAAACTTTTTCTTCTCTTCAAGGGTCCAATCTTCATTCCATGGTCCAAGTGTTTGAGTATGAAGTGTATCCCAATAGAGAGGCTACACATGAGTCAACACCTTGGATCACACAGTGAGGGATTACACTGTATGGTCCTGTATTCATGACCCACTGTAGGCTGACATCTGTCTACACTTAGTAATGATGATCTGCAAACACACAACTTAAATAAGATGTAAAATACAACTTAATTCATCTTAGTTCAAGGGTGACTTCATGCAAATCTGGGTTATTGTGGATGCAATGCCAACAATCCCCCTATTTGTAGAAGTCAGAACCCTCTACACTAAGGTGAATTATGACAATTAAGAAAGAACTGGAAATGAAAATTTAAACTAAGGCAGAAGAGATTAATTGAACACAATTAGGCAAAACTGGAAATTGTATATAAGTAATGTTTTAGATTTCTTAATCAACAACCATTTCAACAAAATTCTCAAGAATAACTCAACAAAAGTATATTCTTTGCTCTAAGGTTGTCTGTCCTGCTTTTCCTGCTGCCTTCTCTGATAGCTGAATGGTTTGGGATAATACCTTGTGGGCTTTGGAGGAGCTTTAGGATTATTCTTTCCATATTCCCTATCATATATCCTCCTTTTGGTCATGGACTTTTCATATAATTCCCACTCAACTGAGCTATAGTGGGGATTTTTATTCTCATTATAGTCCATTACCAACTTAAGAGTATCAAGAATTAAACTCTTAGAAGTGGGATCCAAACTTCAGCAAACTTCTTTGCTTTCCTTTTCTCTGCATCTGACTGGGGAACAGACTTGCTTGCAGAAGGACCTTCTCCATACTTTCTCTTCTTAGATGTGTGAATCTCTGGTAAATCCTGAGGAATAATGTCATCCCATACCTGGTCATAAGAGGCTGGAGGAGTATCCTGATCTTCTGGCCTAGGAGAGAAGCAGAGCATTTGAGGTTGTTGCATTTGAGCTGGCACCTGACTGGGTTGTCCTTCAACCAGAGGATTCAGATGATGAGGAATAATATTGGGATAAGCCTGAAAGTCAGGGAAAATCTGATTGTGCATCCAAACTGTGGTGTCATAAGTATAGAACTTCACTGACTGGATTTGAGCTAAAACAGTCTTATTGATTTCAGAAATTTTCTCAACCCAGAGAGTGTTTGCATCTGCAGAAAACTTATCCATAAGTTTGATTACATGTTCTTTCATTAGGCTCTCCCCCTTTCTGAATTCTACAAGGAGTTTTTCTATGGCTTCTTCCTTGAAAGTACAACCTTCTTCACAAACCTTCATCACATGTTTTTGAGCATTCTTTTCTAATTCAATCTGATTATTTGCAAGAGTCAGAGATTGTTCCATAACCTGACCAACACTAGTAATAGTGTGATCTATGGCTTTGCCACCAATCTGAAATAAGCTCTTGAGAGAGTTAGTGTTGTGTTGGATCTCAGCAAATCCTCGACTCATTTCTGTTTCCAAGGCAGTCACCTTATCTTGCATCACTTTCAGAGAATCGTCAAAGTGTTTCCTTTGATCAGAGAGCATTTGGCCTATCTGGATAAGAAGTTCTGAGTTGGAGGGGGTAGCAGTAGTAGCAATAGCAGTAGAAGAGGTAGAGGCAAAAGCAGTAATAGTAGCAGGAGGAGGGGCTTTCCATAGAGGTATCTCTTCAAGAATCACTAAGCTTATAGCTCTGGTAGTCTGAACAAGAGTAATATCAGCCTGATCAATGAATGTGGGGATGGAGAAATCTAACTTCCTCAAGGGAATATCAGCAGGCTCAGGAGATATTCTGTCTTCATCAGAAAGAAGAACAGTCTCAGGGAAATCTTGCTTGGCAGAGGGGGATTGAGCAGGAGGAGATTCTGGTAATCTGATAGGAGAAGGAGAGGGAGCTGGAGAAGGATCTTTTGGATGTTCTTCAGCTGGTTCTTGAAGAGGGGAGGAACATCTGAGGTGAGTTCTTCCACCATTCTGTCAATGGCTTCTGCAGTGTTTTGTAGGGTTTCTTGGACTTGATCATCTGGAATGGTATCTTCTGGAGAGAGTGCCTCTGGGGACTTTGCTGGAGAGCTGACATGGCTTCTGATTGGAGATCTGCTTGCTAATCTTGCTAGAGAGGGAGGAGGAGATCTGACAATAGAAATAGAGGCTTCAGGCTCCCCCTGAGTTACTGCACCAGATGGTTCAGTAACATGATGATAGGAGGGAGATGGGGTCCTAACCTCAGAGGCAGAAGCTGTAATTTCTTTAGCTAACTGCTTTGGATTTTTCAGCTTGAGTTCCCATCTCTGGATGGAAGCCAATGATATCTTTTTCAAGTGGTGAATCGGAGTGCCTTTGGAAAGTTTGAAAGTGACTGGATCAATCTCACTCAACAATAAAGAATCCTTGCAAATTTGGGATCCTGAATGCTGTCCCTGATCATCTCAAATACCATCATGCCAAATTGAAATTTCTTTCTACAGATTATAGCTGTCATTACTCAAAATAGATCATTTGTTATGAAACTAATCGACTCTGTTTTGCACCATAAGATTTTTCTAATTATGTCTGCCAGAAGTTTTCCTACATCATTGAAAAGATTTCTCCTTAAGGAGGTTAATTCCTCAGAAACTCCACAGAAGGAGTAAGTCCTGTCAAAATCTTCCAGAGTTAGGTCATCCTCTTCATCCACAATGGGCATCTTCAGAAGCTTTGAAACTTTGTTTTTATCTAACTTGATTTTGATCCCTTTTACTTTAGTTTTCAAAATCGTACCATTCCTCCTTACTTTTGCATTTATGAAGAATTCTTTGACATCTGGAAACACAATCCTACAAGGTTCTGATAGAACGAAAATCAGTCCGGCCGTTTCCAGGAGAAGAAGCAAGTTATGGAAATCATCTGAAATGTCTGCAATTCCTTTGACGACTAGTTCACTTCCGATTCCTATCTTCGAACTGTACGCCATGGACACTGTCGGCGGCGACGTACGGAGTGCGGTACGATGGCTGCGATGAAGCGGTCTGTCGGCGGAAGACGAAGAGTTTTGAGAAGAGGAATTTTTGAAATGTCGGTTGATTTGGTATTTCTAAAGTATTGTATATATATAATCCCAGTAATGTCAATTAAGTGTCTAATTAATCTAGGATTAGGGCTTAAATCACCGGGTTTTCGAAATAGAAGAAATTAATTAGAAGTAGAAAAGGCAATGAGCATTTCTCGAGAAGTCGGGTATAGTTCTCGAGAACTGCCAGGGGACTTCTCGAGAAGTAATATACTGGTTCTCGAGAACGGAAGAGACTTTTCGAGAGACAAGTCAAAGTTCTCAAGAACTGAGAAATCTTTTTGAGAGATAAGTCTTAGTTCTTGAGAAGGAGTCTGAGTTTTCGAGAATGAATATGTTACTTTTCGAGAAGTAGACCGAGTTCTCGAGAACTACCTTCCTCTTGAGAAATTTCTGACCTGTTTGAAGTATCCTCGATTCTTGAGCTTTGAACTGATCTCCCGTGACTTATCCTTCTTTGTTCAGCATCCCAAGTTCAGTTTTGAAGAAATTGAACTTGGTCTCATCCAGCGGCTTCGTGAAAATATATGTAACTTGCCGATCTGTTGGCACGTACTGCAGGTCTATATCCCTTTGCTCCACGTGCTCCTGGATGAAGTGATATCTGAGCTCGATGTGCTTTGTCCGGCTGTACGAGACTGGGTTGTTTGCGATTGTGATTGCACTGGAGAAGTCGCAGAATAATGGAATATCTTTGATCTTCATATTGTAATCCTCTAGCTAGTTCTTTAGCAAAAGCAACTGTGCACAACAACTACCGGCAGAAATGTATTCTGACTCGGCCGTTGAGATTGCGACACAGTTTTGCTTTTGCTGCTCCATGAAATAAGCCTTCTTCCAAGGAACTGATAAGTCCTAGAAGTGTTTTTCCTGTCATCTTTGCTACCTGCAAAGTCTGCATCTGAGAAACCAATTAGTTCATTGTCATTACTTCTTGGGTACCATAAGCCAAGATTCGGTGTACCTTTAAGGTATCTCAAGATCTGCTTTGCAGCAGCATAGTGAGATTCCTTACAATTCACTTGGAATCTAGCACAGACACATGTGGAGAACATTATGTTTGGTCTACTGGAAGTAAGGTAGAGCAAGGATCCAACTATGCTTCTGTATTTGGTTTCATCAAAAGGTTTCCCTTTCTCATCCTTATCCAGAGACATAGTTGAGGCCATTGGAGTCCTCATAGAGGTTGCACTCTCCATTCCGAATTTCTTAATCAACTCCTTGGTGAACTTCGTCTGTGAGGCTAAAATTCCATCTTCAGATTGTTTCACCTGAAGTTCTAAGAAATACTTCAACTCGCTCATACTACTCATTTCAAATTCCCTTGCATAAGTTTAGAGAATTTTTTGCAGATGTTGTCGTCTGTAGAGCCAAAAATAATGTCATCGACATAGATTTGCACTAGCAAAATCTTGCCTTTAATTTCCCTAAGAAATAATGTCTTGTCTATCTTTCCCCTTGTGAACTTGTTCTCGAGGAGAAAGATAGATAGCGTTTCGTACCAAGCTCGAGGAGCTTGTTTCAAACCGTACAATGCTTTTGATAATAAATACACATGCTCAGGATAGTTAGGATCAACAAAACCTGGGGGCTGTTCCACATACACCTCTTCCTTTATGTCACCATTCAGGAAAGCGGACTTCACGTCCATTTGGTAGACAGTGAATCCCTTTAGTGCAGCATAAGCCATGAACAGTCTGATGGCCTCCAGTCTTGCCACTGGAGCGTATGTCAGGTGGAAGTCGATCCCTTCTTCTTGACGATATCCTTTGGCGACGAGTCTGGCCTTATTCTTGATGATTATCCCATTCTCGTCCAACTTGTTCCTGTAGACCCATTTTATTCCGATGATATTCACCTTTGGGTTTTGGAACAAGCATCCAAACTTTGCAGTGCTTGAACTGATTTAATTCTTCTTCCATGGACAAGATCCACGATGCGTCTTAGTTTGCTTCCTCGAACTTCTTTGGTTCAACCTGCGAGAGAAAACTTAGATAGAGATTCTCGTTAGTTGTACCTTGACGAGTTCTGACACCATCCTGGGGATCTCCTATGATTTGGTCCATTGGGTGATCCTTCAGATGTCTGAGCTCTAGGTTCCTCGCATCTGGAACTTCTTCAGCCACTGGAGTGACTTCATCAACTTGGACAGTATTTTCATCTTGATCCTCTACCTCTCCAATAGGGGTTTGAGAGGTGATCTTGATGAACTTTTCATCTTTACCTTCGGTCGATTCATCCAAGCTGATCTCTTTAAGCCTTGTACCTGCAGCTTCAACAAGCACACTAGACAATTTGCTTTGCAGCAAGCTCGTCTCATCAAATACAACATGTATGGATTCCTCTACAACTAGAGTTTTTCTATTGAAAACCCTGTATGCCTTACTATGGCTACTATATCCTACAAAAATACCTTCAAAACTTTTCTCACTAAACTTAGTAGTATGATACTTACCATTGTTAAGTACGAAGTATTTGCAGCCAAAAATTCTAAAATATGAAACTATTGGTTTCCTGCCTTTTAGAAGTTCATAAGGTGTCTTATCATGATTCTTGTTTATGAGGGCTCGATTTTGCACGTGGCATGCAGTGTTGACGGCTTCATCCCAGGTACTCCGGTAGTGAAGCATCACTCAACATGGTCCTGCAGGCCTCTATGAGTGTTCTATTCCTTCTCTCAGCTAATCCATTTTGCTATGGAGTACGAGGAGAGGAAAACTCATGAAAGATACCTAGGCTTTCACAAAACTCTTGTCATAGCCCCAAATTTGAACTCCATTCCATTATCACTTCTGATTTTGACTACGAAATAGTTGTATTCATTCTAGACCTGCCTGACAAAATTTATAAAGATATCAAAGGTATCCGACTTGTGTTTCAGAAAGAACACTCACGCAAAACACGAGTAGTCATCAACAATTACCAACATATAATCCTTACCTCCTAAACTTCTAACTTGCAGTGGACCTAACAAGTCCATATGAAGTAGGTGTAAACACCTATTAGAGTTTTTGCCTATAATGCTTTTAAAGGTGACCCTTGTTTGCTTGTCTTTTACGCATGCATGACAAGGTCTCTCTTTGACGTGCTTGACATTTAGGGCATCACGTACTAAGTTTTGGGATAGTAATTTATTAATAGTTTTAAAATTAATATGTACTAGCCTCTTGTGCCATTGGTCACCAAGAGACGCACTATCTTTTGCCAAAAGACACACTGGTGTAGAAGAATCTATACAAATGAAATTTAAATAAATATGTTCCTGCTTCGAGTGCCTGATAGAATTGTTTCCATATTGTCAACAGACTTTATCAAGCACTTGTCAGTGTGGAACTCAACTATGTATCCTTTGTCGCATAGTTGACTTATGCTTATGAGATGGTGTTCCAATCCCTCCACATAAGCTACATCCGAAAAGGATACATTACCATTAGTGATCATACCGTAGCCTTTAGTTATCCCTCAGTCTGAACCTCCAAAGATGACCTTTGGTTCGTTGCAGACTGGAGTGAAATTCTGGAGTAGGCTTCTTGTCCCGGTCATGTGCTGAGAGCATCCACTGTCCAAGTACCAGATTGACATTTTGATGGCCTTTGGACATACCTGCATTCATGATCACTTTGCCTTAGGAACCCAAACATGTTTGGGTCCTTGGCCTCAGGTTAGAACACTCCCTCTACGAAGATTAGCATTCTGAGTGGTCAATCTCATATTGCCAACTTGAGGAGTAGTAACCTTCCTGGTATTAAACCAACAATCGATGGCAAATGACCCATTTTGCCACAACACCAACAGTCAAACCGGTTATATCTTTGCCTTACATACTCCTGCATGACCTCTTGAGATGGTGGTCTAGTAGGGGTAGCATTCTTGGAGAAGGAGGCTTCATGATGATGGCAATCACATGACTTCTTCTCCTTCGGGGGCCTTTCCTCAACAGGCTTTACTTCAGGTGCTTTCTTGAAGTTGTGGCCATGATTATATAGGCCATAGCCCTGAAGAATCACTTCTTCATAAGGTGCCTTAAAGACACTCTCACCAAAGTTCCAAGGGCGAGTCCATCCTTAGTACTGAGACTTTGGCTCTACGTAAGTAGGCCTGGTCAAGTGGCCATATGACGATTCTAGATCAAACTTATTTGTTAGAAAGATGACTTTCTTAAATACAGTCTGATCTAGAGGGGCTTTCCCCTTTTCTTTGGCCAAGGCCTTCTTGGCGGCCTTATTCTTCCGTTGAGCCTTGTTTCTCCTAGAAGATTTACTAGGAGCAGCAACATGGCCTATAGTCCAGCTCCTTTAGCCTTAGCTGAGAATTCAGCAACAAGTGGAAGAACTGTCTTAGGCTTAGAGAAACTTTCAACAAGTTTCTTCTCACCCTCGAGTTGTTTTTCCAACTCTTTGATGATTTCATCTTTAAGGTCGAGGTGCTTAAGAGCTTGATTGTATTCTTACATAGCAAAATTGAAGTTCTCTTGAAGAGAGTTAGTCTTAGCGACTTCTTCTCTCATGCTGCTCTCAATAGCCTTTAGAGACTTAATCTTTTTAGCCTGAGTTTTCACGACTCGGCGACATTTGTCGTAAGTCATGATCAACTCCTTGTACTGGGCCATAAGTTCTGACTCATCGTCATAAGAGCTGTCCTCATGATCATGCTCAGAACTTTCAGATTCAGGGAGAGAAGTGTGAGATTTTACCTCCCCAATAAACTGGGGCTCTTATTCGTCATCTGATTGAGCCATAAGCCCAAAGTAGGCTTCCTCTTCTTCACTCGACTCAGATGAGTCAGAGTCACTGAGAGTTTTGCCCTTCTTGGCCAACAGGATCTTCTCTGTCCTCTTCTTGTGGTATGAGGACTTCTTTTCCTCTCCTCTGCCACCCTCCTTCTTCTTGTAGGGGCAGTCAGCTATGATGTGACCTGGTTTGTTGCAATAGTAGCAAACGATGTCAGTAGAAATATGTTTGTTTTGTTTAGAGTTATACCTGTCATGGCTACCCGAGCCTTTCTTTCGCTGATCACCGTCGTGTCGTGATCTTCTGTATGTGGCAACCTTGCCTCTCCACTGCTTCTTCTTGTTCAAGAATTTCTTAAACTGCCGAGAGAGCAACGAGAACTCTCCTTCAGATAGTTCTGAGCCTGAGGTGCTTGGCTCAGAGCTTTCATCTTCACTTACTTCTTGAGCTGGTGCTGGTGAGGCAGCTTTGCCCTTCCTTGAACTGTCAGCCTTTAGTTCAACAGACTTCTCTTTTGAGGAGAAGCGACTTTTCTCTTCTTCAAATTTTCTTGAGTTGATCTGCAGTTCATAGGACATCAGCTTGCCAAGTATATTCTGTGGGTCTGTCTCAGCTAGTCTGCCAAACTCCCGGATGGCACAGACTTTGTTGTCCCATTCCTTTGTGAGAGACATCAGAAACTTATCATTCAGCTCTTCATTGGTGAAGACTCGGCCATATACCCTTAGGCCATTTACTATCTTGAAGAAATTCTCAAAGGTATCTGCAATGGTCTCCTTTGACCCTTGTCTGAAGGCTTCATATTTCTGGTTCAGTAGGGACCTTCTATCATCCCTCACTTCTTCAGTACCTTCCATCAGAGTAACTATAGACTGCCACATCTCCTTTGTCGATTGGTATTGAATCAGATTCTGCAGCATCGAGTCATCGACTGCACTTGCTATGATACTTTTAGCTTTTTTTTTTTTCCAACGAGACAAGTGCAATCTCATCCTTATCCAGATCCATCAATTTCTTAGGAACTTTCTTGGTTGGATCTATAGTGGAGATAGTCATAGGAACGTAGGGACCTTCTTCAACAATCATGAAGATCCAGGGATCCACAGCTTCCATGAAAAATTTGATTCTCTCTTTCCACATGAGAAAGTTATTCTTTGTGCACAGGGGAAGCTTGGCAAAATCTTTGACCTTGTCCATTGCTTGAATAACCAAATGACAACTTTCGAGAGGAAATTGATCGAGGTGTTAACCTTTTAACGACCAACCTCCCTCTGATACCAATTGAAAGTGTAAATTTGTCAACCTAAATCACCTAGAGGGGGGTGAATAGGTGAATCGTGCGTCTATTTGCGGAATAAAATTTTCAGCGATCTAGCACAAGAAATCAAGCAATCACAGAAAGACAAGAAGATTTATAGTGGTTCCTCAATCTTGGGTACGTCCACTTTACCTCACCGATCTAACAAATTACTAGACTCGGCTACTCCACTATCTCGGATTGAAAACAATCCTACGCCTCGGAACAATGCTCCTGCACTCAGAAGAAAATCTCAGAAGATAAAAACTTCCTACAACCTCGGAGAACAATGCTCCTGCACTCAGAGAAAATCTCCTACAATAATATTAAAGAAATTTTGAATTCAAACAGAATAATTTTCTCAGATCTGGAAAGTGAATATCTGAATCTTCTTCTTGAACTTTGCGGCTCTATCAGAAATGTTGAAGAAGATGAGTAGATCTGATCCGAGAAAGCTTTGACCAACTCGATCAAGGAGAAGATGAGAATCCTTGAACAACAAGTCTTCTTGATCGACAACAGAAGAATCGATCTGATCGTGAGCGGCGACGGCGGCTTCAGAGATCTGAAATTAGATATGGCCGGCGGGAAGGATTTCGAGTGAACGGACAGCCGCTTCTTGCAAAATATATTTGTTAGGGTTAGGTCTTAATGAGAAGACCTTATATAGGATTACTCCTAACGGTTAGAAAAGACATTAATGACGATACGTGGACCAATCACGTCATGTCATTCAAAAATCCGGCCGATCTGGACTTAAACAAATTTCAGAAAAAAAATTTAGTCTGCAATTCTCGAGAAGAAGCATTAGCTCTCGAGAACTGATTGAATTTTTCGAGAACTAGACTATCTGGAATTGAACTTAGTTTTCGAGACTTCAGGATCAATACTTCTCGAAAACAATATGGACTTCTCGAGAACAATACCCTGACTTCTCGAGAACTATGAAGCTTAGTTTCTCGAGAACTAATGACTTCTCGAGAACTAATCTGGACTTCTCGAGAACTAATCTGGACTTCTCGAGAACTAAGACTGGACTTCTCGAGAACTAAGACTTAGAAAGAATTTCTTGAAACTTTCTGAACTTCCCGAGAACTACTCTGGGACTTCTCGGGAACTAAGAGTCGAGCTTCTCGAGAACTGAAAGGACTTCTCGAGAACTAAGAGATACTTCTCGAGAGCTAAGTCTTAGAAAATTTTTCTGAACTGAAACAGCTAAACTTCTCGAGAACTAAACTCTTGTTTCTCGAGAACTTCTAACTTTACTTCTCGAGAGCTGAAAGGACTTCTCAAGAAATGGACTTAGAAAATTTTTGAACTTTTTAGAAAGAAGCTTTTTCTTCTCTTCAAGGGTTCAATCTTCATTCCATGGTCCAAGTGTTTGAGTATGAAGTGTATCCCAATAGAGAGGCTACACATGAGTCAACACCTTGGATCACACAGTGAGGGATTACACTGTATGGTCCTGTGTTCATGACCCACTGTAGACTGACATTGGTCTACGCTTAGTAATGATGATCTGCAAACATACAACTTAAACAAGATGTCAAATACAACTTAATTCATCTTAGTTCAAGGGTGACTTCATGCAAATCTGGGTTATTGTGGATGCAATGTCCAACAAAGTGAGACACAAAATGTATCGGTGAAGGAATCAGTAGCTTTGTATCTTTATGCATTTCTATTTTCAGACATGAACTCATGTATAATTTAGTTGTGTTTTTATTTAATCCGTTCGAAATGTTTGAGTGGTATCATTAATCTGTTTGCAATGTTTGAAGCTTATATATTTTTATAAATCTGTTTGAAATATTTGAGTGTTACAGTCCGACAAATTTCTGTCTCCGAATTCCATCCTGTAAACGAATAAAATAATGAAAACTTTAATTCCTGTGACTGAAAACCTTCCTACAAACGAACAAAGAAATTGGTTTTCTGCCAAAACCAATTCCTCTGCATCGTAGGTTTTTGAACAAAACCAATTCCTGCATCTCAATTCCTGCGAAACGAACGCACCCTTAGGCTCCGTTCGTTTCGATAGAATTGGGGCTTTGGAATTGGCATTCAATTGCCAATTCCAATTGTGACTGTTCGGCGGCCATAATATTACATTGGAATTGGAATTCATTTCAATTCCCATGCCCATGAGAATTGATTATAGAAGAAACACGACTCCCCCAATTCTTACCTCACGAGGTCTTCATTCGTGATTCCCATCACACCTACCAGCGCACATTTTTCTGTCCGGGATCGCATTTTTCGCCCGAGCTCATTTTTCGCCCGGGCGCACATTTTTCGCACGAGCCCGCATTTTTCGACCGAGCACGCATTTTTTCGCCCGGGCGACCATTTTTCTCCCTGACGCACTTTTAGACCGGCCGCGCATTTTTCGCTCGAGCGAAAATGCGCGCCCATGAGCGCATTTTTCGCTCGGGCTCCCATTTTTCGCCCTGACGCGTATTTTTCGCCCGGGCGCGAATTTTACGCCCGGACGCGAATTTTTCTTCGGGATGCGATTTTATTCGCCCGGGCGCGCATTTTTCACTCGGGCCCGCATTTTTCAGTCGGGCGCGCATTTTTCAGTCGGGCGAGAATTTTTCGACCGAGCGCGCATTTTTGGCCCCGACGCACATTTTTCGCCCGGGAGCGCATTTTTTTCCCGGACGCGCATTTTTTGCCCGGGCGCACATTTTTCGCCCGGGAACGCATTTTTCGCTCGGAAGCGAATTTTTCGCTCGATCGCGATTTTTTGCCCAGGCGCGAATTTTTCGCCCGGGCGCGAATTTTTCGCCCGGACGCGGATTTTTCGCCTGGACGCGAATTTTTCATCTTGATGCAATTTATTCGCCCGGGCGCCCAATTTTCGCCTGAGCGTGCATTTTTCTCCCAGGCGCGCAGTTTTCGCCCGGGTGCGCAGTTTTTGTCCGGGCACACATTTTTGCTTTTGTGTGCATTTTCTCCCGGGCCAGTAATTTTTGCCCAGGCAGAAATTTATCACCCAGGCTGAATTTTTCTCCCGGGAGCGAATATCTCTGGGTGCGAATTTTTCGCCCGGGCATGAATTTTTCGCCCGGACGCACATTTTCCGGCCGGGCCGTGCATTTTCCGACCGGCCGCAAATTTTTCGCCCGGGAGCGAATTTTTCACCCGGTGTAGAATTTTTCGCCTGGGCGCGCATTTTTCATCCGGGTGCACATTTTTCGGCCGGCGAAAAATGCGCGTCCGGGCAAAAAATTGCACGGTCAAGCGAAAACTGCCGCCCTGCGAAAAATGCGCTCCAGGGCACAAAATGCGTGTTCGGGCGAAAAAATATGCGCTCAAGCGAAAAAATGCATGCCCAGGCAAAAAATGCGCTCTCGGACGGAAAAATTCTAATATTGAGCGGAAGAATGGAATTAATAATTCCAATTCCCGTGATAGAATTCCTACATTTAGCCGAACAACAGAATTGGAATATACTTCAATTCCAAATCCAGCGGGAATTGGAATTGAAGTCAATTCCAATTCCTACATTTCAATTCTTGCGAAATGAACGGAGCCTTAGGGTTTTGATAAAACCCCAAACATTTCCCCCATTCCCTATCCAGATTTATTTTTCTCTCCCGCTGAATCATCCGCAAACCACTCTCGCTCTCCCCTCTCTGCCGAGTGTCGGCCTATGCGCCACCGCGAAGGAGGAAGCAAAGCGTCTCCGATATCCCTCTTCGTCGCTTGGCTATGGCAGCCGCCGAAGGTACCTTTTTTTCCGGCCTCCCCCTTAGTTTTGTTTCTCCTACTCACTCAATGACCTTGGTTAGGGCTTTGTTAAGCTTGACCTACGACCCTCTTCTTCTATTTCTTGGTCGATCAAGAGGAAGGAAATTCCTAGGCTTGATACTTGGGCGTTGTTGTCGCTTCTTGTCATTGTTTGCTACAAGAGGGCTTTTCAAAGCTTAAATCATCGTGTGGAGACCGTATCTGTGTAGGGGTAGTTGTCACGATTTCTTTTACCATTAATTTTCATGCAAGTTCCTATGGCTCAGCGACGTGCTTCAAGGGTAACAACCCATTTCCCTGGTCTTAGGACTGTTATTTCGATATGTTTGTGCTTATGTTAATTTTTGTGCAATAAGATTCCCCTCACGCCATTTCAGTTGAGGACGAGGACTCCGCCATGGCGTGGGATTGTGACCCCGACTTATGTTTATTTATGAGTTGCACATAGAGTCCTTCTTCTGCTACGCGATGGAGAACGGGGACTCCGCCAGGGAGTGAGATTGCGACCTCGACGTAGCATTTCTTCTTTTACTTTGCTTAGGAGGGCCACCCGCCTCCAATTGGATGTGTGTGACTGTGTGTATTTCCCTCGGTTCATTACGAACCTTCAGGTCGATTATGTCTGTTCCCAGCATAAATGTGCATTTAGTGATCCAACGTGTGAGTCTGGATTTATGCTTGCTGTGTGAAGCTTACCTACGATGATACGCCCGGATCAGTAATGTTTCTGTGATATGCATTGCGATTAGCACCAGGTGCGCTAACGGGAATGCCCCATGATATTCTTCGTAGTGTTGGCAGGAATTCATGGGCTTTATTCATGAATGCCTCATCCTAGATGGGCATGCGTTGGGCCCGATAGAATGACAACCTTGTGGGTTTTTGTGGTCGGGTGGACTTTCCCGCCCTCGTGTACATTATATCTTCTGACCAGTGCTTTGTCACATCAAAAGGCAGTTGTAAGTCGTATATCTTCTAATCAGTCCCCTGTCGCATCAAAAAGGAAGTTGTAGGTTGTATATCTTCTGATTAGTCCTCTGTCGCGTCAAAATGGAAGTTGTAGGTCATATGTCTCCTGACCAGTCCTCTACCACTTCAAAAGGACAGTTGCAGGTTGCTATTTCCAAATCGGTCCTTTGCCCCTTGTAGGGAAGTTGTATGTATTGTCCATCTTGTTGCTACGAGTGACGACAAGTGACGAGTTCATATTTAGAGTCACGATCGTGTTATTATACTTAGCATCGAAGCTTAGATTGTGTGATTCCGGTGTGTCCATGACTCATGCTGGGTGGTTTGAAAGATGACGCTTAGCTCGTCCCTTAGTTTATTGTCTTTTGTTCTTTAGTTACATTTTTTCTTTGTTTTTGTGCGTTCTTGCAGGAGAGCGACGTACTCGCCCCAAAGTCCACTTGGATGGCTGAGGGGGAGGGGTCGTTACGCTGTGTTGGTCAGCTCCATGCTAACCTTTGTTGCACCGCCCGTTTGTTCTTAGTTTTAGGTGGTGTAGCTCATAGCGGTGTGTAGTGGGTCGGAGCCCATGAGTTCCTGAGGAGCTGGAGTTCTTTTTCTCCCTTTTTGGTTTTGTAGTAGACTTATATCTGTTTTATTTTGAAAGTCATGTAAGACCTTAAGGTTGTGAATTTTTTAGTACTTCCTTTTAGTTGTGGACATTGAGACCCCTTTTGTTTGGACTTTCTCTAAAGTCTCTGTTGTACCCCTTTTGTGTAAAATTTTTTAAGTAGTTGGTTAGCTTTCCTATTATCAATTAATAACATTTTATGTTAGTGGATGTTAATGTCATGGGGCCTCGCCTGGACCCATGCTATATTATATTTGCATGCTAGGGATGTTATAATTGATACCAGACTTTAGGTTTCGTGATCCGCGAGTCTTTAGGTTTTGGGGCGAACCCTTTTTAATGGGTGGTGAGTAGATACAGTGCATGAGCCTAAATGGTTGCTTTTAAGCAGAATGTCCACTTAGGAATGGCGGAAAGCGTATATTTTCGCTGTTTTGGTGCACTTGGATGTTCCAAATTCTCTTAATTGCCAAATTTAGACCGCTAAATTGTGTATTTTTGCGTGATTAGGCAATTAGAAGTAGTGTAGTCCATTCCCGCAATGCTGCCGACAACAGTGCTTTTGGTTCCACTACTACTAGTATGTCGAATGCTGAGATTATTAGGATAATCACAGAGGTAGTACTCGCTGCTTTGGATGCGAGATAGGTTAGTTGGCACCAAATGCGACACCCTTCACACCTGCCACACCTGAAGCGGCCCAAATACCTACTATTGTTGTTGTAACTACTGCTGCTACGGTACCTATTGGTACTTTGGTACCCATTGTTGTTGCTGCACTCATTATAGCTATGGTACTTACTGTTGTTGCGATACCTGTTATTGCTGCGATCTCGTGTGTTGATCCCCGAACCTGGGATGATCTTTTGAAGCATTTCTTGAGCTTCAACCCACCCTCTTTCTCTGGGAGCGAGATAACTACTGAAGTTGAGGATTGGTTGTCAAGAATTAGGTGAACTTTGGCTGCCACTCAAACTGCCATGGTGCTGATCGTAACTCTGGCCACCTTCCAACTCAATAGGGAGGCGAGACTTTGTTGGGAAGAACAAGCAGATATGAGTTTCTGCGGAATAGTGCTGACAAATATATCGATTGAAGAATTCTCTGAGTCCTTCTTGGAGTACTTTATACCCGAGGAGACTCATCTGCAGTTGCAGAATCAGTTCTGCTTGCTGTAGAGGGATATGAAGGTGGATGAGTATCTCCACGAGTTCACCCTCTTAGGTCGCTACTCTGGTGGATTATTAACCAAGAAGATCAAAACCCACAGATTTTTTGATGGGTTACAAGATGAGCTGAGATTGAATCTGGCAGGGCCTAAGGCCCTTTTATTCAATGCCCTGGTGGATGAGGCAAGAGCTTATGAGATGGACTTAGAAAGAGTTCAACATCACTGGGGATTTCAGTCAAAGAGTACTAGGTTCCAAGTGGTGAAGTCCCAGGAGAGACCGGAATTCAGGATTCATAATAAGAGGCATAGGCAGGTGAACTACGTGTCAACACAGTCTACCGCTTCAGGAGTAACTATGGGTCACGGTCCCATCACTTGATATAAGTGCGGGATGGTAGGACGCGCCACTAACTTCCGCTGTCGCGGCCCCCCGAGGACTGACATGTAACACCCCTATCCGTCACATATTATATAACAATAGGTCCGGTCGGGGCCCGATGCCATATAACACAGACAGATCGAAGGGTTACTCACTGAAACCATCCTTCCAAAAACACACGTCCTACACAGAGCACATTCTAGTTGAAGCATTTTAAATGTTGTAAAGAAAAGAACCTAAGCCACAACATGAATGTCCACTAAAAACCCCAAAACAAGAATGAGCGTACAAATACACAAAGTACTTGGCCTTATAACCTTACATGAGTTTACTTTAAACAAATAGTGTCTTCCAAACATCGGCACGTAGGTCAGTCACACATGAGAATAAAAGTAAACATTCGCATTGGCCTTCGAGGGCCAGCTCAGCATCAAGGGCTTCAACCCGATATTTGCCACTTGGCTCCGCAACACCTACAATCAACATTCCACCACGACGGTGACAAACAAAAGCAACAGTCAGCTAAAGCTGACTAAATTATAATGACCCCACCCCGAATTTGGGGTGGTGGTGCTCCTTCCCTGCAATTTAGTAGCATAGCCAAACAATATAGTGAAAGTACAACAACAACACACTTCACCACAGGTATAGGCACGGACGGCCACACACCCCGTGCTCAAAGGGCACTTACTCGGTGTACCCGGTCCGAACCCGGTCCGTTCCGCAGTCCACCACAACCCACAGGATGACAAACACATGAGCATTAAATTCCTTTCAGCCGAAGCCTAGACTCGTCTCCAAGCCATCTTTAACCGAACCACTTGGAGTGGGTAAGGTTCCACCAGCCCATTGCTAACCTCGCCACGGCCATTTAGCCATCGGCGCGGGACAAGCTTCACCAAATCCCAACGTATCAATCATACAACAGTACATAGCCCAGCTATGTACAAGGCTGGCTCCCATGCCACCAAAAACAGCAGAACTTCACTTCTGCCTAGATTTTTGGGTGCACCTTAGGGTTAATCCCCAAGAATCCCTGATGCAATCTACCACGTAGAAAACCCGAAAACAACCATCGGCACAGAGTCTTCTCTTGCTATTCATACACAATGAAACATCACCGATCCATACCAACTTGTCTGGGTAGGCTTCACACACCATGCCTATGTCCGTACTTCGATTCCGGACTCTACATGCAAAACACCGGAGACTATTCATGTACACCCAAAGGAAAACCTCACACTCTCCGCACACTCGTGAGAGCGGGTTTCCTATGCAAAAAGGAAGAGGACTTCACATGTCCAAGAAGAGAATCGTTACCCTTGAGTTTCGCTTTGGCGCCATGGAGATCTAGACAGATGAAAAGCACCACAATGGCCTCACCTCTGTAAATCTGGACTCGTCTTGCGATTTGGGGCTCCGAAGCTCCTCCGGCGGCCGGATCTCTCCTTCTCCTTCTTACTTGCTCTCCACTCTCTCTAAAGCTTTAGAAAGAGAAAGCTTAAAGAGGAATGAGGGTTTCAAACCCTATTCCCGGCCTTATAAAGGCAAGGACATATCTGGACCATTAGATACCAAAATAAGGAAACGAACGACCACGATTCACACTTAAAATCAATTTCCTGGGCCGAACACGGCTTGCGACACGCCTGTGTCAAAGGCCGTATTCCACACTAGCCATGAACCAGAAAATACATAACAGGACACTGCCTCTGACACGGCTTGGGACACGCTCGTGTCAAGCATGGACACGCCCGTGTCATAGGACATGTGCCCAATCGACACTGAAACCGTCACATCCCGAACAGGACACGTCCATGTGACATGCCCGTATCACATGCCGTGTGCCAGACACTCCCTGGGACACGCCCGTGTCCTAGGCCGTGTAACTCACTCTATACAGCCCGGCTAACAGCCCGAGCAGGACACAACCCTGGACACGCCCGTGTCTCAGGCCGTGTTCCCGACCTCCAAGGATCGTTGACTTCATTTCCTCGACCACGCGAAAAATCGTCCAACTCATAGCAGGACACGGCCATGGACACGCCCGTGTCCCAGGCCGTGTGACCCTTAACAGGCCCCAGATTGGCCTTAAGACTCTACCAGATCATTTTCGAATTTTTGGGGCGTTACAATTCTCCCCCTTAAATGAATTTCGTCCCAAAATTATGGAATAGAAAGTACTTAAACTTAAATGGTACCTGAGAAGAAGAGCTCGGGATACTCCTCAAGCATGGTCTGCTCTTGCTCCCACGAAAGGTTTTCACGACCGCAGTTGTCCAAATGGACTTTGACAATCCTGATGTCTTTGTTACGAAGTCACTTGACTTCAAAGTCCTCAATGCGAACGAGCTTGACCTTCGTCGTCAACCAATTATCAACCGGTAACTGATCGACCACAATCACTTGCGAAGGCTCTTGCACCGCCTTCCGCAACACCGATATGTGGAATACGTCATGTAGACCACTCAGTTCCACCGATAGCTTCAGCCGATAAGCTGCTTCACCAATTCGTTCCAGAATCTCAAATGGTCCAAGATACCTCGGGCTCAACTTCTTCAAGCGTCATACCCGCGAAACACCCTTGAACAGCTTAATCTTCAAATATACCCTGTCGCCAACAACGAACTCGACGTTCCGATGCTTGGCATTATAGTATTTAGCCAGCCTGTCTTGAGCGATCAATAATCGTTCTTGAATTGTCTGTACCAAGGAAGTGACACCTTCCACTTCTTGCCATTTGTACATCTTTGACTCACCTGTTTCCAACCATGACAACGACGTGCGATATTTTCTACCGTATAGGGCCTCAAAGGGCGTCGTCATTTGAATACTCGCTTGGTAGCTGTTGTTATAAGAAAACTCCGCCAAGTACAGGTGATCTTCCCACTGCTTTCCGAAATCAAAGACGCACATGCGAAGCATGTTCTCCATTGTCCTCTTGACCCTCTCGGTCTGAACATCCGTACGCGGATGAAAGGCCGTGCTGAAACTCAGCTTGGTTCCCAACATTTGTTGCACCAACCTCCAGTCATTGGACGTGAACCACCCATCTCGGTCACTCACGATGCTACGGGGTACACCGTGCAATCGAACAATGTTATCCACGCAAAGTTTTGCCAGTTTGTCCACCGAATCATCCTTCCTATTCGGAATGAAGTGTTACACCTTTGCTAATCGATCTACGATCACCCAGATGGCGCCGTTTCCCTTCTGCGACCTTGGCAACCCATGCACAAAATCAATTGAAATATCATCGAACTTCCACTCCGGGATAGGCAAGGACTTCAAGAAACCTCCGGGCTTCTGGCACTCCGCCTTCACCAAGGAGCACGCCTGACACTTCGCCACATAAAGTTCCACGTCCTTCTTAAGTCCTGTCCACCAGAATAACTTTTTCATATCACGATACATTTCTGTGCTCCCTGGGTGAATTGAGTACTTGGTTTGATGAGCCACGTACATCAATTCCTCCCATAGTTTACCCACATTTTTGACGTACAGACGACTGTCCTTCAATAACAGTCCATCAACAACACCAAATTGGGAATTTGATCCATCCAAAGCCTCATCCATGATCTGCTTCATGTTGCTGTCCAAAACCAGAGCTTGCCGAATCCTATCAGCAAGGTCATACTGCACCTCTATCTAGTTCAATTGGGCTTCAACACTCGTCTGCTTGTCAACACAAGAGATCTCTAGTGCTTCTAAATCTCGAATCAAACGCTTGTCATGAACCGACAACCAGTTGGCCCGCGCAGGGGCCCTGCGACTCAATGCATCTGCAACCACATTGCATTTCCCAGGCACAAAATGTATTTTGAAGGTGTAGTCCCCCAGGAACTCCATCCACCTCCGATGTCGCATGTTTAGATCCTTTTGATCCAACAAGTACTTCAGGCTCTTGTGGTTGGTATAGAAATCAACCTTCACACCGTACAGGTAGTGCCTCCACAACTTTAGGGCAAATATCACGGCCGCTAAGTCCAAGTCATGGACCGGATAATTCCTCTCGTGTACCATCAGCTGACGCGAGCCATAAGCTATCACTCTCCTATGCAGTAGTAGAACACAACCCAAACCACTGCCCGAAGCATCACTATAAATCTCAAATCCTTCGGTCCCAACCGACGAACAAAGAATAGGCGTTGTGGTCAACCGACCCTTCAGTTCTTCGAAAGCTTGTGCGCACTCCAACGACCATCCAAACTTATGATCTTTGCTTGTCAACGTCATGAGGGGTAATGCTATCCGCGAGAATTTCTCTACGAAGTGCCTGTAATAGCCGACAAGCCCCAGAAAACTCCGGACCTCCGCTACCGTTGACAACACGGGCCACTCCCGTATAGCAACTATCTTAGCCGGATCCACGACAATTCCCTCTCCACTAATTATGTGACCAAGGAATGCTACCGAGGACAACCAAAACTCACATTTGGAGAACTTGTCATATAGTTGGTTCGTCCTCAACGTCTCCAACACCAAATGTAAATGCTTAAAGTGATCCTCCTCACATTGCGAGTATACCAATAAATCGTCGATAAAGACTATCACGAAGTGACCCAGGTACTCTCTGAACATTCTGTTCATCAGATCCATTAATACGGATGGCGCATTAGTCAGCCCAAACGGCATGACGGTGAACTCATAATGCCCATACTGCGTGCTGAAAGCTGTCTTAGGGATATCACTTTCTCTTATCCTCAACTGATAGTATCCGGATTTAAGATCCAATTTAGAGTATACCATTGATGCAACTAACTGATCGAACAGATCATCAATTCTTGGGATCAGATACTTATTCTTCTCCGTTAACATATTCAGCTCTCTGTAATCAATACAAAGTTGCAAACTTCCGTCCTTCTCTTAACAAAGAGGACCGGTGCGCTCCAAGGCGACGAACTTGGAAGCACATAACCCTGTTCCAACAGCTCTTTAAGTTGAACTTTCAGTTCCTCCATCTCCTTAGGCGCTAACCGATACGGAGAGCGTGACACAGGTTTGGCACCTAGCACTAGCTCAATAGTGAAGTCGATCTCTCGCTGAGGTGGGGATCCAGGGAGATTTTCAGGGAACACGTTAGGGTACTCAGATATCACTGGGATACTGTCCAAATTAGTCTTAGGCTTCGAACCCTCCACTAGTGTGAAAAATAGCTCTGCACCTGCACGAACTGCCTTAGCCACTTGAATAGCAGACATAAAAGTCTTGCTCGACCCTTTCAAGCCCGCAAATATCGTCTCATGACCAGTTCCCAATTTGACCTCCTTACGGTTACAATCAATGTATGCCCGCTGCTCCGAGAGCCAGTCCATACCAAATATCACGTCGAACTCAACTAACGGCAGTAGCGACGCTTGCAAGTCGAACTCTTGACTCCCAATCCGTATCTTTACGCAACAAACTTTATCTGCGCGCATTGAACACCTATTAGGCAACAACACATCCAATTTGTCCTTTGCTATCAAAGAGGGTACTCCGATGCGCGATACAAATCATTCGGACAAAAAGGAGAGTGAAGCTCCCGTATCAAACAGTGCTCTTGCCGGATTATCAAAAATCAAAACAAAGCCTATACAAGCAGTAATAAGCTAACATGTGCAACACAACAAGTATTTAAAGCTGAATTGCCATAAATTTAAACTGTACCTGTCACCACGTCGGCTTGCTTTATGGCCTCCTGCTGGCCAAGGTTATAAACTCTAGGTTAAGCTGGAGTATAGTGTGATGCGGTTGACTCCACCGCCTTGCCCTTCTCCTTATAAGTGGCTCTAGGCTTCCTTTCGGACTTTGGGCGTCCGCTCCAGCAATCTCGGGAAAAGTGTCCCGACTTTCCACAATTATAGCATGCGCCCATGGTTCAGATTGTAGTCGCCCCAGATGCACCAGAAGAAGGGGCTGGACCCGAATTCCTAGCCTTCTTATTAAACTTACAGAAACCAGGCTTCGAGGAGGTCAGCACCTTGAACTCCGTCCTATTTGCACTACAGTCTTTCTTCACTTGTACATTCCTCAGATCTTTCTCCAACGACCAGGCCGTATTGACCAGGGTCAAGAAGCCCTATGTCATAGGCCCTGAGAGGAGTAGCCTTAGGTCATCCCGCAGACCCTCATAAAACCGGTTTATCTTGCGCTCCTCATCCTCAAACATAGAGCTAGCATACTGACCCAATCGTGTAAATTCGTGGAGGTACTCGTCCATGCTACTGTCTCCTTACGTCAACTTCTAGAACTCATTCTCCATAGTGATCCTTTGAGCTGAGGGAAGGTACCTTGCAAAGAATAGTCTAAAAAATTCCTCCATCGAGACGTCCGTGAGTTGTCTTCCACCCAGGTGATGTAGCTCTAAACCTTCCCACCATAACCTTGCATCACCATCCAACAATAAAGTGGCTATGGTGGTCTTCTGCCACTCCTCCATTTCCGTAGCTGTCAAGACTCTCTTTACTCGGGAGAGCCAATCCTCAGCTTGAGATGGGGTTCCAATCCCTGAGAACACCAGAGGGTTAAAGACCATAACATGTTTGAGATGCTTTTCGGTTGCTCTTCTAGGTATCAATGGCTCCACCACCACTTGTTCAACCCTTCTAGGTTCTGCTGCTTGAAGCGGTACTTGCTCCACCGCAGGGGCTGGGTGATGCACCTGCCTTGCTGGCTGGGCATTTATCATTGCAAACACCGCTTCAGCCACCAATCATATAGTTTTTACTGAAGGAGGGGTTATAGGCACATCATTTGGTGTGCTACTTATCTCAGAATACTGGTGTTCTAAAGGCCCTACACCACTCCTGATCACTTATAGACCTACAAAACACCATTAAGTGACCAAACAATATTACAAAGAGCAATTATAGGAACACGCAGGTTCCTCAAACATGTGTATTTTCATTCCTACGTGGACATTCATGGGTTCTTTTTATGTTATAATGATGACGCACACACATGTGCTCACCACCCCTTAAAATAATTCGCCCACGAATTCCAATAAGCATGACCGAAATCGGTAGTCTGATACCAAATTGTAACACCCCTATCCGTCACATAGCATATAACAATAGGTCCGGTCGGGGCCCGACGCCATATACCACAGACAGACCGAAGGGTTACTCACTGAAACCATCCTTCCAAAAACACACGTCCTACACAGAGCACATTCTAGTGGAAGCATTTTAAATATTGCAAAGAAAAGAACCCAAGCCACAACATGAATGTCCACCAAAATCCCCAAAATAGGAATGAGTGTACAAATACACAAAGTACTTG
The DNA here is from genome assembly GCA_039513925.1 of Platanthera zijinensis. Taxonomy (NCBI): domain Eukaryota; kingdom Viridiplantae; phylum Streptophyta; class Magnoliopsida; order Asparagales; family Orchidaceae; genus Platanthera; species Platanthera zijinensis. The sequence goes on along the minus strand of CM077085.1, from coordinate 52,308,829 downwards.
GCCTTATGACCTTACATGAGTTTACTATAAACAAATAGTGTCTTCCAAACATCGGCACGCAGCCTAGTCACACATGAGAATAAAAGTAAACATTCGCATTGGCCTTCGAGGGACGACTCAGTAACAAGGGCTTCAGCCCGCTATTTGCCACTAGGGTTCGCAGGACCTGCAATCAATATTCCATTGCGACGGTGGCAAACAAAAGCAACGGTCAGCTAAAGCTGACCAAATTATAACGACCCCACCCCAGATATAGGGTGGCGGTGCTCCTTCCCTACAGTTTAGTAGCATAGCCAAACAATATAGTGAAAGTACAACAATAACACACTTCACCATAGGTGTAGGAACGGACGGCCAAACACCCCGTACTCTCAGGGCACTTACTCGGTGAACCTGGTCTGAACCCGGTCCATTCCGCAGTCCACCACCGCCACCAGGATGGCAAACATGTGAGCATTAAATTCCTTTCAGCCGAAGCCTAGACTCTTCTCCAAGCCATCTTTAACCGAACCACTTGGAGTGGGTAAGGATCAACCAGCCCGTTGCTCACCTCGTAACGATCATTTAGCCATCGACGCGGGATAAGCTTCACCAAATCCCAATGTATCGATCATATAACAGTACATAGTCCGGTTATGTACAAGGCTGGCTCCCAGGCCACCAAAAATGGCAGAACTTCGCTTCTGCCTAGATTTTCGGGTGCACCTTGGGGTTATCCCTAAGACTTTCTGATGCAATCTACCACGTAGAAAACCCGAAAACAACCATCAGAATGAAGTCTTCTCCGGCTATTCATGCACAATGAATCATCACCGATCCAGACCAACTTATCCGGGTAGGCTTCACACACCATGCCTATGTCTGTACTTCGATTCTGGATTCTGGATTCTACATTCATGTCCACCCAAAGGAAAACTTCACACTCACCGCACACTCGCGAGAGCGGGTTTCCTATGCATAAAGGAAGATGACTTCACATGTACAAGAAGAGAATCGTTACCCTTGAGGTTCTCTTTGGCACCATGGAGATTTAGACGGATGAAAAGCACCACAATGGCCTCGCCTCCGTAGATCTGGACTCGGCATGCGATTTGGGGCTCTGAAGCTCCTCCGGCGGCCGGATCTCTCTTTCTCCATCTTCCTTTCTCTCCCTTCTCTCTAAAGCTTTAGAAAGAGAAAGCTTAAAGAGTAATGAGGGTTTCAAACCCTATTCCCGGCCCTATAATAGCAAGGACAGATCTGGGCCATTATATCCCAAAAGAAGGAAATGAACGACCATAATTCACACTTAAAATCAATTTCCTGGGCCTAACACGGCTAGCGACACACCCGTGTCCAAGGTCGTGTTCCACACTCACCGTGACTTAAAAAATACAGAAGATGACACGGCCTCTGACACGGCTTGGGACACGCCCGTGTCAAATATGGACACGCCCGTGTCATAGGCCGTGTTCCCAATTGACGCTGAAACCGTTGCATCCCGAATAGGACATGACCTTATGACACGCCCTTATCAAATGTCGTGTGCCAGACTGTAACACCCCTATCCGTCGCATAGCATATAGCAGTAGGTCCGGCCGGGACCCGACGCCATATACTACGGACAGACCGGTTGGTTACGCGTTGAAACCATTCAACCAATCATGTCGTCCTACACAACACCTAGCGGAAGCAATTTATTAGGTTGCAAAAGAAATAAGAACCTAGCCACAACAGCATGAATTTCCACTACAAACTCAGGAATGTATATATACACCAAAAGAGAAATGGCCTTAAGGCCTTACACTGTTCGCTTAACAAAAGAAGTGTTTTCCAAACTTCGGCACGCAGGCCGGCCATACATGAAAAACGGGAAAGAAACATAAGCAATTAGGCCTTCGAGGGCCGGCACAGCAACAAGGGCTTTAGCCCGCTATTTCCCGCTCTGCTCCGCAGCACCTGCAAGCCACAAACCACCGCCTGGTGGCAAACAATAGCAACGGTCAGCAATGCTGACCAAATTATAACGATCCCGCCCCCACATTCGGGGCGGAAATGCTCTTTCCCTGCACTTTATTAGCATATGCAATTATATAAAGTATTTGCACTTCACCACAGGCGTGGGCTCGCACGGCCACACACCCCGTGCACTCAGGGCACATTCTCGGCGAACCGGCCAACGTCACGTCAATTCAAGCCATAGACGTTCCCAATCCACCACCGCCTCTTGGACGGTCATCCATATGAGCATTTTGCCTTCCTGGCCTTGGTCACGACAATTTAATCCATAGACCGCCGAAGACCCTCATCCATGCCAACGTTCCTACCGAACGACATAGACTGGGTACGGTTCCGCCTGACCCGTGCTCACACCGCAACTACAATTTAAGCCATATGCGCAGGCCAAGACTCACCGAGTCCCGTTTCCACCACAACAATCACATAACCCAGTTATGTTCACGTTGGCTCCCCGGCCACCGTGTTGGCAAAACCCGCTTTTGCCCAGTTTTCCGGGTGTACCTTGGAGTTAATCTCCAAGGCTACCTGATGCAATCTACCATGTAGAAAACCCGAAAACACCCAAACATCCGGATTCTTGCCCGGTTCAAATGCAATGCAACATCACCGATCCGGACCAACATGTCCGAATAGGCTTCACACATAATGCCTATGTTCGTTTACGCATACGGACTCTACACAAGGGGGACTTCACATATCTACCCCAAGGAACACTCCAACTCTTCGCTCACTCGCGAGAGAGGGCTTCCTATGCAAAGGAAAAGAGGGCTTCACATGCCCAAGGATGAGAAATCGTTACCCTTGCGTTCTTCCGCGGCGCCATGAAAATCTATGCGGATGAAAAGCACCGCAATCTCCTTGCCTCCGCGGATCCGAAGACGGCTCGCGATTTGGAGCTCCGAATCTCCACCGGCCGCCGGAGTTGACCTCCTTCTTCCTCCTCTAAGCTCTCCCTTCTCTCTAGATTTTAGAGAGAGAGTACCCAAGTGAAATAAGGGTTTCAAAACCCTATTCCCGGCTAAAACCACCTAGGAGGAGCCCCCCACCGTCGGATCCAAAGCCAAGGAAACGAATGGCCAGGATTAGATCTGAAATCACAAAAACTGGGCCGAACACGGGTTCACACACGGCCGTTTAGCTCATTCGCCATCTCGACCAAAATTGAAAACCAGCAACACGGCATGTGACACGGCCTCCGACACGCCAGTGTCACCTGCGACACGTCCGTGTCGGGACCCGTGTCACGCCCCCCGTGTGCAATCGGCCAATAATTCGCAGTCAGAGAGGTACACGGCTTGGTGACACGGCATCAGACACGCCCGTGTCAAACTAGACATGCCCGTGTTTATGCCCGTGTCATTGCCCATGTACCCCACCGTACAGCCCAGGTGTGACACGGCCTGGGACACGCCCGTGTCCTAGGCCGTGTTCCACCACACGACCATCGTCGACCTGAACTGGTCGACTACACGGCCAGCTCGACGGCCCGAGCTTGACACGCCCGACACGGCCTCCGACACACCCGTGTCGGGGCCCGTGTCACCTGTACCAAAACCTTGTCTTGGCCAAAAGTGATCCCCGTCACTCCTACAACATTTTGGGGTGTACAATTCTACCCTCCTTAAAGAATTTCGCCCACGAAATTAATAAAGGAAAAACAGGATTTAATGTAAATCAGTACCTGAGCGGAACAATTCTGGGTACTCCTCCAGCATAGTCTGCTCCCGTTCCCAAGAGAGCTCCTCTCGCCCGCAATTATCCCACTGGACCTTAACCATCCGGATCTCCTTGTTACGGAGTCTCTTGACCTCAACATCTTCGATACGAATGGGCTTGACCCTAGTCGTCAACCCCTCGTCCACCGGCACTTGGTCAATCGCGATCACCTGCGAAGGCTCTTGCACCGCCTTCCGCAACACAGAAATGTGGAACACATCATGTAAACCACCTAATTCCTCTGATAGCCTCAACCGGTAAGCCGCTTCGCCAACTCGCTCTAGAACCTCAAAAGGTCCAAGGTATCTTGGGCTCAGCTTCTTCAAGCGTCTCACCCGCGAAACCCCCTTGAACGGCTTCTCTTTAAGATATACCCAATCCCCTACCGTGAACTCCACGTTTCGGTGCTTGGCATTGTAATACTTTGCCTGCCGGTCCTGAGCGATCAACAAGCGCTCCCGAATGATCCGCACTAACGAGGTAGCACTCTCCACCTCCTGCTTCTTGTACAACCTTGCCTCACCCATTTCAAGCCACGATAACGGCGTGCGACACTTCCTACCATACAGAGCCTCGAAGGGCGCCATTTGTATACTTGCTTGGTAGCTGTTGTTGTACGCGAACTCCACCAAATACAGGTGGTCTTCCCAATGTTTACCGAAATCCAGAACACACATGCGTATCATGTCCTCCATCGTTCTATTGACCCTCTCGGTCTGCCCATCCATCTGCGGATGGAAAGTTGTGCTGAACTTTAACTTTGTTCCCAGTATCTGCTGCACCAACCTCCAATCATTTGACGTGAACCGCCCATCGCGATCACTCACAATGCTACGGGGCACACCATGCAGTCTAACAATATTGTCAACATACAACTTTGCCAATTTCTCCACTGGATCATCCTTCCTATGCGGAATTAAATGCGACACCTTGGTTAGCCGATCTACGATCACCCAGATGGCGTCGTTCCCCTTCTGCGACCTTGGCAACCCGTGCACAAAGTCCATAGATATATCGTCAAATTTCCACTCCGGTATAGGCAAGGACTTCAGAAATCCTCCCGGCTTTTGGCACTCCGCCTTCACCAAGGCGCACGTTTGGCACTTAGCCACAAACAACGCCACATCTTTCTTGAGCCCCGGCCACCAAAATAGCTTCTTGAGATCACGATACATCTTCGTGCTCCCTGGGTGGATTGAGTACTTGGTATGATGAGCCTCGTACATCAACTCCGCCCGGAGGTTACCCCCGCTTGGGACGCACAACCGATGACCCTTCCTTAATAAACCATCTTCCACCGAGAACTGGGAATTTGACCCATCCAGAGCGGCCTCCATAAGCTCCTTCATGGAGTCATCTAACTTCAATGCCTGCCGAACCCGGTCAGCCAGGTCATACTGAACTTTTGTCCAGTTTAACATTGCTTTGGCGCTCGTCTGCCTGTCAACGCAACAGATCTCAAGCTCCTCCAACTCCCGTATCAACCGCTCATCATGCACCGACAACCAGTTGGCTTGAGCAAGAGCCCTGCGGCTCAGCGCATCCGCAACTGCGTTGCCCTTCCCGGGTACATAATGTATTTTGAAGGTGTAGTCCCCTAGGAACTCCATCCACCTCCTCTGCCTCATATTAAGGTCCTTTTGATCCAACAAGTATTTTAGGCTCTTGTGATCGGTGTATATATCGACCCTTACGCCGTAAAGGTAGTGCCTCCACAACTTGAGTGCAAATATCACGGCCGCCAACTCCAAGTCGTGCACCGGATAATTTCTTTCATGCACCTTCAACTGACGCGATCCATACGCTATCATGCTCCCATACTACAACAACACGCAGCCCACGCCACTACCCGAAGCGTCGCTATACACCTCGAAGCCCTCGGTCCCACTCGGCGAACTAAGCACTAGCGCCGTGGTCAACCGCCTCTTCAGCTCCTCAAAAGCTTGCACGCACTCTTGCATCCACAAGAATTTCTGATCCTTCCTTGTCAACTTCATGAGAGGTAATGCTAACCGCGAGAAGTTCTATATGAAGCGCCTGTAATATCCGGCAAGCCCGAGAAAACTACGGACTTCCGCGACAGAAGACAACACAGGCCACTCCCGTATCGCAATGATCTTCGCCGGATCCACCGCTATACCTTCCCCACTAACAATGTGCCCAAGGAACGCTACTGAGGGTAGCCAGAACTCGCACTTGGAGAATTTCGCATAAAGCTCATTCCTCCTCAAAGTCTCCAACACCAAATGCAAGTGCTTGAAGTGATCTTCTTCACACTGCGAGTACACCAATATATCGTCAATAAAGACGATCACAAAGCGATCCAGGAAATCTCGGAACGTCCTGTTCATCAAGTCCATAAATACCGATGGCGCATTCGTCTGTCCAAACGGCATGACCGTGAACTCGAAATGCCCATACCTTGTGCTGAATGCCGTCTTCGGGATATCACACTCCCTTATCCTCAGCTGGTAGTACCCCGACTTCAAGTCCAACTTAGAATATACTGACGATCCGACTAACTGATCAAAGAGATCATCAATCCTCAGGATCGGGTACTTGTTCTTTTCCGTCAGCTTGTTCAACTCTCTGTAGTCGATACACAACCGCATACTACCATCCTTCTTCTTAACGAAGAGGACCTGTGCGCTCCAAGGCGACGAGCTTGGACGCACATACCCTTGCTCCATCAGCTCCTCTAGTTGAACTTTCAACTCTGCCATCTCCTTAGGCGCCAAACTATACGGAGCACGTGACACCGGTTTGGCCCCCGGCACGAGCTCGATGGTGAAATCAATCTCCCGCTGCGGTGGGGCCCCGGGAAGACTATCCGGGAACACATCGGGGTATTCGCAAACCACGGGAATGCTATCCAACGTGGACTTTGGCTCCACCGCCCCCACTATTGCGAAGAACAGCTCCGCTCTAGCACGAACTGCCTTTACCACCTGAAGAGCAGACATCAGTGTCTTGCTCAACCCCTTGAGTCCCTCGAATGTTGTCCCCCGCCCAACACCCAGCTTGACCTCCTTCCGGTCACAGTCAATCCAAGCTTTCTGCTCCGAAAGCCAATCCATCCCAAAGATCACGTTGAACTCTACTAGCGGCAGCAATGACGCTAGCAAGTCGAACTCTTGGCTCCCAATGTGAACCTTTACGGCGCACACCCTGTCCGCACGCATCGAGCACCCATTCGGTAGCAGCACATCTAACTTGTCCTTCGCCATCGAAGAAGGGACTCCGATGCGCGATATGAAACTTTCGGACAAGAAGGAATGTGAAGCTCCCATGTCGAACAGTGCCCGTGCCAGACTATCACTAATCACAACAAAGCCTATACAAACAATATTAGGCTAACAAGCAATAGATAACGGTATTAAAGCTAACTTGCTATAAATTAACTCATACCTGTCACCACATCCGCTTTCTTGATGGCCTCCTGCTGGCCCAAGTTATAGACTCTAGGCTGAGTCGGAGCATAGTGTGATGCGGTCGACTCCATCGCTTTGCCCTTCTCCTCGCAGGTAGCTCCTTATTTCCTTTCGGACTTTGAGCGTCCACTCCAGCAATCACGGGCAAAGTGCCCCGTCTTTCCACACGTGAAACAAGCGCCCGGGGTTCGATTGGTAGTTGCCCCCGAGGAACCTGAAGAAGCTGGACCCGACGTCTTAGCTTTCTTATAGAATCTGCGGTAGCCCGACTTCGACGTAGTCGGTGCCTTGAACTCCGCTTTCTTATTACCGGATTCCTTCTTCGCTTGGACATTCTTCATGTCCTTCTCCAAGGACCGGGCCGAACCATGAAACCCTGCGCCTTGGGCCCCGACAGTAGCAACCTTAAATCGTCTCTTATCCCTTCATAGAAGCGGCTCGTCTTGCGCTCCTCGTCTGCGAAGGTAGCGCCGGCATATCTCCCCAACCGAGTAAACTCGTGGAGGTACTCATCAACGGTGCAATCCCCTTGCACCAACTTCTGAAATTCGCTCTCTAGCGCAATTCTCTGCGCCGAGGGGAGGTATCGAGCCATGAATAGTCTCGCAAACTCCTCCATCGAAACTTCGGCCAACGGCCTTCCACGCAACTGATGTAGCTCTAGGCCTTCCCACCATAGTCTTGCGTCCCCATCCAAAAGGAACATCGCTATAGTGGTTTTCTGCCACTCTTTCGTTTCCGTCGCAGTCATCACCCTGTTGACCCTTGAGAGCCAATCCTCTGCTTGGGTCGGGGTTTCTGCCCCCGTGAATACCGGTGGATGAAAGCCCATCACGTGCTTGAGTTGTCTTTCAGTTGCTCTCTGAGGCAACTCTGGCTCCAAAACTACTTGCTCAACCCTCCTTTGCTCTGCCGTCTGAAGCGGTACTTGCTCCACAGTAGGAGCAGGCTGCTGCACCTGCCTTGCAGGCTGCGCATTGATCATTGCCATGACCGCTTCTGCCACCAACCTAATGGTCTCGGCAGACGGAGGTGTTGCAGGCGCATCGCTTGGCGCACTGCTCGCCTCAGAACCTGGCCATTCAGACGGCCCAGCACCACTTCTGGTCACCTATAATCGTGCAAAACACCGATAAGCGACCAAAAATTACTGCAAACAGCAATTATAGGAACACGCAGGTTCCTCAAACATGTATATTTTCATTCCTAAGTAGACATTCATGGGTTCTTTTCATGTTATAACGATGACGCACACATGTGCTCACCACCCCTTAAAGTGAATTCGTCCACGAATTCATTTAAGCTTGACCGAAACCAGAAGTCTGATACCAATTTGTAACACCCCTATCTGTCGCATAGCATATAGCAGTAGGTCCGGCCGGGGCCCGACGCCATATACTACGGACAGAACGGTTGGTTACGCGTTGAAACCATTCAACCAATCATGTCGTCCTACACAACACCTAGCGGAAACAATTTATTAGGTTGCAAAAGAAATAAGAACCTAGCCACAACAGCATGAATGTCCACTACAAACTCAGGAATGTATACATACACCAAAAGAGAAATGGCCTTAAGGCCTTACACTGTTCGCTTAACAAAAGAAGTGTTTTCCAAACTTCGGCACGCAGGCCGGCCATACATGAAAAACGGGAAAGAAACATAAGCAATTAGGCCTCCGAGGGCCGGCACAGCAACAAGGGCTTTAGCCCGCTATTTCCCGCGATGCTCCGCAGCACCTGCAAGCCACAAACCACCGCCCGGTGGCAAACAATAACAACAGTCAGCAATGTTAACCAAATTATAACGATCCCGCCCCCACATTCGGGGCGGCAATGCTCTTTCCCTGCACTTTATTAGCATAGGCAATTATATAAAATATTTGCACTTCACCACAGGCGTGGGCTCGCACAGCCACACACCCCGTGCACTCAGGGCACATTCTCGGCGAACCGGCCAACGTCACGTCAATTCAAGCCATAGACGTTCCCAATCCACCACCGCCTCTTGGACGGTCATCCATATGAGCATTTTGCCTTCCTGGCCTTGGTCACGGCAATTTAAGCCATAGACCGCCGAAGACCCTCATCCATGCCAATGGTCCTACCGAACGACATAGACCAGGTACGATTCCGCCTGACCGTGCTCACACCGCAACGACAATTTAAGCCATATACGCAGGCCAAGACTCACCGAGTCCCGTTTCCACCACAACAATCACATAGCCCGGTTATGTTCACGTTGGCTCCCCGACCACCGTGTTGACAAAACCCGCTTTTGCCCAGTTTTCCGGGTGCACCTTGGAGTTAATCTCCAAGGCTCCCTGATGCAATCTACCATGTAGAAAACCCGAAAACACCCAAACATCCGGATTCTTGCCCGGTTCAAATGCAATGCAACATCACCGATCCGGACCAACATGTCCGAATAGGCTTCACACACAATGCCTATGTCCGTTTACGCATACAGACTCTACACAAGGGGGACTTCACATATCTATCCCAAGGAACGCTCCAACTCTTCGCTCACTCGCGAGAAAGGGCTTCCTATGCAAAAGAAAAGAGGGCTTCACATGCCCAAGGATGAGAAATCGTTACCCTTACGTTCTTCCGCGGCGCCATGAAAATCTATGCGGATGAAAAGCACCGCAATCTCCTTGCCTCCGCGGATCCGAAGACGGCTCGCGATTTGGAGCTCCGAATCTCCACCGGCCGCCGGAGTTGACCTCCTTCTTCCTCCTCCAAGATCTCCCTTCTCTCTAGATTTTAGAGAGAGAGTACCCAAGTGAAATAAGGGTTTCAAAACCCTATTCCCGGCTAAAACCACCCAGGAGCAGCCCCCCACCGTCGGATCCAAAGCCAAGGAAACGAACGGCCAGGATTAGATCTGAAATCACAAAAACTGGGCCGAACACGGGTTCACACACGGCCGTGTGCCTGGCCGTGTAGCTCATTCGCCGTCTCGACCAAAATTGAAAACCAGCAACACGGCATGTGACACGGCCTCCGACAAGCCCGTGTCACCTGCGACACGCCCGTGTCGGGACTCGTGTCACGCCCTCCGTGTGCAATCGGCCAACAATTCGCAGTCAGAGAGGTACACGGCTTGGTGACACAGCATCAGACACGCCCGTGTCAAACTAGACACGCCCGTGTTTGTGCCCGTGTCATTGCCCGTGTACCCCACCGTACAGCCCAGGTGTGACACGACCTGGGACACGCCCGTGTCCTAGGCCGTGTTCCACCACACGACCATCGTCGACCTGAACTGGTCGACTACACGGCCAGCTCGACGGCCCGAGCTCGACACGCTCGACACGGCCTCCGACACGCCCGTGTCGGGGCCCGTGTCACCTGTACCAAAACCTTATCTTGGCCAAAAGTGATCCCCGTCGCTCCTACAACATTCTGGGGTGTTACACAGACACGCCCTGGGACACGCCCGTGTCACAGGCCGTGTAACTCACTCCACACAGCCCAACTAATACGAGTAGGACACGACCCTGAACACGCCTGTGTCTCAGGCCGTGTTCCCGACCTCCAAGGATCGTCGACTGCATTTCGTCGGCCACGAAGAAAATCATCGAACTCGTAGCAGGACATGGCCATGGACATGCCGGTGTCCCAGGCCCTGTGACCCTTAACAGACCCCAAATTGGCCTTAAGGCGCTACCAGATCATTTCCAAATTTTGGGGCGTTACATGACCCCTCAATAGTGGATGCTTCTAGGGCTGCAGGACCCAGCTATGCAGATAAAGATTAGGCTGTAGAGTCATCAGCCTCCCAGTACCTACCGACTCAATCGAGGGTCTTCACGCTCGGATAGCAGGATGTCATTCAAAAGAATGACGTCGTGACTGTTGAAACCAAAAACTTGGTCTCTGTGGAGTTCGACCCTTGGGGAAGGGGTGACCTCACACCTACTACACTCGGGGGAACGACACGGACCAAAGACTTTGGAAACTAGGAACAGACCCTCGGCTCTAGCGCGGAGGTCCCACCACGCGCCCGGAAGGTCACAAAAACACTTCCCCTCCCTTACCAATGAGAGCTGGGTACCTTGGAGAGTTCTCTCGACTCTACCAAGAAGAGAACTAGGGAGGAGGAAGCCAAAAGCCAATGCCTCTCCAAAGGTACCCAAGGGGGTCTATTTATAGTTTTTCCAAGTCCTGAGTTTGAAAAGTCCAAAATGCCCTTAGGGAAAAACATGGCAACAGGAGGTCCAAAGGGAGGGGGGGGGGTGGAGGCTGAACCATGCTCCTCCCCCTTACCCCACTTCAGACATCTGCCGGCCGAGCTCGCCCAAGGGGCAGGGCGCCCGGGCGAGCTCCAGGCCGCCGACCGAGCTCGCCCAAGGGGCAGGGCGCCCAGGCGAGCTCCAGGCCGCCGGCCGAGCTCGCCCAAGGGGCAGGGCGCCCGGGCGAGCTCCAGGCCGCCGCCCGAGCTCGCCCAAGGGGCAGGGCGCCCAGGCGAGCTCCAGGCCGCCGGCCGAGCTCGCCCAAGGGGCAGGGCGATCGGGCGAGCTCCAGGCCGCCGACCGAGCTCGCCCAAGGGGCAGGGCGCCCGGGCGAGCTCCAGGCCGCCGGCCGAGCTCGCCCAAGGGGCAGGGCGCCCGGGCGAGCTCCAGGCCGCCGGCCGAGCTCGCCCAAGGGGCAGGGGTGCAGGGGGTGAGTCCTTGGCCTCCGTCCGGAGTACCGCTTTTACCTCGCTCATAGCAAGCCCGGGGGGTGTAGATTTTTCCTCCCCCTACTAGTATATTTCCAAGGCCAAGCAAAAATTGGCCACCAAGAGTCCCAAATCTCTAAAAAGCTTAAAAACATAAAACTGTCCCAGCGCTTGCCAGATGGACCCTACTCTGCGAATACGGGGTTGTACACAATCCCCGCTCTTTTCGAGGTTGGCACAAGCTCGGAAAGAAACATCCAACCCAACATATTCGCTGAGTGGCCTTCATGGGGCCGAAAATACTCGGTCTCTCCGAGGGGTCAACCTGTCGTGCCAGCTAATGGGAGCCTGGGTGACGAGACGGCCTCGTGGTGAAAATACTGAACCTCCTGAGGGGTCAACCTGCCATGCCAGCTGATGGGAGCCTGGGTGGCGAGATAGCCTCAGGGTGAAAGGTCAACCTCCACGAGAGATCAACCTGCCCTGCCAGCTAGTGAGAGCCTGACAGCGGAATCATCTCGGAGCTAAGAGACTTGGGCTCCACGGGAGATCAACCTGTCCTGCCAGCTAGTGAGAGCCTGACAGCGGAATCATCCCGGAGCAAAAGGACTTAGCTTCCACGAGAGATCAACCTGCCCTGCCAGCTAGTGAGAGCCTGACAGCAGAATCATCTCGGAGCAAAAGGACTTGGGCTCCACGAGAGATCAACCTGCCCTGCCAGCTTGTGAGAGCCTGACAACGGAATCATCCCGGAGCAAGAGGACTTAGCTTCCACAAGAGATCAACCTGCCCTGCCAGCTAGTGAGAGCCTGGTCAGCGGAATCATCTCGGAGCTAAGGGACTTGGGCTCCACGGGAGATCAACCTGCCCTACCAGCTAGTGAGAGCCTGACAGCGGGATCATCCCGGAGCTAAAGGACTTAGCTTCCACGAGAGATCAACCTGCCCTGCCAGCTAGTGAGAGCCTGACAGCGGAATCATCCCGGAGTAAAAGGACTTTGGCTCCACGAGAGATCAACCTGCCCTGCCAGCTAGTGAGAGCCTGGTCAGCGAAATCATCTCGGAGCTAAGGGATTTGGCTTCCACGAGAGATCAACCTGCCCTGCCAGCTAGTGAGAGCCTGACAGCGGAATCATCCCGGAGCAAAAGGACTTAGCTTCCACGAGAGATCAACCTGCCCTGCCAGCTAGTGAGAGCCTGACAGCGGAATCATCCCGGAGCAAAAGGACTTGGGCTCTACGGGAGATCAACCTGCCCTGCCGGCTAGTGAGAGCCTGACAGCGGAATCATCCCAGAGCAGAAGGACTTAGCTCCCACGAGAGATCAACCTGAACCCACCAGCTAGTGAGAGCCTGGCAGCGGAATCATCCCGGAGCAAAAATACTTAGCCTCCACGAGAGATCAACCTGCCCTGCCAGCTAGTGAGAGCCTGGTCAGCGGAATCATCCCGGAGCTAAGGGTCTTGGCTCCCACGAGAGATCAACCTGAACCCACCAGCTAGTGAGAGCCTGGTAGCGGAATCATCTCGGAGCAAAAAGACTTAGCTCCCACGAGAGATCAATCTGAACCCACCAGCTAGTGAGAGCCTGACAGCGGAATCATCTCGGAGCTAAAAGACTTAGCCTCCACGAGAAATCAACCTGCCCTGCCAGCTAGTGAGAGCCTGGTCAGCGGAATCATCCCGGAGCTAAAAGACTTGGCTCCCACGAGAGATCAACCTGAACCCACCAGCTAGTGAGAGCCTGGCAGCGGAATCATCCCGGAGCAAAAGGACTTAGCTCCCACGAGAGATTAACCTGAACCCACCAGCTAGTGAGAGCCTGGCAGCGGAATCATCCCGGAGCAAAAGGACTTAGCTCCCACGAGAGATCAACCTGATTCCACCAGCTAGTGAGAGCCTGACAGCGGAATCATCTCGGAGCAAAAGGACTTGGGCTCCACGGGAGATCAACCTGCCTGCCAGCTAGTGAGAGCCTGACAGCGGAATCATCCCGGAGCAAAAGGACTTAGCTTCCACGAGAGATCAACCTACCATGCCAGCTAGTGAGAGCCTGGTCAGTGGAATCATCTCGGAGCTAAGGGACTTGGGCTCCACGGGAGATCAACCTGCCCTGCCAGCTAGGGAGAGCCTGACAGCGGAATCATCCCGGAGCAAACGGACTTGGGCTCCACGAGAGATCAACCTGCCCTGCCAGCTAGTGAGAGCCTGACAGCGGAATCATCCCGGAGCAAAAGGACTTGGGCTCCACGAGAGATCAACCTGCCCTGCCAGCTAGTGAGAGCCTGACAGCGGAATCATCCCGGAGCAAAAGGACTTGGGCTCCACGAGAGATCAACCTGCCCAGCCAGCTAGTGAGAGCCTGACAGCGGAATCATCCCGGAGCAAAAGGACTTAGCTTCCACGAGAGATCAACCTGCCCTGCCAGCTAGTGAGAGCCTGGTCAGCGGAATCATCTCGGAGCTAAGGGACTTGGGCTCCACGGGAGATCAACCTGCCCTGCTGGCTAGTGAGAGCCTGACAGCGGAATCATCCCGGAGCAAAAGGACTTAGCTTCCACGAGAGATCAACCTGCCCTGCCAGCTAGTGAGAGCCTGGTCAGCGGAATCATCTCGGAGCTAAGAGACTTGGGCACGGGGCATGTCACCTGGATTGCCAAAATTCAACATCCTCAAAAGAGGAAACAAGTTGGGTTACATGACCCTCCCGACTCTACCGGTCGGAGGCTGGACTCATTACAACATAAAGAAAAACAAGATACATGACTCCGCCGAGACGAGGCTTCTTCAGGGGACCCGGGCACGATCTCCACTTCACCGTGAGTCGCTCATATCTTCCCTCGTGTTCCCACGTCGACCCGATCCTCACACCTCTCCCTTGCTGTCTCGGGCTGGACTTCTTCAATCCGTACCGGATCTTGCGGTTGTTGAGGTTGTGGTGCCAGAGCTCTTGTCCTTCTCAATTCCTGGAACTCGGGGCAAGTAGTTGTTGCATGGCCCTCCTCCTGGTGAAACTCACAGTAAGGTAACTCTACTCTTACTCTTCCTCTTCCCGTGCGGTTCCTCCTCTCCCTTCGACCGATCGCCATCGCTTGCTGTGGTGGGGGTAGGAGCTGTCTAGGGGCTTGCCTTTGGAAGTTGTATCTTCCTTGGCCTCCTTGAAAGTCCCCCCCACCCTGGATGAGAGCTCTTCCTGGACCCTGGGCAGGTCCTCCCTGGTGCCTCCAACCTAGCTACGAACCCTCCCGTCCTTGGAACCCCTGAGTTCTCGGCTCCTCTCTCCTTCTTCCTTCTTGATGCCTTGAGCCACCTTGCTCTTTTGACTCCACCTCTGTCAACTTTGCCAACTTCTTCACGAAGGCCGGGTTGGCTGCCTCCATGGCTATCTCCTCTGCCGCCCTTTCCATCAGCTCCTCGAAGGAAAGGGGGGGTCTTCCGGGTCAAGCTCATCTTGAAGAACCCTTCGCGCAACCCCACCATAAATGCCATCTGGAGGGCATACCCTGTCACCTCTTGGATGTCAAGGACTTCCTTCTGGAACCTGTCAACGTAGTGGGCCAGCGACTCCTCAGCCCTTTGCTTTATCAGGAAGAGGGACTCAGGACCTTTCTTCCTCTTCTTGGAGGTGGAGAAGTGAAGTTGAAAGCTCCGACTCAAGTCTTCGAACCCGAAGATGGACCTTGGAGGGAGTTGATGGAACCAGTCCCTCGCCTTATCTTTCAAGGTGATCGCAAATAGACGACACTTGAAGGCGTCCGTCATTGGCCTGATGGAGACGGCATCCTTGAACCACTGCAGGTGCTGGACGGGGTCATCCTTCCCGGTATAGTAAGCCATGTATGGCTCTCTGAACCCCTCGGGAACGGGAGCTGAGATGATCAACTCACTAAAGGGTGACCCCCTAAGGGGAGCTCTCGCCACCTCCACTCGCGCGACCTGCTCGCCTGGGGGGCGAGCACTCGACGTGCTGGGGAACAGCTCCCGGCCGGGGAGGTCTCGCTCGACCCCCTCTCCCATCCTCTCCTTCCCAGGTCACCTCCCTGGGGCACTTCCTTCTCCCCCTGCTGGGGTGATCTCGCTTAGATCTCTGGGGGGCAGCTTACTGAGATCCCCGGGAGCCGGTCCCTAGGGGGTGGGAGCTGAGCTGCCAGCCCGAGGAGCAATGCTTCGCAACATCTCCATGATGCCAGAGATGGAAGCCATGAACTCTTCCCTTCCTACGAAGGGTCCTGGGTTGGGGAGACCGCCGAGGTCATCACTACCTCCCTGATCTCCAGCCATGACACTCTCCCGAGATCTTCTGTGCTGGTCACTCTCCACGCTCACCGCACCAAAATGTTGAAACCAAAAACTTGGTCTCTGTGGAGTTCGACCCTTGGGGAAGGGGTGACCTCACACCTACTACACTCGGGGGAACGTCACGGACCAAAGACTTTGGAAACTAGGAATAGACCCTCGGCTCTAGCGCGGAGGTCCCACCACACGCCCGGAAGGTCACAAAAACACTTCCCCTCCCTTACCAATGAGAGCTGGGTACCTTGGAGAGTTCTCTCGACTCTACCAAGAAGAGAACTAGGGAGGAGGAAGCCAAAAGCCAATGCCTCTCCAAAGGTACCCAAGGGGGTCTATTTATAATTTTTCCAAGTCCTGAGTTTGAAAAGTCCAAAATGCCCTTAGGGAAAAACATGACAACAGGAGGTCCAAAGGGAGGGGGGGTGGAGGCTGAACCATGCTCCTCCCCCTTACCCCACTTTAGACATCCGCCGGCCGAGCTCGCCCAAGGGGCAGGGCGCCCGGGCGAGCTCCAGGCCGCCGACCGAGCTCGCCCAAGGGGCAGGGCGCCCGGGCGAGCTCCAGGCCGCCGGCCGAGCTCGCCCAAGGGGCAGGGCGCCCGGGCGAGCTCCAGGCCGCCGACCGAGCTCGCCCAAGGGGCAGGGCGCCCGGGCGAGCTCCAGGCCGCCAGCCGAGCTCGCCCAAGGGGCAGGGCGCCCGGGCGAGCTCCAGGCCGCCGGCCGAGCTCGCCCAAGGGGCAGGGTGCCCGGGCGAGCTCCAGGCCGCCGACCGAGCTCGCCCAAGGGGCAGGGCGCCCGGGCGAGCTCCAGGCCGCCGACCGAGCTCGCCCAAGGGGCAGGGCGCCCGGGCGAGCTCCAGGCCGCCGGCCGAGCTCGCCCAAGGGGCAGGGCGCCCGGGCGAGCTCCACGCCGCCGGCCGAGCTCGCCCAAGGGGCAGGGCGCCCGGGCGAGCTCCAGGCCGCCGGCCGAGCTCGCCCAAGGGGCAGGGCGCCCGGGCGAGCTCCAGGCCGCCGGCCGAGCTCGCCCAAGGGGCAGGGCGCCCGGGCGAGCTCCAGGCCGCCAGCCGAGCTCGCCCAAGGGGCAGGGGTGCAGGGGGTGAGGCCTTGGCCTCCGTCCGGAGTACCGCTTTTACCTCGCTCATAGCAAGCCCGGGGGGGTGTAGATTTTTCCTCCCCCTACTAGTATATTTCCAAGGCCAAGCAAAAATTGGCCACCAAGAGTCCCAAATCTCTAAAAAGCTTAAAAACATAAAACTGTCCCAGCGCTTGCCGGATGGACCCTACTCTGCGAATACGGGGTTGTACAGTGATCGGTACATTTATGTCTTAATTACTATCATTCATATTGCTTAAAACTCTTGTGTACACTTAATTCTCATGTACTAATTAGGATTCATATTAGTATTCAATCATCTGGCGAGTGCACTATTCGACATCAGTGCATCACATTCATTTTTATTTGAAGAATATGTTGTGCGCGTTAGAGTATCGTGCATGCTGGCAGAAGAGAAGTTGGACGTGCTCCTACCTAATGGTAACTTAATGAGTACGAAGAGGAAAAGCCGTGTGAAAGTTTGTATTGGAGAGCAAGACTTTGATTTAGAGGCCGCACTACTACCCTTGTCGGAGTTTGACGTCATATTTGTCATGGATTGGTTGACAAAGCATGACGTGTGTATTGATTGCAAATCAAAAGAAGTTTTGTTGGGCGGAAAATGCGGAGTCGGAACTGGTTTTATAGGTCTGCGAGGAGTGAGCAAAACCTGATGACCGCCCTCCAAGTTGTGAAAAGCAACGCGAAAAGGTGTTGAGCTATTCTTCGCATTAGTAGAGGCTTCAGAGCAGAATCCTAAGCTATGTGATGTGCTAGTTTTAGCGAAATTTGCGGACGTCTTTCTAGATGAGCTTCCGGGGTCCCTGCCTTAGAGGGAAATTAACTTTTGCATTGAGCTTATGTCGGGTGCCAAACCTGTGTCATGCTCCCCTTATCATATGGCGCCAAAAGAGATGACAGAGCTGAAGGTGCAACTGTAGGAATTGCTTGAGCAAGGATATATACAACCGAGCTCGTCACTAAGGGGTACACCAGTTCTCTTTATGAAGAAGAAAGACAATAGTTTGCGCCTATGCATAAATTATAGGGAGTTGAATAAGTTGACAGAGAAGAATAAGTATCTGATCCCCCATATTGATGATCTGTTTGATCAGTTGGTAGGATCCACGGTATACTCGAAGTTAGATTTGTAGTCTGGATACTTCAACTTACGATATAGGAGTCTGACAACCTGAAGGCTATTTTCAACACACGTTACGAGCATTATGTGTTCACGGTGAAGCCCTTTGGGATCACAAATGTGCCGTCTGTCTTTATGGATTTGATGAATAGAGCTTTCCGGGAGTACCTGGATCTGTTTGTTATCATCTTCATTGATGATATTCTGGTGTACTCGCAGTCTGAGGAAGAGCATGTCAACCACCTTCGTACAATTTTTATAGTTCTAAGGACTCATTAGTTATATTCAAAATTCTCCAAGTGCAAGTTTTGTCTACTGTCGGTGGTGTTTCTGGGGCACATTGTTAGTAGAGAGGGTATTGCGGTAGATCTGGTGAAAGTTACAATGATCCGAGAGTGGCCTGGACTGAGGAGTATAACAGAAGTTCAGAGCTTTTTGGGGCTTTCTTGTTATTGCAGGCGCTTTGTGGAGAAATTTTTGCGAATTAAACTTCTTCTCATTACATTGACTAGGAAGGATCAGTGGTTCGTCTAGACGCCAGAGTATTCTTAAGCTTTCGAGGAGCTGAAGAGCCGACTGATTTGCCCATCGATTCTATATTTATCTTGTGGGACTGAAGTGTACCAGGTGTATATTGATGCCTCAGGTAGTGGTTTGGAATGCATTCTATATCAATTTGGTAAAGATATTGCTTACGGTTCGCGCCAACTGAAGGTGCATGAGAGAAACTACCCGATTTACGATTTAGAGTTGGCGAGCGTGGTGTTTGCTCTGAAGTTGAGGAGACACTACTTGTATGATGTGAAAGCCAAACTTTTTACAAACAATAAGAGTCTGAAGTACTTGATGGATTAGAAAGATTTGAATATGCGTCAGAGGAGACAGATGAAGTTTTTAGGGGACTACACTTTCAATATACTTTATACCCCTGGAAAGGGGAACATGGTAGAAGACTTTGAGTCGTCGAGCACTGACACATGTAAGTTGGATTCTGGCTTACGATAGCATTTGATATGAGAGTTGGAGGCCTTAGAGATTTCCTTTGTGGATTGAAGATCATTTTACTCTGTTATTCTAAGTTGGATGGAAGTACAGTATGAGATGCCGACCGTTTGAGATCTGTCTTAGAATTTGATCTGAGCATGCATCGCTATTTGGCGGAGTTCGCTGAGAGGCTGAACACCGAGTTTCTACTAGAGGATGGGCTATTGCGAAAGAATGGAATGCTTTATATTCCTAATTATGGGAAACTGTGAGATGAATTGATGTACGAGGCAAATTTCACAAGGTATTCGATTCATCCGGGGAGTATCAAAATGTATCAAGGCATGAAAGCATTGTTATGGTGTCCAGACATGAAGAAAGATATAACACTTTTCGCGGCAAAGTATAAAACATGCGTGTTAGTGAAGGCCGAGTATCAACGACCAGGAGGATTCTTAAAGTCATTACTAATACCAGAGTAGAAATTTAATGATATTTTCATGGACTTTGTGCACGGGTTGCCAAAGTCACTGCAGAAAAATGACTCGATCTGGGTGATCGTGTATCAGTTGACTAAGGTTGCACATTTCATCCCAAATAAGAAAAGCGATTCAGTGGAGAAGCTGACAAAGCTATATATGGAGAACACCGTTCAATTACATGACATCCCTCACAGTATTATTAGCGACTGGGATGGACAGTTTACGTTCGGCGATTGGAGGCATGTTCATCGTTTGCTGGGAGCAAAGCTTAAGTTTAGCACAACATTCCATCCGCAAATGGATGGGCAAATCGTACAATGGAGGATATACTTTTTATGCATGTTTTGGATTTCAGACAACATTAAGAGGATCACATGTAATGGTAGAGTTTGCCTATAACAATAGTTATCGGATGAGCATTCAGATGAACCCATTTGAAGCATTATATGGTAGGAGGTATCATACTCCTTTAGCGTGGGTAGAGACTAGTGATACCAAACTATTGAATTGCAAAGAGGTTGTTGAGGCAAATGAGTAAATATGGATCATTCAAGAGCGCTTGTTGACTGCTTAAGACCGTCAGGTGAAGTATTACAACGTCAAGCACTGGAACGCGTAGTTTGCGGTTGGAGATTGGGTGTACTTGAAGATAAAGCCTTTCAAGGGAGTGTCGAGGGTTCGACGCTTGAAAATACTAAGTATGAGGTATTTAGGGACATTCGAGATCACTGAGGTAATTTACCTACTTGTTTTGTCATCGGAGTTGAGTGGGTTGCACGACATCTTCCATATTTCTGTGTTGGGGAAGGCGGTGTAGAAGTCCGATTCTGTGTTGGAGATCGAAAGTGTGCCGGTAGATAGTGGCCTATCTACCAAGGTGATACTGATTTGCATTATTGATGCCGAGATTTGGCAGTTGCACAGAAAGGCCATCAAGATGGTGAGAGTCCGTTGGAATAATTGTTGTCGCAAGGAGCTCTCTCGGGAGTCAGAAGAGATCATCCACGAGAAGTACCCCCGACCTGTTTACTCAGGTATGACGAATTTTATTTTGTTGTTCGTGCTTTAAATTTATGGATGAAATTTCGTTAAGGGGAGAGAATCGTAACGCCTATATTTTAAAAAACCCACAGCGGGGTGCGGATAGCAAATAAATTTAGGGTATTGATAAAACCCCAAACCTTTCCCCATCTCCCTATCCTGATTTCTTTTTCTCTCCTCATGGAATCAACCACAAACCCCCTCCTCTCCCGACCTCTCTTTCTCTCCCGACCTCTCTTTATCACTCGCTCTTGGTCGGGTAGGTCAGTTGTAATCCCCTCTCACTCTCCCCTCTCTGCTGAGTGTCAGCCTGTGTGCAGTCTGGAAGGAGGAAGCGAAGCCTCTCCGACATCCCTCTTCGTCGCTCTGCTAGGGAAGCCATCGAAGGTAGCTCTTTTCCAGCATCCCCATTCGTTTTGTTTCTCCTACTCACTCACTAACCTTGGTTAGGGCTTTTTCTAAGCTTGACCTGAGACCCTCTTGTCCTATTTCTTAGCCGACTAAGTGGAAGGAAATTCCTAGGGTTGAGGCATGGGTGTTTCCTCCGCTTCTTGTCGTGGTTTGCTACAAGATGGCTTTTCGAAGTTCAAATCGTCGTGTGGAGGATGTATCCGTGTAGGGGCAGCCATCATAAATTTTTTCACTGTTAATTTTCATGCAAGTTCCTATGGCTCGGCGACGCTCTTCAAGGATAATGACCTTTTCCCCAGTAATAGGACCGTTATTTTGATATGCTTACTGTACAACCCATATTCGTCGAGGGTGGACCCATCTAGAGCCAGGTCAGCAAGGGTCAAAGTCATCAAGTCAAGGCAGAAGTCAGAGTCAACACGCAAGGCAGCGAAAGGCCTGAGCGAACATGACGAGCTCCCCTCGCATACTTGCTAGGTAGGCGACTAGGCCTGATACTCGCCCATCCACGTGTTCTCCCCCAGGAAGCCGCCTAGTTGCCGGGAGGTGGGCTATAAGTAATACCCACCCCCTCCTTTTGGATTTCCCTATAAATAGGACTCTAGGGGTACGAGGAGATGGACTTCAGAATCTTGTAAAGATCTCGAGACCTCTTTTCTTGGTCATCAGCTGAGCCTTTGGATTACTTTTTCATAGAGACCAAGCGACGAACTCGCGAATATCTTCTTTAATCACCGCGATTTAGTTACCAGGTAGTCTTCCTCGTACCCTGCTCAACCATCTTTGGTTGTGGAGGGGTTTCTTCTTATAAACTTCTGGGTATGTTGTGGGACCTTCCTGCCATAGCGCTTGGTATCATGTTTGTTGTTCGACAGTTTTCGTATCTTAGCCCGTTAGTTGTCGAGCCCAACCGCTGAGCCGGTAACCTTAGGATGCCTTGATCAAAATTTTGTGGTTGAGATTTTCCCAGCTTCAATACTTTGGTGCGATGAGCGTGGATCGTGGCCAAGGAGGAAAGTTTAGCTAGTAGGCGAGATAATACATGCAGGCGAGCAAGGGGAGATAGTCGACAACTCAGCAGGAGCTGGTAACTCTGCGCGAGGAGGCAATTTTGTGACTGTGGAGGCGTTCGAAGATTTCACGAGGAGGATAGAGAGCAGCATCCTCGCTGGGTTTGCTCATCACCCAGATGTCACGGTGACCTCGCCTCATCGTGTGACACCGTCAAATGAGGAAGTTTCATCGAGGCGACCTGGGAAGGAGCGAGCCAGAGAAAGAGGAGCGATCGATGCAATCGCGGCATCATCCAATGAGCATCCACGAGATCATACTTCGAGATGTGGAACAGTATGAGAGATACTGTGATACTCACTACTATAACGAGTATGACGTGGATACAAGCGAGGATGACACTCGCCACTGCTAGAGAGGGAGGAGCCCCGTCTGTGACGAGATCCTCGCAGCCCTTTTTCGGAGATCCAGTATCCTGAGTGGGTCTATAATGTTGTAATGGTGAAGAAGTTTGGGGGGGGGGGGCTGACGTTTATGTATTGACTTTTCCATGTTAAATAAAGCTTGCCCGAAGGATTGCTACCCCTTGCCTCAAATTGACGCGCTAGTTGATTCAGCCATCGGGTTTGCTGTGATTAGTTTCCTTGATGCTTTTTCAGGGTATCATCAGATCTGGATGCATTCCCCCGACTGCCGCAACGTCTCTTTCATCACGAGCGATGGCTGCTATAGATATAAGATGATGCCCTTTGAGATAAAGAACGCGGGCGCGACCTACCAGATGTTGATGGATCAAGTCTTCAAAGAGCATAAAGGGCAGAATCTGGAAGTATATGTGGATGACATCCTCGTCAAGAGCAAAGGCATCGCGGAACACATTAAGGATCTGGTGGAGACCTTCGCTACCCTGAGGAAGTACAAGATACGACTCAACCAGGCTAAGTGCGTCTTCGGAGTAGGAAGGGGGAAGTTCTTAGGTCACCTCCTTACTCCAAGGGGGATGGAGACTAACCTGACATGGTCAAGGCCATTCTGGAGATGGCATCCTGAAGAATCCCAAGAAAGTTCAGAGGCTGACTGGAAGGCTGGTAGGCCTTAGCCGCTTTCTCTCTAAGGCGGGAGAGAAGTGATCTCCTTTTTTCAAAACTCTTCGAGGCAGTCAGAAGTTCGACTGGACCGCAGAGTGTGAGGAGGCTTTTGGAAAGCTCAAGCAGCAGCTAACTCAAGCTCCTCTACTCCAAGGCCCACAAGGAAGCGAACAACCCTCCTTTATTTAGGAGTGGGAGCGGAAGCAGTCAGCTCGGTGTTGGTGAGAGAGGAAGGAAAAAAGCAGCTCCCCATCTACTATGTGAGTAGAGTGTTGCGACAGGCAAAAATGAGGTATCCTATCCTAGAAAAGTTGGTTTTTGCCTTTGTGGTTTCGGCTTGTAGGCTCCGCCCTTATTTTCAGGATCACTCCATCAAGTTAGTCTTTGATCATCCATTGCGCAGTACTTTAGATGAAGTTGAGCATTCAGGAAGGTTGGCAAAGTGGGCGGTAGAGCTCAGTGAGTTTGATATTTCTTATTCTCCAAGGGTGGTGATCAAGGCCCAAGCAGTTGCAGACTTCCTCGCCGGCTTCTTGGTCGAGGTAGGAGGAGATGAAGGCTCTTCCAGCCCAATCTCTTGGAAGATGTTCGTGGACGGGGCTTCAGGCAGGAATTCTGTGGGATCCAGAGTTCTGTAACTGTGCCCACAGGGAACTAGGATCGAGCAAGCGGTCGAAATTCTCTTCCCCATCACGAACAATCAGGCAGAGTATGAAGCCATGGTGGCAGACTTGTGTCTCGCCAAGGAGTTGGGGATTCAGGATCTCAAAGCCTTCACCAACTCGATGGTAGTCACGTCGCAGATCAAAGGAGAGTTTGAGGTGCACGAGCCTATTTTGTAGAAGTACTTGACAAAGGTCAAAGGCTTGATCGGAGGTTTCCAATCCTTCTTTGTCGAGCATGTGCTCCAAGAGGCTAACTCAGAGGCAGATTATCTTGCCAAGTACGGTCCCAGAGCTGGTGGGACTATGACCGAGTTATTTTGACCGTCTATTGAGGAAGGGGAGATGATGGAGATTGAGCAAAGGGCTTCTTGGAGGGACTTGTTCGTTATGTTCTTAATGACAAGTAGGCTTCCTACTAGTGAGGGGATCAGAGAAAGTTCCGGTACAATGCTGCTTATTATCTACTATATGAAGGAGAGCTTTATCGCAAGACCATTTCAGGCCCTCTTACTAGATGCCTGTTAGAGGCTGAAATCCCTCGAGTTTTAGAGGAGATCCATTCGGGAGAGTGCGAGTCGTCTGGAGTAGAGGATTCTAAGACACGACTACTTCCGACATACCATTCTGAAGGATACAGAAGCCTTCTCGAAGAAGTGTTCAAAGTGTCAGCTTTTCATGCCTCTTCAGTTGCAGTCCGCTCAGCAGCTTTGTTCAATCACTGCTCCCTGGCCCTTCGCCATCTGGGGAATGGATTTGATTGACCCTTTTCCCCAAGCCAACATACAAAGAAAGTTCGTTCTTGTCATGACCGACTACTTCTCTAAGTGGATCGAGGAAAAGGCTCTTGCCAAGACCATTCCTCAGATCATGAAGAATTTCATCTAGGGAGAGATTGCCTGTAGGTTTTGAATCCCTCTCACCATTGTCATCGACAACGACCCGTAGTTTGCCAGCTTGGAGCTGGAGGACTTCTACAAGCTGCTAGGGACAGATCTTTGATTCTCCTTTGTGTATCATCCTCGGAGCAACAGGTAGGTGGAAGCTACCAACAAGCTGATCATCAACCTCTTGAAGAAGAAGGTCACCAATTTGAAGGGAAACTGGTCAGAGCAACTCCCCTCAATCTTATGGACTTTGAGAACAAATCCAAACTCGGCCACGGGGGAAACACCCTTCAAGTTATCCCACGGGTCTGAGGCACTCATCCCTGTCGAGTTTGAGGTTCAGAATCTGAGGGTCGTAGCAGTAGGAGAAGGCAACGAAGAGTGGCTCTTGGAGAATGAAGATGCTCAGAGGCTCTCACTAGACCACGTCAAAGAACTTCATGACTTAGCCTCCATCCGCCAGGAGAAATTCAAGAGACGAATGACAAAGCACTTCGACAAAAATGTTCGCCTCAAGCATTTACTCGCAGGAGACCTGGTCATGAAGAAGGTCGACGCTGCAGGAAGGGGAGATGCCGTTGGCAAGCTGCACCCTAACTAGGAAGGACCTTTCATCGTACAGGAATCCCTAGCCACTGGAGGCTATTGTCTGCCAGACCAGGAAGGAGAATAACTGGCGAGTACATGGAGCGGGGATGACCTGAAAAGGTTCTATTCTTAGCGGTAACCTGTAATTTCTTACCTGTAATCACATTTCAATATATACATTTCCTCGCCCCCGGAGTCGTTGGTGGTTGCGAGTTGTCTTCTTTGTGTTGATTCATCTCAAGATAAGCTAGAAGTAGTGAAGTTCAACTCCACGATTGATTTAGGAAATTTGCGCTCGACTTGTTTCTCCTAAAAAGCCCAAGACGGATGATGAGATGATGCTTCAGGATTTAAGCGCCCTTATAAGACCGAGCCCTTACATTAACGGTCGAGATCAGCTCCCCCTTACATGTCGGCCTGCTACCCCCAATTGCATCTCTCCTTCGACTAGAGGAACTATAAGGAACACGTCTGGACGCTAACCTCCTAAACTCGATAAAGGATCGACCTCACAAAGTGACCCCTTGTGTAAAGATGTCATCGGTCTTTGAGAAGGCTAAAAGACCCACTTTTAGCGATTGTTTGTCCTGCGGGATAGGATGCGTCTCTGTTGATATCAAGGTGGTATAACCTGTCAAGCTCTGAAAGATACCCGTTCGTGGAAGGATGGTGGACTCGAGTGTGTGTCCTGTAGGACCCCTCGAGGTCCATTTCCCTTCGCTTGTACGCAGGCCTTGGTAGCCAGGTGGCAGAGCTGGACGCGATCTCCATGGCCAGATTAGGAAACGTGGCTTCAACCTGTTTCTCCTAAAAGCCCAGGGTGGATGATGACACGATGCTTCAAGATTTAAGCGCCCTTGTAAGACTGAGCCCCTGCATTGACGGCTGAGATCAGCTCCCCCCTTACATGTCGGCCTAGCTACCCCTGATTGCATCTATCCTCTGACTGGAGGAATTATTAGGAATAGGTCTGGAAGCCAACCTCTCAATTTGATGGAGGGAAAATCGACGTCTCTTTGGATTTTCCTTCTTTCTCATAGATATTGGTGCATTTAATTCATTGGCTATCTCCTGAGCAACATTGCAAACTGCTTCAGTACCAATAGAATTCCTTGAGTCATGGAGTTATCGTAGTACGAGTCCCTACATGAGCTCCTCTCCTTCATATCTGCTATCAACCCCCTCGGGCGAGATAGATTCCTCGCGTGTGTTGTTGATGTATTCCGAGTCCCCTGTACGAGCTTCCCACCTGCAAGCCGACTACGAGCTCAATTTGAGTCGACCCATCTCTAGTTGAGCTCGGCTCCTGTAAGATGTTTCCTCCACCTCTAGTTGAGTGTGGCTCCTGAAAGCTGTAGACCCATCTCTAGTTGAGCTCGGCTCCTATAAGATGTTTCCTCTACCTTCAGTTGAGCGCAGCTCCTGAGAGCTGTCGACTCATCTCTAGTTGAGCTAGTCTCCTGTAAGATATAGCTTTCACCTCCAGTTTAACTTGGCTCCTGTTAGGTGTCGACCTGTATTTTCCACCTTCAGTTGAGTTTACTCCTGCTAGATGTCGACTATATTCTTTGACGTATATGAGTTATGGTCCTATAAGGTATGCAACCAGACAGGTACAAGCAACGATGGGCAAGCATGCAACTACAACCATGCAGGTGCGAGCAACAACTTGCAAGTAGACAGAGCGATTTAATCAGAGCGAGTATTGGATGCATGATTACGAGCAGCATCAACGTGCGAGTAAGCGCATGACAAGCTCTCAACCTCTACGCACCTATGAGCCTAAATGAGCGACATTAACGTGCAAGTAAGCGCATATCGAGCTCTCAACCTCTTAACACCTATGTGCCTAGCGAACATCGTCAATAAGCGAACATGTGAGTATACAAGTAAAAGAAGAAAGAAAGGGTCAAAGAACTCTTGTATTAATGTAGCGAGTATTACAAGGCTGTTAGGAAAATTTCTAAGTTATACAACTTTGTCTTTACAAGTTTGGACCCAGGAGGTCGCCGACCAACTATGATTCATCATTGCCAGTATCAGGTTTGTACTCCTCGTCTCCAATGCTGACGTCTTCCTCATCCTCGGCTTCTTCCTCGTCATCCTCGTCATCGTTATTATCACTCTCTCCACTATTGTTGTCGCTATCGCTAGAGCCAGAAGGGGAGGAGAACATGCGTTCTGGCAAGTAGGCTTAGGATGAGGTCCGCGACTGTCACATGATTGGCTTCTTTGACAAGGAAGCCGTCAATCCTCAGCTTGGCGAAAAAACCTTCCCCCGTTTCTTACGCTATCCCGAAACGGATAGCTGATATCTCATCCCCGTGCATGCGAATCCTTTTGCCCATCCCATGCGGACTCGCCTCCTGTTACTGCTCAACCGGGCGAGTACCCGAGGGATCGGGATGATCTTTAATGGCGACCGGGTTGTTGGATCGTGTGGCCAACCTTAGAGTCAGGGGGGAGTGAATAAAGTTTTATATGTTACTTGAAAATTCAAAATATTTTTGTTCTAGGAAAACCAGTTCTGGAAGCTACCGCCGGGCGCTAGCTTGCTAGTGCGCGACGGTAGGTCACATACCTCGTTTTCCTGGGCAAATTTCTCTTTGGAGAAATACACCACTTTTAGAGACCCTCCGGAGAACAACCAGGATGTTATACATAGAAAATAAGAACACAAAATTCTATTCATTTAAAATAAAAAAGAGTTTTTATAATTACAAAACTTTGATCTCCGTGACATCAGAGATCGGAGGCGGTGAAACTCAAATCTCTTTTGGTTTTCTATACCGACCAACTACCCGGATCGGTTGATTCTCTCCCTTTCCCTCCAAGAAAGGTCTTCGAGCCGGCTCTCCACCTTCACGCAAGGAAGTGTCTTAGAGCCCCCGCTAGATCCCCCGATTTAGACGTCCCTTCCCCGGGATGATTTCTCACGGAATCCTCGCCAGATTCCGACAAACCTCACCGATCGATTTTCCTCACCACAAGAACACAAAAAAGAGAAAGTACAAAAGTATAAAGAAGATTAAAGATTGAATCTCCCTCAAGACGATTCCTTCGTTGAGCGATCTGTGATCGGTGCTAGTGATCTTTGTTTGGTTGCAATCGATCAACACCACGTAGTCGTTGAAGTCCTTGGCTCGCGGAGATCTTCGTGCGCGAATGGGAGGGAGGCGCTTTTTCTCTTCCTCTGACGAAGACGGCGGAACTGTGCACAAAGGCGGCTACCGAACCCTATGAATGAATTCTCTGAGTCTCCCCTTAGGAAATCAGAAAATGAGACGCCTTTTATACGTCTTTTAAAAACGGGCTATCGCCGGAGGTAAGTCTAGCGCCTAGCGGTAGGTCTTCACGCGTTGACGCGATAGCTATCACGCATATTTGAAAAAATATTCAAAAATAATATTTTTCGCTTTTTCGTGCTAGCGCGGCACGGTAGGAAGTTATCGCCTGGCAGTAGTCCATTCGTCTCCACAAACTCGACGATCGTTGAGTGAGCTAGCACAGCGCGGTAGGAAGCTAGCGCTGTGCGGTAGGACCCCAAGCGCCTGGCCAAAATAAATCCTCAGACTACCGTTGACGGTAGCGCTAGCGCTATGCGGTAAGATCCCGAGCACCCAATTTATTTAATTCAGGCTACCGCCTGGCGGTAGCGCTTAGCGCGCGGCGGTAAGTGCTAGAAGAGAGTTCCTTGCTTCGCTTGAACTTGTAAACCTACACAATATACCAAATATAAGATGTGATCAAATACAACATGAGAATTGATATTATCAAACTAAGGATTCATGAACTGTTGACTCCAGTAAACTCCCCTTTTTAATAATATCAAATTCCGTTCATGAGATATAAAAATGAAATGCATGATACAACAAACATAATTGATAAGCTTTAAAGGATCAGGTTTCAGGTTACTTATAACTCCCCATACACACACGCTCACCCTATATACATACTCTACGCGCTCTCCCTATCTACGTGCACATAGTATAACAAGCTCCCCCTACATGTGATCTTCCCTAATTCAAGACTCATGAACATTCTATTCTCCCCTTTTGATATTATCGAAAGGGGGCGTGCTAGATCAAAAGAAACTATATGCATGTACGGGAGAAAATGCAGTCGAAATGAGCATGATAACATATCAAACAGTGCGCGTTATACAATGAATCGAGAGATGAATACAATAGGGGTGACCAAACATAAATCAGAGAATATAACGCATACATATCAAACAAATGAGCGGAGCACACAGAAGCAAATCATACGAGTTTTAAGAGTAAAAAGAATTGGACGACATAGGTTAAACTAAGCACACAAAGATTTAGAATACAATGCTAAGTGAGTTATTGAGTTAAACACATTATAACATTGTAACAGTCAAGAATAGAAATTGTGTACTAGTACCTATGTGATATAGACATACAATACAGTTTCAGTCCAATTCTTATGCATGGAAGCGTTAGATAGAACAATGATGTGTGAACGTGTAACGTCAAAAGAGAAAACATCAAGTATAAATAACCTTCAATACATGTTTTATCCCAAATAATTCACTATGCTATCACAATTGAAATAAAGTGAAAAATCACGTCACGTTTCTATCTTTGGCATACTAAGACTAGAACAAGGGGCACTAAACTTAAGGTTTAGTCTTTGCTCAAGACAAAATGACTCTTTTAACCAATGTGCTCACCCTCACACAAAGATCCACTCAACCAAACACTCTTTCCCCCCAGCGCCACACAAGGACCTACTAGAACCCTTCCCTGGTTAAAGACAAGACGTGAATTACAAGTTAGCATTCCTAATGCACACAAACCTACGCCCCCGCGATTGTGAGACACATCACAGTAAATATTGTGTTGTCTTTAATATCAACTAAGAAGCACTAAAGATACCTGAGCCGATCGTGAGGAATCAGTACGAAAAAGGCCCTAACGCCGATGGTAGAGGTACTGTGGCGCGGTAGCCCTAAAATATATAGGCGACGGTTCAGGCTGAATTCTTCATTCCTGCTCGTTCACTCTCTCACCTCTGCGTATAGTGCTTCCGCTGGAGCTTCCAGATCTAGGTACTCCCTCCCCCTTTTCTCATTATTTTGATGTAGGATTAGATTAAAAGTGTATTTCATGATGGTTTTGGGCACGATCCGTGGTGATTTCAAACGATTTTCGAGTTTTATTTTTCTCCACGGATCTTGTTTGTTTTAACGGATCTACCTTGTATGAGCTTGGATCTCTTTAGGGGTGCAAATCGGATCGGTTCCACCGAAAACCAAGAACCGAACCATATAGGTTCGGTTCTAAACTTTTGGAACCGGAACCGACCCACAGTCCTATTGTATAGAACCAGATCCAAACGATTTGCTTCGGTTCGGTTCTACCTATGTCTAACAAAATTTAAAAAAGACTTTTCCCACTCACGATTCATTGTAATATAAGTTTCAATATCTCAGAATAGTTGAATCATGACTTTATATCATATTGAAATCATACAACTACACAAGTATAATAAATATTTTTTTAATCATAAAATTATATTCTCAATTATTTTCGTGTATTTGGTCATACGACTATAATCAGTATCTCAAAATATTTTCTTTAGCATTAATATTCGGTTCTAGGGTCGGTTCTGGGTACCCGACCCTTGGAACCAGGAACCGAACCGAATTATCGGTTCTGATATTATGGGAACCGGACCCGAATCGAAGCAATTTGGAACTGACCCAAACCATTCGGTTTGGTTCGCTTTTTGGTTCTTCGATTATTTTTGCACACCCCTAAATCTCTTCCCCCTGCACATTTTTAAGTGAAAATATTGAAAAATTGAGTTTTGGGGGGAGATCCAGCGGAAGAAGATGGAGTGCAGTCCGTCATGCTACCGCGCGACTGTAGCAAATTACCGCACCGTGGTAGCCTCCAGAAAATCATTCTTTTGGCTTTAATGGATGAACTTTTTCATGTTCTTCCAGGTTATGGCCTCCTCCAGCTCCCAACCACCACGACGAAGTTTCTCAAAGCAGTCTCGACTGCCTGCGTACACATTCCCCGCAATCAACGAGGCGACCGTAAGAATCCCGATGGTCATCAACATGGATGACCGTTATGCTCACATCTACAGTTACCTAGATCATTCAGGAGTTTTATTCGCGATGTCGACCGGTGCCCCTTTCTCGTTAGTGCTTACTCGTGAGTTCTACAATAATCTTAGGGATCTATCTCACGCACAGCTGGGCGGAGGAGTGCAATCATGTATCAGTACTGAGATTGTGATGATACTCCATGAGGATCTTGAACATAAGTACGCCTGGTTCCTCAGTGGGGAGCACCTCGACATCGTTGAGTCCTTTATATCTACCCGGGACTAGAGAGAGGTCAACGAGGTTCTCCATGGTGTGGAGGGATGTCGAGATCTCATCACCTCTGTGGACACGCTCACGCTAGTTTCCCACATCATCCAGGACATTCTGCGTCACTCCCTGATGTTCAAGGATGGATACACCAAGAAGATCACGACCCAGCATTCTATGGTGATGTTCTGTTTTATAGCTGGAAGGCACTTCAACATCTCTGATCTTATCCTATCGATGATGCGCTACACCTATCGACTTAAATCTCCCGACTGCCATCGATTGAACACTCTGCCATTGGGCAGAGTGATACAGAGTGTCCTCGTGGAGAAGTACCCTGCCATCGACTGGTCGACGTACCTTATTGACAGTTTCCCTCAGATCTACAGAGTAGGTGAGATTCCTACTACATCAAGAGCGTGATCACCTGCTGTACAACCTCTGTTACCCCATGTAGGATCCCTTAGGGAAACCAACCGAGACATCTACGGGATGGTGGGGGAGCAGGGGCGGGAGATTAGGCAGACCACGAAAGATGTGAAGGGCGTGAAGAAGATGCTCAAGAAGATGATGCGCAAGCTCAACATTTCTCCGACTTTTTCTGAAGAGTAGCGCCTTATGATTATTTATCGTTTCATATTTTTTTGATGTTGTAATAAAACAGGTTGAACACTTTTGCTTGTAGTTGCACTTTTCGTAATATCTATTATGTGATTAGTTTTATTACTTTTGATTAGTTTTGTGTTATCACCCTGCTTAGCAATAATTTTTTTCTTGTCGTTCTTTTTATTATTGTGGCTATATGTATCGTGCTAGTTCAAACATATTACAAAAACAATAAAACAAAATAGTTGAACAAAAAAAACCTAGTGAGCATATCGTAAAGTAAGATATATTGTAGTTCATTTTGAGCTTACTTCACGCAATGAGTGGATTTTATCTGAGAGGAGATTTAGGTATCCAAGTGAGTTCTTGTGTGGCGATTATCTTGGGTACCCAAACACTGAGTGTCAGCTTATTGGTAGGTAATGATGAATGTGACCTTTTGAGTAGTATAAGTGCGCCTTTTTAACTATGAGCCTCCATTCATACTTCGGTTTAAGTTTCTGCTTATACTGGAAATTTCCTGAAAGATTTCTACAAGTCTTTATGAGATGGTTTTCAATTGAATAATATTGCATTGGATGTTTAGATATGTTGAAATGGTTCTCCAAGTTTAAATTCTCTTGCTTAACATAAAGACTCATAGTGTAGTAGTCGTTTAAAGGAAATCTACATTCATTTGTTCTTAAGTAGGGAGTAATTTATTTTTCCAAGTGAGGGTGATTCCTATAGTTAGGACTTTCACTTGCTTTAGCTTGAGGTTTTCTACTCCCTTTTATTGACTCAGTATTATAATGACGGTTCATATTCAACATGCTTTCAAGTTTTACGTGAAGCTTAGGAGTTGTGTATTGCGAGTTTTTAAATATAATTTCCTTAAGCATGTTGATTTTTATAATTAATTCTTTATTTTTCACTTTGAGGTTATGTCTAGCTTTATTGTATGTGATTGTGCTGTTTTTGAGAGTCAAAACTATACATTTAAGATGAGTTTCGTACTTACTTCTGAATTCCTTAAGCATCACAGTCATCTCTTCAATTTCAACTTTATAATTCTTGCATTTAGCACAATCACTTTTCAATGATGAGTTTTCTAAACATAAATTATCGTTTTGTTCTTTTGCAAAATGAAGCACTTCTTCAAGAACCTTATATTGTTCCTCTAATTCATAATAATCTATACAAGGTTTAGGAATGTTATCTAAAGTGCATGTGAAAGAGCTAAGCATGCTACTAGAAGATTCTACATTGTCATTTGCTTTCAACTTTTTGTTTTCTAAACGTAGCTTTGAGTTTATATTCATCAACTTCTTAATTCTACGTTTAGCATTGTTTATCACCCACTGTAGAGATAGAATTACAAAAGATAGGGGAATTAGACTGCCTTACGGTGCACTTGGGTGCGGCAAGATCAAAGCATTGAGTGTCTTTGACTCCTTCGTGTATTGCCTCATCCATGGTTGAGCTTTCCACTTCCCTTTTTTGTAATGTGGTTGCCATGTCCTTTTCCAAGGGTAAGTCTCCATTTGGTTCTTTACTTGGATCCACACGAAATTGCTCAGACTCGTCATCTGCAGAAATAGAATTATAAGTAGACTCAAGAAATTTCTATATATCAAAGGCAGTGGGAAGCATGCAGATGAGTTTTAAAATTTCTTGACCAAGTACACAAAACAAGTTGTTCATAGGTTTAGCGTTTATATGACACTCGTAATTATTTAAATTATTTGGGGGCTTGATACACGTTATGTTCCACACTTCTATGTCTAGTAGTATAAGGAATTTCTTCATCAGTGTTCTCCATTCATTATAGTTCTCTCCTATAAATAAATGTGGTGCTAGCGAATTTTCTATGTAAAAGGTTCCATCCCCACTAGTCGATTCAATATCGAGGTTGAACATTATTCCCAGTGGTGAAAACGTTTTGGAATAACCTCCATCTCATACCACTTGTTAGATCGTGTGACCAACCTTAGAGGGGGGGGGGTGAATAAGGTTTTATACGTTACTTGAAAATTCCAAATTTTTTTGGTCCAGGAAAACCAGTTATGGAAGCTACCGCGGGGCGCTAGCTTGCTAGCATGCGGAGGTAAGTCACAGACCTTGTTTTCCTGGGCAAATTTCTCTTTGGGGAAATACGCCCCTTTCAGAGACCCTCCGGAGAATAACCAAGACGTTATACGTAGAAAATAAGAACACACAAAATTCTATCCAATTAAAAAAAAAATATTTTTACAATTACAAAACTTTGATCTCTGTGACGCTAGAGATCGGAGGCGGTGAAACTCAGAATCTCTTTTGGTTTTCTATACCGACCCACTACCCGGACCGGTTGGCTCTCTCCCTTTCCCTCCAAGAAAGGTATTCGAGCTGGCTGTTCACCTTCATGTAAGGAAGTGTCTTAGAGCCCCCGACTTAGATGTCCCTTCCCCGAGACGATATCTCATGGAATCCTCGCAGGATTCCGATGATCCTCACCGGTCGATTTTCCTCACCACAAGAACACATAAAAAGAGAAAAGTACAAAAGTATAAAGAAGATTAAAGATTGAATCTCCCTCAAGACGATTCCTCCATTAAGGTATCCATGACCGGTGCTAGCGATCTTCGTTTGGTTGCAACCGATCAACACCACATAGTCGTTGAAGTCCTTGGATCGCCGGAGATCTTCATGCATGAATGAGAGTGAGGCAGTTTTTCTCTTCCTTCGACGGAGAGGGCGGAACGGTGCTCAGAGGCAGGTACTGAACCCTAGGAATGAATTATCTGAGTCTCCCCTTAGGAAACCAGAAAACGAGATGCCTTTTATTCATCTTTTAAAAACGGGCTATCGCCGCCAGTAACCGCCGGTAAGGCTAGCGCGCAACGGTAGGTCTTCACGCATTGACGGGACAGCTGTCACACATATTTGGAAAAATATTGATTTTTTTTTTGCTTTTTCATGCTAGCGCAGCGCAGTAGGAAGTTATCGCCTGGCAGTAGTCCATTCGTCTCGACGAACTCGATGATTTTTGAGTGAGCTAGCATGACACGGTAGGAAGCTAGTGCTGCACGGTAGGACCCTAAGCGCCTGGTCAAAATAAATCCTCAGACTACCGATGGCGGTAGCGCTATCACTATGTGGTAGAATCCCGAGCGCCCGGTCTATTTAATTCATGCTACCGCCCAACGGTAGCACTTAGCGCACGACGGTATGTGCCAGAAGAGAGTTCCTTGCTTTGCTTGATCCTGTAAACCTGAACAATATACCAAACAAAAGGTGTGATCAAATACAACATGGGATTGATATTATCAAACTAAGTATTCATGAACCGTCGGCTCCAGCACAGGCGAGTTTCTAACTCCGCAACCCAGACTTGAGAAGCTTCCAGCTTGGCTTTGGTGTTAGCAAGTTCTTGCTCATGCTCAGAAAAATTCTTTTTCGTCTCGATCTCGGCAGCCTGTGAGTATCAACAACAATCAGTTAGCAAAATGATCCAAGTACAGAGTCATCTAAGTCACGCCAAGGAGGCGATCTACCTCATACTCTTTCCAGCAAACACATTACATCCCCAGCTCTATCGCCTTCTGCGAGACGATCCTCAACACCTCCTGCATCTCGAGGAGCTTCCTCGCCGTGAAGTACCATAGAACGGCAGCCCGAAGGATCGAGTGAGAAGTCTGGTGGGCAAGAACCTCCGTGCTGAGATCCTGCATCGACCCAGCATCTGCTCACACATATAGCGCGAAGGCGACACCGAAGGCCTCCCCCTTGTCCTCCAAGTCTTCGGACCAGGCAGCTAGGTACATGCTCAACGTCACCTTGTGCTCGCCTCTTGGCCAGGAAACCAGTGGGCGACTGAAGGCATCATTTAAACCTTGCCCGAGGTTGTAGTTCGGGTGGTAGTAAGGCACCCCGACGTCGACTGGATATTCCCTCTCGCCGAAGAGCTCGCTAGAAAGCTTTGCTCACTTGTTCGCGTGATCCGAGGTCTTGGATTTCTCCTTCCCCTTGGCGTGCTTCTTCTACAGCAAGCCCTTGTCGCCGGCGCGCGCATAATCTTTGCTACCTATAGGAGGCGGGAACTCCTCAACCTCAGATGGTAGGTTCAAGGAGTCTTGGCGCAAGGACGCGATCTCCTTCGCAGGAGGAAGCGGTTCTCGCGAGAGTTTGTAAGTAGCTGCAGATGTGAGAGAACAGTTAGCGGATTTTCAACAGACCAAGTTCTGTTCGACGAGCATGGTAGAATCTCGCCAAGATTTACCTTCACCGGGGAAGACTTCTTCCAGCATGTTGACATTCAGATGACAGTGGATGGCATCAAATCGTCGCCCGCAGAAACCTTCAAAGAGCTTCTCGCGCGCACCTTCCAAGATCGGCGGCAGGAAGGCAACTTCAGCAGGGTGGTGCGGCCTCCTCGGCACGCCTTCAAAGTCATCGATGATGACGACCAGATGTTCTCCCCACCGATGAACCTTGTTAGCAGTGCCGACCATGTGTAGACGTGGATGCTGAAGAAGATGACTCCCTCCAAAGTCGCAGAAAAAGCGAAAAAATTCTGGAAGATGGAAAGGTCGAACCCGATCTTATCTTCTCGAAGGAAGCCCATAATCATCGCCACGCCGTTGGGATTGATCTGGGCGGGCACGATGCCAAAATTTCGCAGGATTTGATGATATTCAGACCACAACGGAAGTCGCAGGCCGACTTCGAAGTGGCGGAGTGACATGACTATCTCAGCTTTGAGATAGGTGTTTAGTCGCTCGATCCGAATGGGGAACCTAGCCGAGTATCCCTCCGAAAGGTGCCTTTGGCAAAGATTTTCCAGATCTCGCTCAGTTGTGTCAGAATTTTTGAAGACCACCTAAGTGAATTTAACTGTGTGGGCCTGTCGGCGAGCATTGGCATCATCGCTGACCATTTTGAGCGAGTAGAGAGTGCGAGAAAGGGAGAGCGAGTTGAGCGAGGATGAGAAAGAAGATGTGAGCAAGGACTAATACTCGCGAGCAGAGGGTCAGAATTCACAACAACATACTAAAGACTCACCTACCCCTTCTATTTATAGGAAGAGGCAGGGGGTATATCAACCTCGCACGAGTATCTACCTAAGTAGCGTGCTAGCCAAGAGATCAACCCTAACTACTAGGCATATCTCGCGTAACACTTTCCAGGATCTCGCCATCTGGCCAAAAACTGCACAAGACAAACTCAGAAAGTCGATGAAAGAAGACGAACATACAGTAAAAAGAGCATCAACCATCAACAGAATCACCACGAGATTCAACTTGCTTATTACAATAAAGAATATTGTTCATTACATAGTCGCCAGAGGTGAGTTCAGATAATAGAAAGAATAAAAAAAATCTAAGTCCTAGGGGGCCCCCGTTCAGGAAGATGTGGATGTCTCCTAGCCCGCTCCATCTCGTGAGCTCGTCAGAAGTGCTCGCTAGCCACCGACATTGCGTCGTCGCCTCACCGTAGCTATTCTTCCATCCTCGTAAGTCGCCCAGCAGACCCCATGCTCATGCGCATGCCGACCAGTTCCTCACCATAGAGTTGGACGCGATGGTCAGTCATCGCTAGTCGCCTATCCATCTCTTAGATCATGTGGAAGCGGGCCTCGTAGGCCACTAGGTTTTCCTGAAGCTTTTCCATCTTCGGCATCCTCACCACCAGTGCCGAGATCCGGCGATGTGGCTTGCAAATGGCGAGTTGCTCGAACTTGGCCGCCAACTCGATGTAGGTGCGAGCTGCAGCTTGACGGTACCCATTTCCAGAAAGCCAAACGGACTCGACGGAAGTACCTCCTTGAGTCAAAGGGCGACCTGTCATAACAGAATGAAAGTCGCCAAGTCAGAAGCCAACATCAACTTTCAAACCAGTTCAACAGTAATGCGAGCTACCTTGCCGAGGGGATCGAGATCGCCGAGGGGAAGGGCCGTGACTAGTTGATTCTCGCGGGCCTAATGACAAGCTGCCTGGGCGCTTGGCAGGCTACCCCTATTCGCGACCTCCAAGGTTGTGACTTCCAGTCCTCGACGGGAAGTAGTTTGGTCACCTTTTTTTCCGGATCTCGTGCCGAGCTCTTTGGCAGGATCCGAGGAACTGTGGTTTCTTGGCAGAGTTGAGGGCGAGTTTCATTGCTCGGCGGCAAAGGAGGCAGCGACAACAAGGTAGTGCTCGCCGGTTGTTGCGATCTCGCCGGAGGAGGTGGCAGCAATAGTGGTGTGCTCCTCAGTTTTTGCGGTTAGACGGAGGAGGTGGCGACAACAAAGGAGTGCTCTCCACCGGCAGTAGTGTGGTAGTCGTAAGGGGAGGAGGGAATTTTCTTATCCCGGGTTACGGAGTCTTTGTCGCCGGAGGATCCTTCTTCCTTGCTAGAGAGACTTGTTTTTTAGACCCCTTCTTAGTGCCGATGTTGATTCGGACGGGGTGCGTGTTTTGAGGCAACTGTCGAGCTTTGAGGGCGGCTAGTGGAGTTGCTCGCAGAGGAATGACGTCGAGAACCTTGCCTGTAGTAGTCGGCGGATGAGCTGCGAAGGCAAGGAACAAGTCAGTAAATCGAACTACAGATCGATTCGCGATATTTTCGACAAGGTGGAGACATTGTGAGGCAGTGAGATCTGCCTGCAGCTATGCTTGGGACCCAGTGACTTCAGGGGCAGGAGGAGAAGATGGAGGCAAGAACATAGTGAATTCAGGAGTGGATAACTTGGGGATATAGCTCAGCCCGAGGTCGTCGAGGAGCTGTTGAGTGTTGGTGGAAGGCTCGGGATGGTCGACCGTGGAGGCGACATTCTCAGCCGCTGGAGGCGGGTTGATGACTTTGTAGGCGAGCGTCTTCTTCAAATTCTTCAATTTTTTCTTCTTAGAAGACGACAGATCGGCATCGACATCGTATTCTTGCGGCCTTTTAGGCCTTGAGGCTCAAGGAATCCAGATAGTGTGGCCAAGCTTTCTTGGTAGGCTTCCTCAGTAGACTTTGACATCGCATGCGAGTTCCAAAAGCGTGCCTCATAGACCAACCACCCCTTATTTATAGAACTCAGCAGACATCCATCAAGAGCGAGTAACTCAGATACTCAACCAAGTACCTCGCCGAATAAGCATTGTATGATTCTTTCGGAGTTCCTACGTTGCTCGAAAATAGCAGGGATTATGTACAACCCATATTTGTCGAGGGTGGACCCTCCAGAGCCAGGTCAGCAAGGGTCAAAGTCAGCAAGTTAAGGCAGAAGTCAGAGTCCACACGCAATGCAGCAGAAGGCCTGAGCGAGTATGGCGAGCTCCCCTCGCATACTCGCTTGGTAGATGACTAGGACTAATACTCGCCCTACCATGCGAGCTCCCCCAGGAAGTCTCCTAGTCACCAGGAGGTGGGCTATAAGTAAGACTCACCCCCTCCCTTTGGATTTGCCTATAAATAGGACCCCAGGGGTACAGAGAGATGAACTTCAGAATCTCGCAAATATCTCGAGACCTCTTTTCTTGGTTATCAGCTGATCTTTTGGATTCCTTTTTTAGAGAGACCAAGTTGCAACCTCGCGACTATCTGCTTTAGTCACCGCGACTTAGTTACAAGCTAGTATTCCTCATACACTGCTCAACCATCTTTGGTTATGGAGGGGTTGCTTCTTCCAAGCTTCCGGGTACGTGG
The DNA here is from genome assembly GCA_039513925.1 of Platanthera zijinensis. Classification (NCBI taxonomy): domain Eukaryota; kingdom Viridiplantae; phylum Streptophyta; class Magnoliopsida; order Asparagales; family Orchidaceae; genus Platanthera; species Platanthera zijinensis. The sequence continues at coordinate 52,268,753 of CM077085.1, read as the reverse complement.
TGGGACCTTCCTGTAGTAGCGCCCGGGGTCCTGTTTGTTGTTCAGTAGTTTCTGTGTCTTATCCCGTTAGCCGTCGAGTCCAACCGCTGAGCCGGTAACCTTAGGCTGTCTTGATCCGAATTTTGTGGTTGGGATTTTCCCGGCTTCAACATTTGCGCTTATGCTAAATTTCGTGCAATGATAGTCCACTCACGCCATTTCGGTTGAGGACGGGGACTCCGCCAGGGCGTGAGATTGTGAACCCGACGTATGTTTATTTATGAGTTGCGTATAGAGTCCCTCTCCCACTACACGGTGGAGATCGGGGACTCCGCCAGGGCATGAGATTGCGACCCCGGTGTAGTTTTCTTCTTTTACTTTGCACATGAGGGCCACCCTCCTCCAATTGGATGCATAATGTATTTCCCTCGGCTCTTTGCGAACCTACGGGTTGATTGTGTCCGTCCCCGACATAAATATGCATTGAGTGATCCAACATGCGAGTTTGAATTTAGGCATGTTGTATGAAGCCTACCGACAACGATACGCCTGGATCAGTAATGTTTTTGTGATATGCACTGCGATTAGCTCTAGGTGCGCTAACGGGAATGTCCCGTGCTATTCGTTGTAGTGTTGGCAGAAATTCGTGGGCTTTATTCGTGAATGCCTTGTCCTAGACGGGCCTGTGTTGGGCCCGGTAGAATGAAGACCTTGCGGGTCTTTTGTGGTCGGGTGGTCTTTCCCGCCCTCATTTAGATTATATCTTCTGAGCAGTCCCTTGTTGCATCAAAAAGGCAGTTGTAGGTCGTATATCTTCTGACCAGTCCTTTGTCGCATTAAAAATGCAATTATAGGTCGTATATCTTCTGAACAGTCCTCTGTTGTGTCACAAAGGCAGTTGTAGGTCGTATATCTACTGACCAATCCTCTACTGCTTCAAAAGGGCAGTTATAGGTTGCTCTTTCCAAATCAGTCATCTGCCCCTTGTAGGGCAGTTGTATGTATTGTCCATCTTGTTGCTACGAGTGATGGCGAGTGATGAGTTCATATCTAGAGTCACAAACATGTTATTATACTTAGTATTAAAGCTTAGATCATTGATTCTGGTGTGTCCATGACTCGTGCGAGGTGGTTTGAAAGGTGATGCTTGACGCGTCCCTTAGTTTACTGTCCTTCGTTCTTTAGTTACATATATTTTTTTGTTTTCGTGCGTACTTGCAGGAGAGCAACGTATTCGACCCAAAATTCGCTAGGATGTCCGGGGGAGGGGTCGTTACGTTGTGTTGGTCAGCCCCATGCTGGCCTTCGTTGCACCGCCCATTTGGTCTTTGTTTCAGGTGGCATAGCTCGTAGCAGTGTATAGTGGTTTAGAGCCCATGAGTTACTAAGGAGCTGGGGTTTATTTTCTCCCTTTTTGGTTTTTTAGTAGCCTTACATCTATTTTATTTTGAAAGCCATGTAAGGCCTTAAGTCCGTGACTTTTTTTAGAACTTTTTTCCTATTAGCTGTGGACATTCGATCCCCTTTTTTGGGCTTTCTCTAAAGCCTCCGCTGTACCCCTTTTTGTGTAAAATTTATGAAGTAGTTAGCTAGATTTCCTATTATCAATTAATAAAATTTTAGGCGTGTGGATGTTATATGTTGTGGGGCCCCAATCGGACCATGCTAAATTATATTTGCATGCCAGGGATGTTACAGTGTATTTTGTATCTTAGTTTGTTGTGGTTGTGTTGTGATGCGCCTTCATTGAGTTAAAAGTGAGCCAACAAGTGTGAAGCGGAGGTCTGCGACCCACGGAAGTGCGAAGCAAAGATTGACAACCTGCAGAGGTGTGAAGTAGAGGAAAGCAACCCACGGAGGAGCGAAGCGATGCGGCGGCCCGCAAGTGAAATAGTTTTCTTTTTATTTCATTAATAAGAGTCAAAATCAATCCCCCGTGTTAAAATCACCCAACCAAGACTCTGATATCAAGGTTTTCTCGAATTTAACTCAATGTTGTTATGTTCCATGTGATATTCGATACTCGGGGATTCATTCCCGTTTTATCATTATTTGTACGACATCGATGAAAGACTTTGTTTCAAGAGCCTAAACACCTAGAGGGGGGGGGGGGGTGAATAGGTTCTAATCTTTTTGTGTCTTTTTGATTTTAAGGCAAACAGATATTTGTAACTTCTTTTAGCACAAAATAATTCTATCTACAAAAATTAAATACAACACAGCAAACACCAGATCTATAGTGGTTCCCCAAGATATGGGTACATCCACTTTCCCCCTTCGCATATCCAACAGATAACTGGATTCAGCCTAACTTCCTTCCACTGGCTCGGATTCGTAGATCTTACAAACTCAAAACCCAAAATGGTTCCTACACCTCAGACTTAACACAAGTCCTACCTCAGATTCTTCCCTGAATCCTACCTCAGGCCGAAGCCCTACCTCAGCCTTTATAATTAGGCTTACAACTCAGACTTTCCACAAGTCCTACCTCAAGCACACTGCCCTACCTCAGCCTTTATAATTTTAGGCTTACATTCTCAGATCTAACAATAGATCCTACAAGAATTTGTGAGTAATAAGTATTTGAAAACTTCACCAGCTAGATTTCTCTGTTGATGTTGTCTTCTTGATCAGTTCTTGTATAGACTGATCCTTCTGATCCAACTTAACTTAGCTTTTCAAAGCTTCTTGATTAAGACAAAAATAAGGTGGATCTTCTCTTGAAGTTAAAGTTGATCTTCAGTCAGCTTCTTCCTTAGATTCAGATAGAACTCTGAATCTTTCTTGCAGAAAGGACTTGATATGTTAGAGTTTTTCTTTATGATCCAGAGATCTTTCTTGTATTTTCTATCGTTTCCGATCTGGCTCTTATATAGAGCTTGCTCCATGGTTACCGACTAATCCGGTTCATAACAGACTTCTAACAGTTCTGACAGTGGTGTCAGACCGGTTAGTTATGATAGCTGTCAAGTCACCAGTCACGTCATCAGGTTCTTCAATATCTTTTCAACTCAGCAGACTGCTTCACATGTGTCGACACATATAGACTAAGTGTCGACACAAGTCTTCATAATGTCGACATAATTACTCCAAGTGTCGACACAGTCATACTTCTGCTTCTTGACACTGCTTATATTGTATGTGTCGACACAAGTCCTGTGTGTCGACACATCAACTTCTTGTCTCGACATTTCTGTTGCAGACAGTTGGTGTTGAGTGTTTGTCAAATGGCGTTGAATGTGTGTCGACACAAGTCCTGTGTGTCGACACAATTTCTTCTGAACACGACACAGCCTCTTGAGAGTTGGTGTGTCGACACAAGTCCTGTGTGTCGACACAATTGCTTCAGGTGTCAACATAGCTCCAGAGTGTCGACTCATCTTCTATTTTAAGTGTCGACACAATTCTATTTTAAGTTGTCGACACAATTCTGGATGTCGACACAACTGCTTCTTTAGGTGTCGACATAGCTTTGAGTATCGACACATCTTCTGTTTTAAGTGTCGACACAATTCTGTTTTAAGTTGTCGACACAATTCTGGATGTCGACACAACTGCTTTTTTAGGTGTCGACATAGCTTTGAGTGTCGACACAACTTCTTTATAAGTGTCGACACATTTTGCCAGTATGTCGACACAGCTTTCCTGAGTGTCGACATAGCAGCTGGGTGTCGACATAGCTTCTTCATAAGTGTCGACATATTTCGCCTGTGTGTCGACACAGCCTCCTTGAGTGTCGACACAGTTTCTTCACAAGTGTCGACACTTGTACTTAGAAAATTTTCCTTCAAATTTTTAAACCTGCACAATGAAACTCAAACTTCTATCAAATACACATTGATGCATATCATTGACTAAGTTGTGGCTTCTCCAAATCTAGTACACATTTTCCAATGTACCCAACAATCTCCCCCTATTTGGAGAAGTCATAACCCTTAGTAAAAGATATACATCTCTTAAGATAAAACAAAATTGTAATAGAAGTAAAAACATTTCTGAGCTGGTTATTACATAATCGTTGTAAATAACAAACATTTAATACTGAAACAGATTTCATTAATCAGAAAAACTTTGGTTTATATGAATTTCTTATAGAACAAAAGAAACAAATTAGTACATTATTCTATTACATAAACCTAGCAATCCTATTACTGACTAGACTCCTTAATAACTATTCCTTTGCCAGACTTGATTTTAGCCTGCACAGAAGGTTCAACAACCTCAGCTGGCTTTTTCCCTTTTAAAGCTTTCTTCTTTAATTCTTCAGCCTTGATCTTCTGTCTTTTAAAATAGTGGAAAGGTTTGGGGAAGTACTTGCTTGGCTCTTGAGCATTAGCAGGTAGCTTCCCAGCCTTAGCACTTCTTCTATGTTGAAGAATTGCTTCTTGTCCTGCTTGATATTTATTCCACTCTTATTCAGAACACCACTTACCCCTGTCATGGGTTTTATCCTTTATAGCTTTCCAGGCAGTAAGTATGATGTTTCTAGAAGTTGGGCTCCACTGCTCAAAATTTGGCTTCAGCTAAGCCTTCTCTTTGAATCTCTTCTTGGAAAGTTGAGCTTCCTTCTGAGCTTCTAATGCAGCTTCTGACATTTCAAACTTTTTCAGAATTACATTTTGTGCCTCTGGTGGAGGACTATACATTTTCAGCACTTTTTCTTGAACCATCTCAAAATCAGCTGGGGGGTAGATCACCTGAGCAACTTCAGGCTGATCTCCTTCAAAATATTCAGGTTGTATCCCAGAATCAGCTACATTAGCATCATCACAAAATGGAGGATATCCAAGAGTAGCTCTAATGCTATTGGTAGTCCATTTAGCATGGTCAGAGCTGGCTTTGACTAGTAATCTCTCCCCCTTTATGACTTCTCTTGCAACATGATCTCTTATATCTTCTTTCTGGAATCTGACTTGATCAGCTATATATTAAGTTCCCTCTTTAAAATAAGCTCTGAATTTTGTCAGGAAAGTTTTAATTTTCTCTTGAGATTCTTGAAATGTGGTTTTGATAGCAGATATATCTTCCTAGATTTGCTTGGAGATTTCAGCTTTCACAAAATGGAGGATATCCAAGAGTAGCTCTAATGCTATTGGTAGTCCATTTAGCATGGTCAGAGCTGGCTTTGACTAGTAATCTCTCCCCCTTTATGACTTCTCTTGCAACATGATCTCTTATATCTTCTTTCTGGAATCTGACTTGATCAGCTATATATTAAGTTCCCTCTTTAAAATAAGCTCTGAATTTTGTCAGGAAAGTTTTAATTTTCTCTTGAGATTCTTGAAATGTGGTTTTGATAGCAGATATATCTTCTTGGATTTGCTTGAAGATTTCAGCCTTCAGAGTAGTGCTAGAATCAGTGAGCTTTGTCAATATTTCATGATGTGAATCCTTGAGATTTTCATTCATCCTTAACTGATTCTCCAATATATATCCTTGCTTTACTTCAATTTCATCCACTTTAGCTTAGATATTTTGTTGTTGCTTGGTCAGGAACACCACAGCATTACCTCCTTTATGGAAGCAATCTGTCATCTCCTTCTTATGTTGATTCACTTCAAATCTAATGGATTTGATGTCCTGGGCCAATTGAAACTGTAACTCCTTATGAGTTTCATCCACATATTGCTCTATAGTCTGTCTTTAATTATCCAGTTTTATTTGCATCTGGACCAGTAAAGAACTGAAGTCCATGCTTGATGTAGATGGTGCGGTTCCCAATTATAAAGCTTTCTTATATCCAAAACTCTTCTTCTTTAACACAGATAACATTCTTTTCTTTGCCAATGTGGCTACTTCATCTTCAGAAGTTTCAGATGTACTTTTAATATCAATAGTTTCCTTTTCAGCTGGGGTATCCTTGGATAACTCCCCCTCAGTCCTTGGAATTTCCTTTTCTTTTTCAATTTCCTCCCCCTCAGTCCTATCAGTAAGAGGATCAGGAAATAATTCTTCTATTGTAAATTCTTGCTGTATCTGTTTAGAAGGAATAAGATTAGTTTTTTTATATATAAAAAAACTACTTAAAAGACTAAAACCACTTGAAAGACCTCTTTTGTTGTGTAAAAAAAAGTATCCCTTTGAACAATTTTTTAGGAGAATACTATAATACATCACTAGTCTGTGGAGAAGATACTTACTGGCTCATTTTGAGCATCATTCTTATCAGTTACTTCAGCTGCAGTGTTGATTTCAGATACAACATCCATTATTGTGTCTGCAGCTAAGTCACTATCCAGGACAACATCATCAATACCTCCCCCTTGGGCAGACAACTCAGTTTCTTTTTCTAGGTTTTCTCCTCCTAGAGTAGAATCAATTTGTTTCTCGGGGATCACAGTCCTTTGCTTGAGCATGAACATCTTGTTGTTGCTAGTCTTCATTAGAACTGAATACCACTTCCTCCTCAGAATCATTGGAGGAGTCAGCCTGTACAATAACCTTCTTTTTCTTCTTGTCTTTGTTAGTTTGCTCCTTAGGAGCAGGGACTGCCTTGGTTAGAACTCTGTCCCACCTTGACAGTATCCTTACATCCATTTTTCTCATATGATTTATCTTAGAGCCATTTGCTTGTTTCAGAACATCTGGAATTACTGATGTTAAGCATAGGCTGAGAATCCTTCCCAGGTTAGGTTTCTTTATTCCTTCTTGTAGTTTATCAAACACTACTGCTTCTCAGTCAGTGTTTATCTTGAATATGATTCTCACCATCAGATTGAACATGTGGGTAGAAATCCGATCATGTCTACCTCTTTTGCAGATAATCACTTTGCTCACTACTTCTGAAAGAAATTTTCCTTGGGAATTCATCCCTTTTCTATTGATAGATGAACCAATCTTAATACTGGGATTCAGTCCACACCAGCTTAATGCTTCAGTTATTTGGGATGGAGTAATTTTGTCTGTATCCTTAATCAATGGCAGATGTAGTGCTTTCCTGATTGATTTCAAAGTGAGCTTCACCTGGGTACCTTGAATAGATGCCTTGATTTTCTTTCCTTTAGTGTCCAATGAAGCGGTTGTGTAGAACTCCATGACTTCCTTCTTCCAAATTTTGGTCGGTTCTGAGACTAAATATTCTAGTCCATTTTCAGAAATTAGGGCAATAACTCCCTGAATTTCATCAGCAGCAGTTGTGAAACCTTCGCGAACCAGTTCGTAACCTTAATTAACCTTGTCTTCTTGGTATGGCTCCATTGATGTAAGTACTAGAGGAGAAGAGAAGAGAAGGTCTATGTCGACAGAAGGTGTAGAGTCAAAAATTCTGATAGAGTAGTCGACCAGATTTTGGATTCACCTTTTTATAGTACTTGTGTCAAGGGCAGGTCAAAAGACGAGCCTACATCGACAGGTAAGTTTTCGTGTCGACATTCAAATGACCTAGGTCTTGACAGAACTTAAGCTGAGTCGACACAACTTTGTGTCGACATACTAATATCCAAGTCGACAAAACATATTTTAAGTCGACACGTTTATGTGTTGACATACTTGAGTCTGTGTCGACATACTTGCGTCTGTGTCGACACTGACAACTTAAGTCTCGACAGAGTTGTGTCGACACAAATTTTTGGTGTCGACACAAATATCCTCACGACTTATAGTCTCGACAAGGTTGTGTCGACACCTATTCTCCTGTCGATACAGATACTGTTTCTGTGTCGACACATCATTTTCCTGTGTCGACACAACATACTGAGTATGTCGACACAATTTGCTTGTGTCGACACAAACTTTGTACTTAGACAAATTTCAAGAGAAATTTGGTGCTTACTGATGCTACTCATGGAAACTTATGTTAACCTATTCTAGGTTCAACATACCTAATTCAATTTTGAAATTATTGAATTTAGTTTCATCCAGTGGTTTTGTGAAAATATCAGCTATTTGATTATCTGTTTTTACAAACTCTAGACTAATATTTTCCTTTTCAACATGTTCTCTGATAAAATGAAACTTTATTTCTATATGCTTGGTCCTACTGTGTGATACAGGATTCTTAGCAATAGAAATATCACTTGTAGAATCACAAAATAGTGGAATTCTACTTACCTGGATGTCATAATCTTCTAGTTGATGCTTTATCCACATTAATTGTGCACAGCAGCTACCTGCAGCTATATATTCTGATTCAGCTGTTGATATAGCTACACTGGTTTGCTTCTTACTGCTCCATGACACTATCCTCCCACCAAGGAACTGACAGGTTCCACTGGTACTTTTTCTGTCTTCTTTGCATCCAGCAAAATCTGCATCTGAGAAACCTGTTAATAGAAAATCTCTATTCTTAGGGTACCAAAGGCCTAGATTAGGTTTGCCCTTAAGATATCTCAAAATTCTTTTAGCTGCAGTATAATGAGATTTCTTAGGGCATGCTTGATACATAGCATAGACACATGTTGCATACATGATGTCAGGTCTACTAGCAGTCAAGTATAGAAGGGAGCCAATTATCCCTCTATACAAAGACTCATCAACAAGTTTCCCTGCTTCATCTTTGCATATAGGCATACTTGTTCCCATTGGAGTTTTCATTGTAGAAGCTGAGTCCAAATCATACTTCTTAATCAACTCCTTGGTGAACTTAGACTGGGATATGGACAACCGACTCTCAGTCTGTCTAACTTGAAGTCCCAAGAAGAACTTCAGCTCAACCATACTGCTCATCTCAAACTTCCCTTGCATAAGTTTGGCAAACTTCCTACAAAGGCTGTTTTCAGTAGAACCAAAGATAATGTCATCCACATATATCTGGACTAGTATTATCTTGCCTTTTGATTTCCTATAGAATAGAGTTTTGTCTATCTTTCCTCTAGAGAATTTATTCTCAATGAGGAAGGCATACAAGGTTTCATACCAAGCCCTTGGAGCTTATTTCAAACCATATAGAGCTTTCCTAAGCCTATATACACAATCAGGAAAGTGAGAGTCTACAAAACCTGAGGGTTGTTCTACATAGACTTCTTCTTTTAAATCACCATTCAGAAATGTTGATTTCACATCCATTTGATATACTTTGAACCCTTAATATGCAGCATAGGCCAAGAATAGCCTTATTTCCTCAAGCCTTTCCATTGGAGCAAAGGTTTGATCAAAATCAATACCTTCCTCTTGCCTGTAGCCTTTTGCTGCCAGTCTAGCCTTGATCTTGACTATAGTGTCATTCTCATCAAAATTGTTCATGTTGATCCACTTAGTTCCTATTATGTTGTGATCCTTAGGTTTTGGCACCAGTTCCCAGACCTTACACCTTTTGAACTGACTGAGCTCTTCTTGCATTGCATCAATCCAGTTGGTGTCTTGCATGGCCTCTTTAATCTTCCTGGGTTCTATCTGAGATAGGAAGCTAGAATATAAAACTGTGTTCATGCTCCTGCTCCTTGTTAGAATACCCTGACTTGCATCACCAATGATCTGGTGAGCTGGATGATCCTTCAGGTGTCTCCTTGCTGGAGGAATTCTGTCAGTATTATGGCTATCTCCAGTTTCCTCATCTTGATGCTCCACATTTTTTTCTTCACCCAGAGGGACTTGATCTCCCCCTAGATAGCTGGCATCTTTATCCTTATCCAATTTAGCAGGAACATCTTCATTGATGGTCAACTTGTCCAGCTTATCTGTTAGACCTGTAGAACTAACTGAAGAACTAGATAATTCACTGTTAATAAATAATGACTCATCAAATAAAACATGCACAGATTTTTCTAAAAAAAAGAATAGTCAAGTTGTAGATCCTGTATGCTCTACTATGGTTGCTGTACCCAACAAATATCTCTTCTAGGGATTTGGCAGCAAACTTAGTTTAGTAGTGTTTACCATTGACTAGTACAAAACACTTACTACCAAAGATTCTAAAATAAGATATGTTTGGTTTTCTTCCTTTTAAAATCTGGTAGGGAGTTATCTTGTGTTTCTTGTTGATGGAGGCCCTATTGAGCACATGACATACAGTATTTACTGTCTCAGCCCAAAAGTATTTGGGAGAGTAGTGTCATTTAGTAGAGTTCTACTGGCTTCAATTAGAGTCCTATTCTTTCTTTCAACAATACCATTTTGCTGAGGGGTTCTAGGTGAAGAGAATTCCTGATGAATCCCAAGTTCTTCACAGAATTCTGTCATACATTCAGACTGAAATTCAGTTCCATGGTCACTTCTGATTTTGACTACTGAGCTGTTGTATTCATTCTGTTTTTGTCTGACAAAAGTCTGGAAAATAGTTGGGGTTTCAGATTTTTGCCTCAAGAAGAAAACCCATGTAAATCTAGAATAGTCATCCACAACAATAAGTGTGTATGCTTTCCTACCAAGACTATAGACTGGCATAGGACCAAACAAATCCATATGCATGAGATACAAACACCTCTTTGAATCTTTGATGTCAAGTGACTGAAAAGAAGACTTAGTCTGCTTGCCTTTTTGGAAAGTTGAGCACACACCCTCTTTTATACACTGAACTTGAGGACCATTCCTCACTAATCTCATGCTGAACAGTAGTCCAATTGACATATAGTTCAGATGAGCTAGCCTCTTGTTCCATTTGACACACAGAGAAGCTTTCTCTCCTACAACCAAACAAATAGGTGAGTTGTTAGACTCACAATCTAGGTTAAGACAATACACATTTCCTTTCCTAGTGCTAGTCAAAATGATCTCTTGATCACTTGACTTTTTTACTAGGCACTCCCCTTTGTGGAAAGAAATATCATAACCTAGATCACTAAGTTGACTTATGCTAATCAGGTTATGTTTTAAACCCTTTATATAAGTGTTGGGTACATTGAAAAATGTGTACCTGATTTGAAGAATCCTAACTTAGCTCAATGATATATATCAAGGTGTATTTGATGTTATTTTGAGTTTATATGTGCAGGTTAAGAATGTACTAGAATGTAGGAAAAATATTCTAAGTCCATGTGTCGACACCAGAAGAAATTGTGTCGACACTTCAGAAAGATTGTGTCGACACTTGAAGAAGGTTGTGTCGACGTAGAGAAATAGAGTCGACAATAATTGTGTCGACACCTGAAGGCAGTGTCGACACACAGAAGTTTGGTCAACATCACTTATGTCGACACTGGGAAGCTGTGTCGACACACAGAATTGCTAGTCGATAATATTTGTGTCGACACCAGAAGACTGTGTCGACACACAGAGGCAGAGTCGACAACAGCTGTGTCGACACCTGGAGGCTGTGTCGACACACACTATATTCTGAGTCTACATCAACTGTGTCGACACACAGGACTTGTGTCGACACACAGCAAAGTCTAGACTAAGTTGCTGGTGAATGGTGAAGTGTTTGTGTCGATACAAATACTCAGTGTCGACACATTCTCAAGATGCAGTATCAAGAAGCTGAGTCGACATAAAGGCAGACATGTCGACATCATCAAAGGCTCTGTCGACACCTAAGTCACTTATGTCGACACATATTGACAGATGATCTTGACACTTTCTAACAGACAGTCTCGACAATTTGCTGACAAAGACAAAGGCACAAGATCTGTTTGAAGACTTGACAGTTGTGAGTTACAACAGGTCAACTGAAGCTGTCAGACTTGTCAGAAGTTTGTTAGAAACCGGATCAGCCGGTTACCAAGGATGAAGTCTATAAATAGACAGATTCAGAAGAAGAATAGACACACACATATACATAGAAACTGATTGATTGATCGTTGTTGTGAGATAAGATCTCTAACCAAGAAAGTGCAAGGCACAGAAGAAGATCTTCGAGAGAAGATCTAAGAAGACTTTCTGAAGTGAACATCCACTCAGATTCAGTCTAAGTTGAATTCATTCAAGAATTCAGAAGTATTATTAAGGGTTATAGATAGAGAGAGATCCAACCATTTGAAGAAGAGAAGGAAGCTGTCACAGGTTTCTTAAGAAGCAGTATATTCCAAAGGAAATCAACTCTAACTAAGTTCAGATTCAAGAAGCTTTGAAGAAAGCTAAGATCCAGTTGATTTCATCCATCAGCCTTTTCAAGAAGCTGATCAAGAACAGTCTTATTCCTTCTCTCTCAACAGGAGTAAGATATTATATAACTTCATTTTCAAATTCTATAGGATCTATTTATAGATCTGAGTTGTAAGCCTATTTTATAAAGGCTGAGTGTAGGAGAGGTATTCTCTGAGTGGTAGGGTTGTTTATGCATGAGTTGTAGGAGAAGGTGTTCTCTGAGTTGTAGGCCTTGTGGCAAGGCTGAGGTAGGGCTGGTTAGCCTGAGCTATAGGAATCTTTCAGGGTTCTGAGGTGTAGGATCTGAGGATCTGAGATAAAGGAGGAAGTTAGGCCGAATCTAGCACACTACTAGATAGGTGAAGGGGGGGAAAGTGGATGTACCCAGACCTTGGGAAACCACTATAAATCTGTGTGTAATCTGTGATGTGTACATGTTTGTGATTGTTGTGCTGTATTAGCTGCAGAGTTTTCTGAATTTTATTATAACCTGTAGTTATATTCTGCTTTAAGTTAAAACAAGCATTAGAACCTATTCACCCCCCCTCTAGGTGTTTAGGTGGTCTTGAAAGTAAAACTATCAAGTGGTATCAGAGGGAGGTTACTCAAAGAAGGACTTAACAGTCTGAGTTAGATCCCTTAAGGCAGAATCAAGAATCAAGAAAATGGGTTCTGGAGAGAATCACAAGGAACTAGGGTCAATGAAATTACCCATCTGCAGAAAAGAGATTTTTGGAATCTGAAAAGAAAGGGTTAGGTTGTTTATGGAGGCTTCTGATCCAAGGATCTATATTACAGTAAAAGAAGGTCCATATATCCCAATGAATGTGTCTGCTCTAGATGCAAATGAAATAACTCCTAAAGATTTCTCTGAAATGACTAAGGATGAGATTATATTGGCAACTATGGATAAGAGAGCTCAGAATATCATAGTGAGTGTCATAGATGATTCTACTTTCCAAAATTTTATTCACTGCAAAACCTCCAAGGAAATGTGGGACACCTTGATTGTCTACATGGAGGGTTCTGAAGAAGTTAGACAAGACAGAAAATTTATGCTTAATCAAGAATATGAGAGTTTCAGACAAGGGAAGTCTGATAGCATAACTAAATGCTACAAGAAATTCTACAGGATAGTGAATGAACTAATGTACTATGGAAGGGTCTTCAGTACATATGAGCTGAATGACAAATTTCTAAGATCCTTGACAAAGGATTGGGATACCAAGATTTGTACCATAAGAGAAGTGGCCAAACTAGCATACATTTCTCCTCCAACCTTATTTGGAAAATTGCTCTCATATGAAATGCAACTAATGGCTAGAAAGGAGGAAGAAAAAACTACAAAAGGAGAGCATAGAGAGAAGTCAGTGGCCTTCAAGGTTGAAGCCACTAGAAAGAGCAGGAGAATGTATCCATCACCTCCTAAGGAAGTTGCTGAAGATAACTCAGAAAATTCAGACAATCAGAACTCAGGAAGCAGTGATTCAGATGCAGATTTTGCTGCCTTTACAAGGCAGTTTCAGAGGTTCTTGAAGAAGAAGCAGTTGAAGTCAAGGCCCTCCACATCACAGCCAGTTGATGATTACTATCAGAAGAGAAAATCAAGAAAAAAAAGGAGCAGATCAAAGCCCAGCAAAGCTACAACATCAAAGATTGTTTGCTATTGCTGCAATAGGCCAGGACATGTGGTGACTGAATGTCCAGATAAGAGGAAGGAGTCAACAGACAGAAAGAAGACTCAACAAAAGGGCAAGAAGAAGAAATCCTTTGTTGCTAAGAAGGAGAAGAGTTTTACAGATCAATCTTCCTCAGAGTCAGAATCTGAAGCTGAAGCTTACATTGGACTGTATGAAGCTAATGAAGAAGAGGAGTTTATGCAATTGCTAAACTCCATCGATGATCAAGAAGACCATCAGTGTATGGGACTGATGGCTGATTCAGAAGACAATAAGTGTCAGGATCAGTCTGGTCCCAATAAGGTACAAAGTAATTCTAGAATTTCAGATTACAGTACCAGTTCAGAGTCAGATTCATCTGCATCAAGTAATGAGGATGGATCTGAATCTGAAGGTGATATTCATCAGTTGATAGATAAGTATGGAGACTTATTGCAGGCTCTTAAGAAAAGCAAGAACCTAGCCAAAACTCAGGCTCAGGAGATTGCAGATCTTAAGGTGGCTGCATCTGAGTTAGAAAAAGTATTGGATCAAAAGTTAAATGAGATTGTCAAACTGAAAAATATAACTATTATTCAGATGGGCACAATCACATATTACAAAGATCAAGTTAAAAGTCTGGAGGCCAGACTGAGAGTAGAGAAAGATTTAGTAGCTAGTTACTCTAAGCCAAAATCAGTCTTACCTTTAATAGATGAGTTTGTGGCTCAAAAGGGTAAGGCAGGATTAGGCTTCAAGAGTAACACTAGGGCTGCCCAATTCAAGAGAAAAGGCAAAGCTCCAGTCCAGCCACTAAACCTTAAAGTTCCTGTTATGTTTAGAAAGGTACAAGTGCCTTCTAATAAATATGATCTTGAAAATATTCATGGTCATATTAAGACTGATGTTCTGAAGAATAAGAATGTTTATGCCAATAAGTCAGTCCATGTTCATAAACCCCATGGTTATAAGAAATCAGTGGGTGTAGCTGCAACAGCACCAGCTCAGAACAGAAATTTTTCTGCCGAAAATGTATCTAGACCTAGATACAACAGGTATGAATGCTGGTGCTGTGGCAAGATTGGTCATTTTGCCTTAGATTGCTAGCATAACATAAGTGTCAGGAAGAACAACAATCTACCAGTTAGAAGAGCTGCTGGTAGGTTTGATATGAATGATGCTAACCTGAACCAAGGACCCAAGACTTACTTGGGTTTTAAGGGAAAGTAATTTTGTATTGCAGGAAAGTCCAAGTTGTCATGCCCCTATATGGTATTTGGACAGTGGTTGTTCCAAGCACATGACTGGAACAAAGGGGATGCTGAAGGAGTACATACCTATCAAGAATGGACCTAAAGTAATCTTTGGTGGATCTGAAAGATGAATCATCAAAGGATTTGGTAACATTTCTTCAAACCAAATTACCATCACTCAAGTGGCTTATATAAAAGGTTTGAAACACAACTTGATAAGCATAAGTCAGCTGAGTGATCTTGGATATGACATTTCATTTGTTAAGAATGGATGTCATATCAAGAGGTCAAGTGATCAAAAGGTCATATTGACTAGATACAGAAAAAGAAATGTTTATTGTCTTGACTTTGTATGTGAGAACAAGGTTTCTCCTATTTGTCTTATAGCTGATGATAATGCATCTCATTGTGTCAAATGGCACAAGAGGTTGTCTCATCTTAACTATAAGACAATTGGCCAACTCTTTAGTAAGGAATTAGTGAGGAATGGTCCTCATGTTAAGTGTATAAAGGAGGGGATATGTTCAGCTTGTCAAAAGGGCAAGTAGACAAAATCCTCCTTTCATAGCCTTGAAAACAAGGATTCCGTGAGGTATTTATACCTCTTACATATGGATCTTTTTGGTCATATGCCAGTTCATAGTCTAGGTAGGAAGGTCTACACTTTTGTGGTTGTAGATGACTATTCTAGATATACATGGGTGTTCTTTCTGAGACAAAAATCAGAAACCCCAAGTGTGTTACATAATTTTGTTAAACAAATTCAGAATGAACTAAATAGTACAGTGGTCAAAATCAGAAGTGACCATGACACTGAATTTCAATCTGAAAGTATGACAAGATTGTGTGAAGAATTTGGGATTTTCCAAGAATTCTCCTCACCTAGAACACCACAGCAAAATGGCATTGCTGAAAGAAAGAATAGGACATTGATTGAAGCTGGTAGAACTCTATTGAGTGACACTTCTCTTCCAGAATATTTCTAGGCTTAGGCAGTAAACACTACATGTCATGTGATCAATAGGGCTTCTATCACCAAGATCCACAAAAAGACTCCCTATGAAATTATGAAAGGTAGAAAACCAAATCTATCCTACTTTAGGATCTTTGGTTGCAAGTGCTATATACTTAACAATGACAAGTCTTATCTAACTAAGTTTGCTGCCAAATCCCAAGATGGGATATTTGTTGGGTACAACATCAATAGTAAGGCTTATAGAGTCTACAACTTGGCTACTCAAGTGGTAGAAGAATATGTACATGTTGTATTTGATGAAACAAGATTAATCAACAGTGAGTTGCCTTATAGATCATTCAGTCCAACATGTATAAGCAATAGGATATACAAGCTTTCCATTGTAGAAGGCACAAATGTAGATGAGGTATTGGAAAATGATGGCTACTGTCCAGGGGGAGTACAAGGCTCTATAGAAGCTGATGACAACCAAGAGGTGCAGAATAATGAAGGAACTGGAGATGATGAACCTGAAGAAAATCTACCTCCAGCTATAAGACATCTAAAAGACCATCCAGCAAATCAAATAATAGGTGATCCAAGACAAGGAGTGCAGACTAGAAGCAGAAATCTGAGCACAGTCCTGCACTCAAGTTTTCTATCTCAACTGGAGCTTAAGAAATTTGAAGAAGCCATCCAAGACTAACACTGTATTAATGCTATGCAAGAGGAGCTTAATCAATTCAGAAGGTGCAAAGTCTGGGAGTTAGTTCCTAAACCAAAAGACCACAACATCATTGGCACAAAGTGGATCTTTAGGAACAAGTTGGATGAGAGTGGAGTAATTGTGAAGAACAAAGCAAGATTGGTTGCTAAAGGATACAGACAGGAAGAAGGAATAGACTTTGATCAAATATTTGCCCCAGTAGCAAGATTGGAGGCAATCAGAATATTCCTTGCCTATGCAGCATTTCAAGGCTTTAAAGTATACCAAATGGATGTGAAATCAGCATTCCTGAATGGTGATCTAAAAGAAGAAGTCTATGTAGAGCAGCCATTAGGTTTTGTAGATTCTCTTAAACCTAGTTATGTCTATAGACTTATGAAAGCATTGTATGGATTAAAGCAAGCCCCAAGGGCTTGGTATGAAACTCTGTCTACTTTTCTTATTGAGAACAAATTCTCAAGAGGTAAAATAGACAAAATTCTATTCCTAAGGGAATCTAAAGGTAAGATAATCTTAGTTCAGATTTATGTAGATGACATAATTTTTGGGTCTACAGAGAACAACCTTTGCAAAAAGTTTTCCAAACTTATGCAAGGGAAGTTTGAAATGAGCAGTATGGGGGAACTTAAGTTCTTCTTGGGACTCCAAGTAAGACAGACTGAAGATGGCTTGTCCATAATCCAGTCTAAGTTCACCAAGGAATTAATTAAGAAGTATGGTATGGAATCATCCTCCACCATGAGAACTCCTATGGGAACAAATATGCCAATATGCAAAGATGATGTAGGTAAGCCTGTAGATGAGTCTTTGTATAGAGGAATAATTGGCTCTCTATTATATCTCACTGATAGTAGACCAGACATTATGTATGCTACATGTGTCTGTGCTAGGTATCAAGCTTGCCCTAAAGAATCACATTATACTGCAGTCAAAAGGATTTTAAGATATCTTAAGGGCACACCTAATCTAGGCCTTTGGTACCTTAGGAATGGAGATTTTCTACTAACAGGTTATTCAGATGCAGATTTTGCTGGCTGTAGAGAAGATAGAAAGAGTACTACAGGTACATGCCAATTCTTAGGAGGAAGATTGATATCCTGGAGCAGTAAGAAGCAGACTAGTGTGGCAATATCCACTGTTGAGTCTGAATATGTGGCAGCAAGAAGTTGCTATGCACAACTATTGTGGATTCAGCTTCAGCTAAAGGACTATGGTATTCAAGTAAGTAGAACACCTTTATTGTGTGATTCTAAGAGTGCTATTTCTATTGCAAACAATCCTGTTTCACATAGTAGAACTAAGCATATAGAGATAAAATATCATTTTCTTAGAGAACATGTAGAAAAAGAAGACATCTCATTAGAATTTGTTAAAACTGATTATCAAATTGCAGATGTATTTACTAAGCCTCTGGATGAAACTAAATTCAATAGATTTAAAATTGAATTAGAAATGTTGGCCATAGGTTAGTTTATTAAAGAAAAAAATTATTTGGCTAAGTAAAATGGTGTCGACTCATTCAGTGATAAAGAGTCGACACAGAGTAGTCATGTCGACTAGTCAGGGAAAATGTGTAGACACATGAGAATCTGTGTCGACACCTAAGGGTCAAAGAGTCGACTCATCCAGAAATGTAGTGTCAACACAACCAGAGTAATGGTGTCAACACTTACAGATTTTGTGTCGACTCTTATACTAAGAGTCGACACATTATTTCGGCTGAACTATTCAGTATCTCCTGTGTCGACATATCATCAATTGGTGTAGACACATGATAGTCTGCGCCGTGGTCGAGACTATAGAAGTATGTGTCGACACTTGACAACAGTGTCGACACTTTTTGACAATTTTTATCCGCCTCTTGACCTTCTATGTTTTAAAAAGGTATATATATAGGTCAAAAACATATTCTGTCGACTTGCTCACCAGGTTTTTCGAGACTAAAACCCTGTGTCAACAATCTCTCTTCTCTCCTCTCAAGCTCTCTCATCATTCCAATGGTGCCAAAGGTTGAAGACAACATCAATGAGGGATATGAGTTAGTTAGGGCTGCCTTCGATAATGCCGCGCCAGAAATCAAACAAGTGATTTCTCTTCTTACAGACAATGGATTGGAATACCTTGTCTCTAAACCTACCAAGATTTGGAAGAAAGAAGTTTTCGAGTTCTATACTGCTGCAACATTGGACTCCACTGGTCTCAAGATCAAATCTATAGTTCATGGGACTAAGTTTAAACTTACTCTAAAAAGTATAAGAAAGATTCTTCACCTACCCAGCATTCAAGATGAAGAAGAGGTCCCAACCTCAAAGACAAGGGAAGCTCTCTAGTGGTGTGGTTTGGATTCAGCCATAAAGATTGGAGCAGCCATAAACCGAAAGGGAATGAATCCACAAGGAAATTTTCTATCTGAAATTGTAGGCAAAGTGATTTTATGCAAGCCAGGTGGACATGATAGGATCTCAGCCTATATGTTCAGCCTGATGACAAGAATTGTCTTTACAATTCCAACCAGTTGGTCAGCAGTTCTGTTTGAAAAAATCAAAGAAGGAATCAAGAAGCCAAACTTGGCTAGAATATTAAGTCTATACCTGGCTGGAATCATTCCAGAGGTAATGCAACAGATTCCTGGGTCCAAGATCAATCATATGAGGAAAATGGACATGAGGTTATTTTCAAGATGGGATAGAGTTTTGTCAAAAGAGTTGCCTGATGTGGACAGGCAGGAAACAGCTGAGAAATCACCAGAACATGATCATGGCAATGCACAAGTTCAAGAAGAACAAGTTAAAGAGCAGGCTGAGGACCAGACTGGGTCTACTCAAGTCCAAGAGGAATTTATACCTGCACAGATGCAGGGGGAGATAGATCTTACTCCTGCTCAGAACATTACTGATCCTGCACAATTGCAGGGGGAGACCATTACTAAACAAGTACAGGAGAAATAAAGACTAAACTTATCAAAAGATTTGAATACTGCTGCAATTGATGTTTCATCACCTACTCAAGCACAAAAGGAGTACACTCTAGAAGAGTTGTTTCCTAACTTTGGAAAGGCAGCTGAAAAGGATGACACCCTAGGATTTGAGAAGGAGCAAGGTGCTGTTAAGGGGGAGAAAGTGCATGTTGAGGAAGTGCAACATGAAACTGAGAAAGAACTTCCTACAACTCCTCCAGAAAGGGTTCAGATTGAAAGTTCTTCAGAATCTGAGACTGAAGTAGCCAAGGAGGCTAAGAAAAGGAAGCTAATGGTCTTCAAGAGAAGAAGTCATAGCTATAAGTCAGCTCTCCAGACAACAACTCACCAATCTCCTACTGAGTTTGATCACAATAAGTTCATGGTAAATTTACAAGTGAAGATGGATGAGCAGAGAAGAGCCTTGGAGAAATTTGTAGATGAGAGTCATAAGAAACTTCAGTTTGATCTAGCCCAAGACATAAAGTCAATCAGATTTGAGGTCAATCAGAATAAAAAAGAGATGACAGATTGCTTCCATAAGGGAGGTAATGCTGTGGTATATCTAGCTAACCAACAACAAACTATCCTTACTAAAGTAGATGACATTGCATTGAAACAAGGATATGTTCTTGAAAATCAGATAAGAATGAATGACAATCTTACTGAATCTCACAATGAGATTCTCACTGAGTTCAAAGATACTGCTACAAGGCTGACTGCTGCAAGGGCTACAGACATGGAAAATTATGATCAGAAGCTCAAGGCTACCCTAGATTCAGTTCAAACTGCTATAACCACCTCATAGAAAGATATATCTGAGAAGCTTCAAAAATTAAAACCATTCTTTAAAGAGGGTGTGAATTTTCTCGATGGCCAAATAAGGTTTCAGAAGAATGATCTTAGGGATCATGTTGCCAGAGAAGTCCTAAAGGGGGAGAGGATACTCATCCATACTGGCTCAGAACATGCCAAGTGGGTGACCAACTGTGTCAGAGCCACACTGAGATATCCACCATTATGTGATGATGATACCTTTGCTGAGTCAGGGATACAACAAGGTCTACTTGAAGGTAATCAACCTGAGGTTGCCCAAGTCATATATCCCCCTGCTAATTTTGAAATGATTCATCAGCAAGTGTAGGCAATATACAGTCCTCCAAAGGAGGTTACAAATGTTATTGTAGAAAAAGTAGATAAGCCAGAAGCTGATTTGAAGGCTCACCAAGATGCTCAATTATCAAAGAAGAGATTCAGAGAGCAAGCAGAACAAAAACCTGATTTTGAACAATGGAGCCCCACCTCAAGGAATATTATATTAACTGCCTGGAAGGCTGTGAAGGATCAGGTGCATGAAAGAGGAAAATGGTATAATAAATTTGAATGGAAAAAGTATGAGGCCAGGCAGGAGGCCATAGTTCAATTCAGAAGAAAGGCTAAGGGTGGAAAGCTACCTCCTGATGCTCAGGAGCCTAGCAAGTATTTTCCCAAGCCATTTTATTATTTTGAGAGGCAAAGGATCAAGGCTGAGGCTCAGAAGAAAGCTGATTTGAAAGGCAAAAAGCCTGTTGATGATGCAGAACCTCCTATGATGGCTCAAGTTCAACCAGGAAAAGGAATTGTTATCAAGGAGCCTGACCAACCTTAGTTTTAGTTCTACTAGTTTTTGTCCTAGAACTATGTTATTGTTAGTGTGTTAAAACAATCAATGTAAATAAGCTGTAACACACATTTTTGAATTTATAAACAACACTTTGTTCTATAATCGTTTCTTTTACATCTTTATTCTGTGATGTATCTGTGTTTAATGTTTTGTTTATAAAGTTCCCTGTGATATTATGCTTTTATACATCATCATATTGAATTTTCATAAACGGTGTATATCATTAGCTAAAAGGGTTATGACTTCTCCAAATAGGGGGAGATTGTTGGGTACATTGAAAAATGTGTACCTGATTTGAAGAAGCCTAACTTAGCTCAATGATATACATCAAGGTGTATTTGATGTTATTTTGAGTTTATATGTGCAGGTTAAGAATGTACTAGAATGCAGGAAAAATATTCTAAGTCTATGTGTCGACACCAGAAGAAATTGTGTCGACACTTCAGAAAGATTGTGTCGACACTTGAAGAAGGCTGTGTCGACGGAGAGAAATAGAGTCGACAACAATTGTGTTGACACAAAGAGGCAGAGTCGACAACAGCTGTGTCAACACCTGGAGGCTGTGTCGACACACACTATATTCTGAGTCTACATCAACTGTGTCGACACACAGGACTTGTGTCGACACACAACAAAGTCTAGACTAAGTTGCTGGTGAATGGTGAAGTGTTTGTGTCGACACAAATACTCAGTGTCGACACATTCTCAAGATGCAGTATCAAGAAGCTGAGTCGACATAAAGGCAGACATGTCAACATCATCAAAGGCTATGTCGACACCTAAGTCACTTATGTCGACACATATTGACAGATAGTCTCGACACTTTCTAACAGACAGTCTCGACAATTTGCTGACAAAGACAAAGATACAAGATCTGTTTGAAGACATGACAGCTGTGAGTTACAACAGGTCGACTGAAGCTGTCAGACTTGTCAGAAGTTTGTTAGAAACCGGATCAGCCGGTTACCAAGGATGAAGTCTATAAATAGACAGATTCAGAAGAAGAATAGACGCACACATATACATAGAAACTGATTGATTGATCGTTGTTGTGAGATAAGATCTCTAATCAAGAAAGTGCAAGGCACAAAAGAAGATCTTCGAGAGAAGATCTAAGAAGACTTTCTGAAGTGAACATCCACTCAGATTCAGTCTAAGTTGAATTCATTCAAGAATTCAGAAGTATTATCAAGGGTTGTGGATAGAGAGAGATCCAGCCATTTGAAGACAAGAAGGAAGCTGTCATAGGTTTCTTAAGAAGCAGTATATTCCAAAGGAAATCAACTCTAACTAAGTTCAGATTCAAGAAGCTTTGAAGAAAGCTAAGATCCAGTTGATTTCATCCATCAACCTTAAGAAGCTGATCAAGAACAGTCTTATTCCTTCTCTCTCAACAGGAGTAAGATATTATATAACTTCATTTTCAAATTCTGTAGGATCTATTTATAGATCTGAGTTGTAAGCCTATTTTATAAAGACTGAGTGTAGGAGAGGTATTCTCTGAGTGGTAGGGCTGTTTATGCCTGAGTTGTAGGAGAAAGTGTTCTATGAGTTGTAGGCCTTGTGGCAAGGCTGAGGTAGGGCCGGTTAGCCTGAGCTGTTGGAACCTTTCAGGGTTCTGAGGTGTAGGATCTGAGGATCTGAGATAAAGGAGGAAGTTAGGCCGAATATAGCACATTGCTAGATAGGTGAAGGGGGGAAAGTGGATGTACCCAGACCTTGGGGAACCACTATAAATCTGTGTGCAATCTGTGATGTGTACATGTTTGTGATTGTTGTGCTGTGTTAGCTGTAGAGTTTTCTGAATTTTATTATAACATGTAGTTATATTCTTCCTTAAGTTAAAACAAGCATTAGAACCTATTCACCCCCCCTCTAGGTGTTTAGGTGGTCTTGAAAGTAAAACAATCAATAAGCCACTTTAGTGATAGTAATTGAATCACAAGAGATGTTACCAAATCCTTTTATGATTCCCTCTTCTGATCCACCAAAGATAACTTTGGGTCCATTCTCTATGGACACATAGTTCCTTAGCATTCTCCTGGTTCCAATCATGTGTCTGGAATAACCACTATCCAAGTACCATATAGGGGTATGATCACTTGGATTTACCTATAACAAATAATGAATCACTTACCCTTAGAACCCAACTTGCTAGTGGGTCCTAGGTCCTTGTTAGTTTGAAACCCTATGACTGTTCTAACAGGAATCCTACTTTTGGTTTTAACACTTAAGTTAAACCAGCAATCCATGGCAAAGTGACCCACCTTGCCACAACACCAACACTCAAACCTATTATACCTATTCTTAGGTACAGGCCTCCTTACTTTGTTGTCAGTAGACTTATTAAGTGTTGGTGCTGGAACAACATTCTTCAAGAAATCCTCTTGAATATGATGGGCATGCCTATAGATTGGTCTATTGGCATTAGCACCCTTGCTCATGAAATTTTCATGCTCACAGTGACCATGTGTAATATCATGATCATACCTGTTAGTAGGATTCACTACTTTCTTAAAGAAAATAGGGGGATTAACAGCTAGAGGCTGAACTGTGGCTTTACCTTTTCTATGAGAATTGGTAGCCCTAGTTCTTCCCTTAAAGCCTAGACTAGTCTTTCCATTTTGTGAAACAAAATTATCTATCAAAGGTAAGACTGATTTTGGCTTGGAGAATTTTGCCACTAGCTTTCTCTCTTGATGAAGTTTTCCCTCCAGTTTCTTGATATGATTCTCTTTGAATGAGATTGTGCCCATCTGAATAACTGTAATGTTTTTCAATTTGGCAACCTCATTCAGTTTTTGATCCAGCAGTTTTGCTGAAACTGCTGCAGCCAGCTTAAGAGACTCAATCTCTTTGGCTTGCTCTTTAACAAGAAACTTGCTCTTCTTTAGAGCATGCAACAACCCACCATACTCATTAATGAGTTGGTGAACATCCCCCTTAGACTCAGATCCATCCAATTCTTTTAAAGAAGATGCTTCTGATTCTGATCCAGTAACGTAATCTGAGACTAGGGGTGAATTGTTTACCTTACTTAGTCCAGGCTGATCCTGACACTTATCTTCTTCAGATTGAGCCATAAGCCCTTTACAGAAATATTCTTCCACTCCATTTATGGAGTCCAGCATCTGTAGGAATTTTATTTTCCTAGAATCCTCTTCTGTTGAGAAGAGTCCAACATATGCTTCTGCCTCATCTTCTTCAGATTCATAAGATGAAGAGTCTGTCCAACTCTTCTCCTTCTGAGCCACTAGAGACTTCTCCTTCTTGCCTTTGACCAGCTGCTTCTTCTTGTCCTTTGAATCCTTTATTTTGTCAGGACAGTCAGCTATAACGTGCCCAGACCTGTTGCAGCAATAACACACAATCTTAGAATTAGATTGTTTACCAGGTTTAGAAGCATACCTATCCTCCTTAGGTGTTTTCTTCTTCCTGTAGTATTCATCCTTCAAATAGGATGTAGATGAAGGCCTGGTTCTCCAATTCTTTTTCTTCATGAACCTTTGGAATTGTCTTGTGAAGGCAGCAAAGTCTTCATCAGATGTATGACTATCTGATGTACTTGTTTCAGGAACACCTTTTTCTGCTTCAGTACTCCTTCTAGGTGGAGAAGGAGATTTTCTCCTACCCTTCCTTGAGCCCTCAGCCTTGAAGGCTACTGACTTTTCTTTATGTTCAGATCTGCTGCACTTCTCTTCCTCTTTCCTAGCAGTAAGCTGCATTTCATATGAAAGCAGTTTTCCAAAAAGTGTAGGTGGTGGTGTGTCAGCCAGTTTGGCCACTTCCCTGATGGCACATATCTTAGTGTTCTAATGCTTTGTTAGGGACCTAAGAAATTTGTCATTCAATTCATAAGTACTGAAGACTCTTCCATATGTCATCAGTTCATTCACTATTCTGAAAAACTTTTTATAGCATTCAGCTATATATGCTGTCAGTTTTATTCTGCCTAAAGCTCTCATATTCCTGATTTAGCATAGACTTTCTGTCCTCTCTGACTTCTTCTGTGTCTTCCATATAGATAATTAATGTATCCCACATTTCTTTGAAAGTTTTACAGTGCACAAGATTCTGGAATGTTGCATCATCTATGACACTTACAATTATATTCTGAGCTCTTTTATCTAATGTAGCCAAGATGATTTCATCCTTAGTCATCTCTGAATAACTCTTTGGAGTTTGAATGTTTGCATTAAGAACTGAAACCTCCATTGGTATGAAGGGACCTTCCTGTACTGTGATATAAATTCTTGGATCAGATGCTTCCATAAATAGCCTGACCCTTTCTTTCCAAATGGAAAAAGATTCTTTCCTGCATATGGGCAATTTCATATATCCAAATTCCTTTTGATTTTCACTTGAACCCATTTTTGTTATCTATTATTTGCCTTGGAGAAATCCTCTGACTGTTAGGTCAAATTTTGAGGAACCTCCCTCTGATACCACTTGAAGACTTTGTTTCAAGAGCCTAAACACCTAGAGGGGGGGGGGGGTGAATAGGTTCTAATCTTTTTATGTCTTTTTGATTTTAAGGCAAATGGATATTTGTAACTTCTTTTAGCACAGAATAATTCTATCTACAGAAATTAAATACAACACAACAAACACCAAATCTATAGTGGTTCCCCAAGATATGGGTACATCCACTTTCCCCCTTCGCCTATCCAGCAGATAACTGGATTCAGTCTAACTTCCTTCCACTGGCTCAGATCCGAAGATCTTACAAACTTAGAACCCAAAATGGTTCCTACACCTCAAACTTTACACAAGTCCTACCTCAGATTCTTCCCTGAATCCTACCTCAGGCCTCAGCCCTACCTCAGCCTTTATAATTAGGCTTATAACTCAGACTTTCCATAAGTCCTACCTCAGGCACACTGCACTACCTCATCCTTTATAATTTTAGGCTTACAATCTCAGATCTAACAATAGATCCTACAAGAATTTGTGAGTAATAAGTATCTGAAAACTTCACCAGCTAGATTTCTCTATTGATGTTGTCTTCTTGATCAGTTCTTGTATAGACTGATCCTTCTGATCCAACCTAACTTAGCTTTTCAAAGCTTCTTGATTAGGACAAAAATAAGGTGGATCTTTTCTTGAATTTGAAGTTGATCTTCAGTCAGCTTATTCCTTAGATTCAGATAGAACTCTGAATCTTTCTTGCAGAAAGGCCTTGACCTGTTAGAGTTTTTCTTTATTATCCAGAGATCTTTCTTGTCTTTTCTGTCATTTCCGATCTGGCTCTTATATAGAGCTTGCTCCATGGTTACCGGCTGATCCAGTTCATAACAGAATTCTGACAGTGGCGTCAGACCGATTAGTTATGATAGCTCTAAAGTCACCAGTCACGTCACCAGGTTCTTCAATGTCTTTTCAACTCAGCATACAACACTCAGCAGACTGCTTTACATGTGTCGACACATATAGACTAAGTGTCGACACAAGTCTTCATGGTGTCGACACAATTACTCCAAGTGTCGACACAATCATACTTCTGCTTCTCGACACTGCTTATGTTGTATGTGTCGACAAAAGTCATGTGTGTCGACACAACAGCTTCTTGTCTCGACATTTCTGTTGCAGACAGTTGGTGTTGAGTGTTTGTCAAATGGCGTTGAATGTGTGTCGACACAAGTCCTGTGTGTCGACACAATTACTTCTGAACACGACACAGCCTCTTGAGAGTTGGTGTGTCGACACAAGTCCTGTGTGTCGACACAATTGCTTCAAGTGTCGACATAGCTCCTGAGTGTTGACTCATCTTCTGTTTTAAGTGTCGACACAATTCTATTTTAAGTTGTCAACACAATTCTAGATGTCGACACAACTGCTTCTTTAGGTGTCGACATAGCTTTGAGTGTCGACACATCTTCTGTTTTAAGTGTCGACACAATTCTATTTTAAGTTGTCGACATAATTCTGGATGTCGATACAACTGCTTCTTTAGGTGTTGACATAGCTTTGAGTGTCGACACAACTTCTTTATAAGTGTCGACACATTTTGCCAGTATGTCGACACAGCTTTCCTGAGTATCGACATAGCAGCTGGGTGTCGACATAGCTTCTTCATAAGTGTCGACACATTTCGCATGTGTGTCGACACAGCCTCCTTGAGTGTCGACACAGTTTCTGCACAAGTGTCGACACTTGTACTTAGAAAATTTTCCTTCAAATTTTTAAACCTGCACAATGAAACTCAAACTTCTATCAAATACACATTGATGCATATCATTGACTAAGTTGTGGCTTCTCCAAATCTAGTACATATTTTCCAATGTACCCAACAATTGGTACTCTTTTCGCAGTCACATCAAGTTTTTTGCTTCGTTGCCTGAAAACGCGACACGTGTAAGCACTATTTTGATTTTTCTACTATTTGATTTTTTTTATTTTTGAAAATTTAGGAATTGATGTTTTTTTTTCTTCGCGCTTGTAAATTCTTTTTGAAGTATTTTTAGAATCCAGGTTTTCACCGATTTTATGTCTATAATTGTACATAATGAGTCTTTATTCTACTTTTATTTGTTGAAACTAAGATTCGGTTCCACCTAGAGTTCAGACCTAGGAGTGCAGCTCACACCTACTTCTCCCAAATCGTCCCTTGGTGAGACACCTGAATTTGGAAAATGACACTTGGCTCTATCGTGGAGAACCCACCTCATACCCGAAAGACCTTTGAGATCTCCCCCTCTCTAGCCAATGCTAAGCTAAGAGCCTTGGAGGATGAAGGAAGAAGATGAATAATGGTGAAAACGGATCCCTCTCCAAGAAACATCAAGGGTCTATTTATAGATTTTTAGTATCTGGTCTGCCAACAGCCAAACTCCACTGTTCTGAAATTACTAAAATACCCTGGGCTAGTCTGGCAACAACCAAACTTCGCTGTTCTGAAATTACTGAAATACCTTGGCTAGTCTGCCAACAACCAAACTCCACTATTCTGAACAGCTATTCGCAGCCCACCAGGGATAAAATATCAGACCCTCAAGCCGGGCGAGACCATTAAGCCAGGCGAGACCTCCAGCCGGGCGAGACCTCCAGTCAGGCGAGACCTCCAGCCGGGCGAGACCCTCAAGGGGTTGGGGCGGGTGCCGGCCTCCCGCCGCACCAGCCCCCTGAAGACAGGTCGGGGCGGGTACCGGCCTCCCGCTGCACTCCCCCCTGTAGATAGGTTGAGGCGGATGCCGGCCTCCTGCCGCACCCGCCCCCTGAAAGAGGGGCCAGGGTGAGTGTCGGCCTCCCGCCGCACTCGCCTCCTGAAGATAGGTCGGGGAGGGTGCCAGCCTCCCGCCGCACCCGCT
Source organism: Platanthera zijinensis (assembly GCA_039513925.1). Taxonomy (NCBI): domain Eukaryota; kingdom Viridiplantae; phylum Streptophyta; class Magnoliopsida; order Asparagales; family Orchidaceae; genus Platanthera; species Platanthera zijinensis. Next base: position 52,240,297 of record CM077085.1, on the reverse strand, counting down.
CCCTGATATGGGTCAGGGCGAGTGCCAGCCTCCCGCCGCACTTGCCCCCTGAAGACAGGTCGGGGCGGTCGTCGGCCTCCCGCTGCACCCTCCCCCTAAAAGAGGGGCCGAGGCGAGTTTCGGCCTCCCGCCGCACTCGCCCCCTGAAAATAGGCCGGGGCGGGTGCCAGCCTCCCGCCGCACCCGCCTCCTGAAAGAGGGGACGAGGCGAGTGTCGACTTCCCGCCGCACTCGACCCTTTGTCCCCTTAGCCTTTGGGCTAATTTTCCCGGATCATTCTCTGGATTACACCTTGCGCCTGCTTGGGGACCACACTCCGCGAATACGGGGTTGTACATAATCCCCGCTCTTTTTGAGCGTGTTCCACGCTCGGAAAGAAACATCCAACCCAACGTATTCGCTGAGTTTAGCACTCTTGGAGCCGAAGATACCTGGCCACTCTGAGGGGTCAACCGGCCATTCCAGCTAATGGGAGCTTGGGTGGTGAGATCCCCTCGAGGTAGGATTTGTCTCGAGACTCTACCCCCAAGGCACATTCGACCCATCGGGCTAGTGAGAGCCTGGGTGAGGAGATCCTCTCGGGGTTGGAACCTTCTCTCCACCGAGGCACATTCGACCCATCCAACTAATGAGAGCCTGGGTGAGGAGATCCTCTCGGGGGTGGAACCTTCTCTCCACCGAGGCACATTCGACCCATCCAACTAGTGAGGGTCTGGATGAGGAGATCCTCTCGGGGGTGAAACCTTATCTCCACCGAGGCACATTCGACCCATCGAGCTAGTGAGAGCCTGGGTGAGGAGATCCTCTCGGGGGTGGAACCTTCTCTCCACCGAGGCACATTCGACCCATCCAGCTAGTGAGAGCCTGAGTGAGGAGATCCTCTCGGGTTTAGAACCTTCTCTCCACCGAGGCATATACGACCCATCCAGCTAGTGAGAGCCTGGATGAGGAGATCCTCTCGGGGGTGGTGCCTTCTCTCCACCGAGGCACATTCGACTCATCCAGCTAGTGAGAGCCTGGGTGAGGAGATCCTCTCGGTGGTTGGTTCCTTCTCGCCAATGAGGCATATTCGACCCATCCAGCTAGTGGGAGCCTGGGTTAGGAGATCCTTTCGGGATGAGAACTTACTACCGAGGCACAATCGACCCATCTAGCAAGCGAGAGCCTGAGTGAGGAGATCCTCTCGGAGGTGGAACCTTCTCTCCACTGAGGCACATTCGACCCATCCAGGTAGTGAGATCCTGGGTGAGGAGATCCTCTCAGTGGTTGGTTCCTTCTCGCCACCGAAGCACATTCGACTCATCTAACTAGTGGGAGCCTTGGTGAGGATATCCTCTCGGGACGAGAATTTACTACTGAGGCACATTCGACCCATCCAGCTAGTGAGAGCCTAGGTGAGGAGATCCTCTCGGGGGTGGAACCTTCTCTCCACCGAGGCACATTCGACCCATCCAGCTAGTGGGAGCCTGGGTGAGGAGATCCTCTCGGGGGTTGGTTCCTTCTTGCCACCGAGGCACATTCGACCCATCCAGCTAGTGGGAGCCTGGGTGAGGAGATCCTCTTGGGACGAGAACTTACTACCGAGGCACATTCGACCAATCCAACTAGTTAGAGCCTGGCTGAGGAGATCCTCTAGGGGTGGAACCTTCTCTCCACCGAGCCACATTCGACCCATTCAGCTAGTGAGAGCCTGGGTGAGGAGATCCTCTCAGGGGTGGAACCTTCTCTCCACCAAGGCACACTCGACTCATCCAGCTAGTGGGAGCCTAAATGAGGAGATCCTCTCAGAGGTGGAACCTTCTCTCCATCGAGACACATTCGACCCATCCAGCTAGTGAGAGCCTGGATGAGGAGATCCTCTTCTGGGTGGTACTTTCTCTCCACTGAGGCACATTTAGCCCATCCAGCTAGTGAGAGCCTAGGTGAGGAGATCCTCTCGGGGGTTATTTCCTTCTCACCACCGAGGCACATTCGACTCATCCAGCTAGTGGGAGCCTGAGTAAGGAGATCCTCTCGGGACGAGAACTGACTACCGAGGCACATTAGACCTATCCAGCTAGTAGGAGCCTAGATGAGGAGATCCTCTCGGGGGTGAAACCTTCTCTCCACCGAGGCACATTCGACCCCTCCAGCTAGTGGGATCCTGGATGAGGAGATCCTCTCGGGGGTGGTACCTTCTCTCCACCGAGGCACATTCGACCCATCTAGCTAGTGAGATTCTGGGTGAGGAGATCCTCTCGGGGGTTGGTTCCTTCTCTCCACCGAGGCACATTCAACCCATCCAGCTAGTGGGAGCCTGAGTGAGGAGATCCTCTCGGGATGAGAACTTACTACCGAGGAACATTCGATCCATCCAGCTAGTGAGCTTGGGGGAGGAGATCCTCTCGGGGGTGGAACCTTCTCTCCATCGAGGCATATTCGACCCATCCAGCTAGTGAGAGCCTAGGTGAGGAGATCCTTTCAGGTGGGAGCCTGGGTGACGAGATCCTCTAAGGATGAGAACTTACTACCGATGCACATTTGACCCATCCAGCTAGTGAGAGCCCGGGTAAGGAGATCCTCTCGGAGGCGGAAACTTCTCTCCACCGAGGCACATTTGACCCATCTAGCGAATGAGAGCTTGGGTGATGAGATCCTCTCGGGGGTTGGTTCTTTCTCGACATTGAGGCACATTCGACCCATCCAGTTAGTGGGAGTCTGGGTAAGGAGATCCTCTCGGGGAGAGAACTAACTACCGAGGCACATTCGACCCATCCAGCTAGTGAGAGCCTAGATGAGGAGATCCTCTCGGGGTTAGATTAGGCACCTCACTCGAACCATACTAAATTCAACATCCTCAAATGGGGAAATTTTTAGAATACATGACCTCCTGACTCAGCTGTTCAGGGGTAGAGCTCATTACATAAACATAAAAGGGAAAAGACTTTATCAAAACAAGGTTCTTTCAGGATGCTTGGGCACGATGACCGTCATTCTCCTCCTTCTCCTCTGATACCTCTATCCTACTCAAGCTCTCCATGATCTTCTCCATCTCCTCTGCCCTGGCAAGCAAGGAGATGGTGTTGATGGTCGTGATGTAGCACTGCCTTGTCATCCTGGGGTCTCCCCTGACCCTGACTTGGATCCCTGCAGTGTTAAACTTGAGGTACTGGTGAAATGATGATGACACACAATGGAAGGCGCTGATGAGGGGTCTTCCGAAGATGGCATTGTAACTGCTCGGAGCGTCAACAATGACGAACCGTCAATTCCTTGAGGTCCCCCCCAACATCACCTGAAGTCCGACTCCACCTTCCACCTCCTTCCTTTCCCCTGAAAATCTGAACAGAGGTCCGTCCGAGGCCAACACCCTCCTTGGTTCTACATTAATCTCGTCAAACGCCTTCTTGAAAACGATGTTGACAGAGCTCTCATTGTCAACCAAGATCTGGTAGATGGTGTAGCCTTCAATGACTGTCTGGATGACCAGCGCATCGCAGAATGGATCCTCATGATCTGGTATGTCCTTCATTGAGAAGGTGATCTTCTCCTCTGGGGGTGTGGTCTGGGATGTTGAAGCGATGCTCCGACAGTACATGACATGAAGACTTGCCTTTCGAGTGGCCTCGATCCCCACTCCATCGTGGATCATTCGTATACCACCTCGGGGTCCTATATCAACCCTATCCTCACATACGTCATCTCCCCTACTCTGGGTAGAACTTCTTCAATCCGCACTAGCGGCTGCTGTTGGGTTGTGCCTCTCGCCTCTCTCACTTCCAGGAATTCGGGACAGGTAGCTGTGGCGTGACCCTCTACCTGGTAGAAGTCATAGTATGACAACACTCTTCCTTCCCTTCTTCGATGGGCTGGGTGATTTATCTCATTTCCTATTCCCCCTCTTCTTATCGCCATGGCTTGTTGTGGTGGGGGTAGGAGTTGCATAGGGGCTTGCCTCTGGAAGTTGAACCTCCCTTGGCCTCCATGGAAGTTCCCCCACCCTGGACGAGACCTCTTCCTGAACCCTTAACGGGCCCTCCCTGTTGCCTCCAACCTGGCTCCAGACCTTCCTGAGGTCCCTGGAACCCCTGAGCTCTCTGCCCTTCTCTCATTCTTCCCTCTTGATTCCTCGAGCCACCTTGATCCTTCGACTCTGCCTCTGTTAACCTTGCCAACTTCTTGACAAACGCCGGGTTGTCCGCCTCAGTTATTATCTCCTCTGCCGCCCTTTTTATTAGCTCCTCGAAGGATAGGGGGTCTTTCGGGTCAGACTCATCTTGAATAACCCTTCACGTAACCCCACCATAAACACCATCTGGAGGGAATACCCCGACATCTCCTGGATCTCCAGGATCTCTTCTTGGAACCTGTCCACATATTGGGTCAACGACTCCTCCGCCCTCTATCTTATCAGGAAGATGGATTAGGGACTATTCTTCCTCTTTTTAGAAGTGGAGAAGCGAAGCTGAAAACTCCGGCTCAAGTTTTCGAACCTGTAGATCGATCTTGCTGGGAGTTGATGAAACCAATCCCTTGCCTTGTCTTTCAACAAGATCGCGAAGAGGCGATACTTGAATGCATTAGTCATCGGCTTGATAGATACCGTGTCTTCGAACCACTATAGGTGCTGGACGGGGTCATCCTTCCCGGTATAGTAAGTCATGTCAGACTCTCTGAACCCTTCGGGAACGGGAGCTGAGACAATCGGCTCGCTGAAGGGTGACCCCCAACTTGGTGGTCTTGCACGCTCCACTCGTGCGACTTGTTCGCCTGGGAGGCTAGCACTCGCCGGGCTGGGGAATAACTCCCGAACGATGAGCTCTCGCTTGACCCCCTCTCCCATCCTTTCCTTCTCGGGTCGTCTTCCTGATGCACTTTCTTCTACCCCCCGGCTCATCTTTCCTAGACCCCTAGGAGCTGTCTTGTCGAGACCCCTTGAAGCTGTCCCATCGAGACCCCTGGGAGCTGTCTCGCCGAGTCCCCTATAAGCTGTCTCGATAAGACCCCTAGAAGCTAGTTCCTGAGGGGTGGCAGTTGAGCAGTCACCCCGAGGAGCAATACTTCGCAGCATCTCCATGAATCCTTAGATGGATGCCATGAACTCTTCCCTCCCTACCAAGGGTGTTGGGTTGGGGAGCTCGTTGGGGTCATCACCACCTCCATGATCTCCCGCCATGGAACCTGCTCAGGAACTTCTGTATGAGCCGCGGTCCACACTCACCATACAAAAAATGTTGAAACCGAGATTCGGTTCCACCTAGAGTTCGGACCTAGGGGTGCAGGTCACACCTACTTCTCTCAAGCCGTCCCTTCGTAAGAGACCTGAATTTGGAAAATGACCCTTGACTTTATCGTGGAGGTCCCACCTCACACCCAGAAGACATTTGAGATCTCCCCCTCCCTAGCCAATGCTGAGTTAGGGGCCTTGGAGGATGAAGGAAGAACATGAAGATTGGTGAAAACGGATCCCTCTCCAAGGCACCTCAAGGGTCTATTTATAGATTTTTAGTATCTGGTCTGCCAACAGCCAAACTCCGCTGTTCTGAAATTACTGAAATACCCTGGGCTGGTCTGCCAACAGCCAAACTCCGCTGTTCTGAATAGCTATTCGCAGCCCACCAGGGGAAAAATAGCAGACCCTCAAGCCGGGCGAGACCATCAAGCTTGGCGAGACCTCCAGCCGGGAGAGACCTCTAGCTGGGCGAGACTTCCAGCCGGGCGAGACCCTCAAGGGGCTGGGGCGGGTGTCGGCCTCCCTCCGCACCCATCCCCTTAAAAAGGGCCAGGGAGGATGTCGGCCTCCTGCCACACTCGCCCCCTGAAGACAGGCCGGGGCGGGTGCCGGACTCCCACCGCACCCGCCCCCTGAAAGAGGGGTCGGGACGAGTGTCGGCCTCCCGCCGCACTCGCCCCCTAAAGACAAGCCGGAGCGGGTGCCGACCTCCCGCCGTGCCTGCCCCCTGATAGGGGCCGGGGCGAGTGTCGGCCTCTCGCAGCACTCGCACCCTGAAGACAGGTCGGGGCGGGTGTCGACCTCCCACCGCACCTGCCCCCTAAAAGAGGGGCCGGGGCGAGTGGCGGCCTCCCGCCGCACTCGCCCCCTGAAAATAGGTCGGGGCGGGTGCCGGACTCCCGCCCCACTCCCCCCTGAAAATAGGCCGGGGCAAGTGTCGGCCTCCCGCCACACTCGATCCTTTGTCCCCTTAGCCTTTGAACTCACTTGTCCCGGACCATTCTCTGGATTACACCTTGCGCTTGCTTGGGGACTCCACTCCGAGAATACGGGGTTGTACACTGTTATTTTTGAATCCATCTTTACACAAAAATGTACCGTCGTCAACCTAGAAATTGGTGTCGTTTAGTTATTTTGGTGCTAATTGCAATATATGAAGATGTGATTACAATTCATATGGCTCATCGTATAGACCTTTTGGATCTTTGGTTTTGATTTGATCTTCAGATAATGAACCTAACTATTATGATTATGAATCTCAATGCAAGCATCATCATCGCCGGTCAGCTTGGTTTCTTCGAGCCAGAGACCCTCCAGTAAGCGTTGCTTATTCTGTCAGAATTTTGATCATTCTTTGAAGAATTGTGGAAAAATTAAACTGTTAATGAAAGAGGAAGGTAAGCTAGTGCTTATAGTCATTCAACTATTTTCTTCTTTCATTGATCCTTTCATCGCTGATGACATATACATTAGTCACCGTGTCCTCGCGGGAGCATAACAAATGTGCCTAATAACATAGTTAATTGCTACGACAATATCATGGAGTTTTCTTCTTCTATAGTACTATCACAACCTTTGAATTCAGTGTCTGATGATATATCATATCGTTTATCTCATTATATCATGATCCTATTTTATCCTCAATTTTTTTAGCATCGGTATGCATGTGTCTTTTGATCTTGTCAATTGTGTCTTTATTTGTAGGACGTGCATAGGGAGCCCGAAGTTGTACCGAGTTTCAATGAGGAGGATATTTTCCCTAGTGAGGAGGTTCCTACCACATCACTAGAGGAGAAAGCCCAGCTCATCACCGAAGCAACTTGTAGCTCATTTATTTCTTACAAATATCCAAAATGGGATGACGAGGAAGGATGACTACTTGGAGCTTAATGTTGTGTCGAAATGGGATGATGATGATATCCTTTCTAATGGGGTGACTTGCACTTCTTTATTGGACAAGGAGGACCACTTTACTACCAAGGCCCTTGAGTTCTTAGATGCCCCATACTATGATTCATATGAAATTGAAAGCGATCAAATTATGGAACCTGCTAGGAGTGAAACCGGAACCTGTAACACTCAAAATTTATTGAGTTGCATTCTTTTGATCGCAGTGTCCAATCACGAGCGAAATTGATCGAACGAATGTCAAGTCAAGGTATACAATATTATGATTAGTTGTTATGCGTTAATTAGTAATTTAAATGGAGTTAATATAATGTATTTTGGTGCTATTTAGAGGTTCATATGAACCTTAATCTCATAACTTTAAAGCTTTACTAGTGTCATGACAAATTGATAATTAGGAACGAGCTTCCCACATTAAGCCTTAATATGTGGCAAAACTAAAAATCAGAACCGATCGAATTAACTTCCCCCCTCCACCCTCATGACGGTTTCATTTCCTAATTGATGACGCCAAGGACCGCGCATCTACGTAAATTTCCATAGGTGCCCATTTCATATGAGTCACAACAACTTATCGGTTTTAGAAATTGCAACTCCCCCTTGATCCAAGGAGTAATTTTTGGGTCCGGATAGCGTTCCTAGCTTTGGGAGTGAGTAAAAAAATGGCCGCTGGATGACCAATCTAACCATCAACAAAAAAGATGAGATTTTAAAAAAAAAAAAAGTCGAGGACACTCTTTGATCGGACGACGAGCAGGATTGATCCAACGGCGAGCAGGCTACTCGCGCTCCTTCCTCAGAGAATGCTACCCTTAGCCAAATTTATTTTTGATCCAAGTAGGTTAATTTTAGGTCAATGCTTTTTCTCGTCTCTACCGTTCGACGACATATGAGATATTCTCTCTATTGCGTAAAACAGAAAAAACAAACAAACAACAGAAGGAACTAAACAGAGGGGAGGATACTCGCCAGATCGTCCTGTTCTCTATCGGCTCCAGCGGTTACTTCTAGCACCTAGCCAGATTTTCTTGTTGGAAGCCCTAGTCTCTTTTTCCTTGTAGTTGAGGAGACCAGAGGACACGTTCCTACCAAGGAAGTTCTTCATGTTAGTCCTATGGCATTTCTCCTCCCTCATTTTTGATTTCAGAAGTTGAAACTTGTGACTTTCCTACTTCCCCATTCCAGGAAAAATCAAAGTTTCCTCTTCTCTTTCACGGTAACCCTAGTTAAGACTGATTTTGTCCGTTATTTCTACACAGGTATCCTATATCCCCTTTCCATAAATTATTTTAAGAAGAAATCCTTTTTTTTAATTTGCAGCCGACCCTAAGTGGAAGTAAAAAATTCATGGAATTAGTCTCATAGCATGTAAGCTTAGGCTTCGTTTAGCAAACGTCACCGGACGGCGGGTAAACAAACGGCCGGCGGCGGCATTTGCTTCATTTGCACCGGCAGCAAGCAGGAAATGGCCCCAATCCGCCCCGTTTCAACCCCCACCTCTCTCCCTCATGTTCCAAAGTGGCGTTTCGACCCACCGGATGCACCTGCCACCGCCGAACCAAATATAGCCTTAGTTTTAATTTTTTGATTAATTTCAGTTTGGTGAGTACACCCCGGGGAGTAATTTCAGTTTGATGAGTATACCCCGAGAAGTAGATCAGCGAACCTTCGTGTTCTTTTGTCGTTATTTAGAAATAGATATTGGTTCTCCCAATAATATTTTTACTTTCTTTTCAATAATTGGAATGACAAGATAGATATCCAGACTATAAGATAAGAGAGTAATCCTTATGATCGCCAGTTTCAGTTATTAAATTCTTTGGGATTCTATTCAATTACAAGTATTGTTTAAGTGACTTGATAGATCAGAGACCGTCGTCTAATCTTCATTTCAACCTACAAGAAATCATGTTGTCACACCACGTCTACGAGCGCTGCACCATTGGAATAAGAAACTCTTATTCCTTTTGGTTAGAGATACTAGAAAGTATTGTATAAAAATGTTTTTCTTTATTATTAAGAAAATTCTTATAGCGGTAAGAAACTATAACTATTATTAGAAAGCTATAACCCAGCAACCGTCCAACAAATGTTTGTTGACCCTAAATAATATATTTCCCATTCAGTTAGACCTTCAAAAATTGTAAAACTTTACAGAACATATACTCACATAAATATTTAGAATGTAGGAAATATCAATCATATGAATATGAATTTTAATTGATTATAAATAAGAGGCACTATCTAAGATATGCAGATGAGTACGTAAGCAGAATAGCACAAAATAATAAAAAATTATTAGGATGCACGATTGAGACCTTATCTCATGATAGATAAATGTGCACTATCTTACTCATAGGGTGTAGTCGACCGTATGGGCCTCAATTTTAGGGAGCCCCATTTTAGAACATTAGTAAATGCGAGTCCATGAGATACTAGAACACTTAGGTTCGTCAGTAGGAACTCATATCGTTAGAATTGCTCATCAGAAGCTACTCAACCTAAAATTTAAATAAGAACAAACATAAGCACCTAGAACTCAAGAATATGCTGAACTTTAGAAATCATCTTAGTTTATCCATTTTTGAAACTTGAGTAAATACGTTTAATATGATTAAGCTAGAACAATCATTTATGTTTCCAGTCCTATTGTAAAAAAACATACATAATATAACAACATTTATTTTTTTATAATATAAAAATTGTTTTTTCAAAATGCACACATGCATATTCTTTCAACATGTTCTTAGTGTCACTAGGAGAAATGATTTTTCTTACTCTCTAGTCGGGTTGATCCATTTTCAGACATTTCATTATAGGGGTTATAGGTGGGAAGTTGCGCCTAGGATGAGCGCTTTTGCGAGGTTCCTCTTATAGTTTGTTTTCATTTAGTTGGCTTTCTTTCCAGTAATGTATTGATTTCCTTTTATGAACTTTATGTAACCTTAATGTTTAAAATTTTCCGTGTATCAGACATTTGATAGTATTTCAAAATTTTAGATGCATGATTTATTTTCAATTCTAATTGGCTATGTGAATTTAAAAATGATGAAGTACACTTTTACCCTTATATGCATTTTCTACTTACTCTGTAAGTTTTCTTTCTAGCACTTTCATATTTATGTGTTGAGTGAGTTAACAAAGGTTCATTATTTGGAAGCTAAACCCGAATTGCAAATAATGGAGGAGAGCTCTCTTCTTTGTGAGAGGGATCAATTCCCCCTATGTTGCCTATGTTGCTGCTGATCTTATTTTGCCTTCTCCTATTCCTGATGCTCTTAATGCATTTTTTGTCCTCTCTTGTAAGTTTATTATTTTATTGACCCATTTTTGGGTAATGCGGAGACTCAATCTTGACAGGGACCTATATTTGTTGCCTCTATTGCTAAGGGTTGGTTACCTATATGTGTTCTTCTCTCTTTTATGATTCTTGTGTATATTTGGAAATGTACTCTAAAGTGCATACATGTCATGACTACCTTGGTGTTGACGTTCATAGATTCATTATTATTTGTGGATGGTATGGTGATGTTGCTCTTCTAGTTGTGATGATGTGTTTGTGATATGGGTTGGTTTGTCGTGGTTGTGTTGAGCTGCGCATTCCTTGAGTTAGAAGTGAGCGATCAAGTATGAAGCGGAGGCATGCGGCCCGCATAGGTGCGAAGCGGAGGTTGGCGACCCGCAGAGGTGCGTAGCGGAGGAAAGTGCCCCGTTGAGTAGCGAAGCGGTTCCGACGACCTGCAAGTTAGATTACTTATCTTTTCATTGCATTTATAATAGTCACCCCCCCCTGTTAAAATCACCCGACCAAGACTTCAATCTCAAGTCGTTCTGGAAAATAACTTCACACTGTCATGTTCCACGTGAGATTCAATACTCGGGGATTTATTCCCTTTTTATTATTACTTTTATGACATCAATACTTTTGCTATAGTCACATCAATTACTTACCCAAAAAATATGGTGATATTTAGGGGACTTTTGTTCAATAGTTTTATAATTAATTCACCAACTATTTAAGTATTGATTAATCTAAGTTATGCAAGGTTAGTGAAAGAAGGTGTCATTCAGGCACTTGACTTCACTGACTTTGGGACTTGCATACAATGCATAAAGGGAAAGTATACAAGCAAGTCCAGTAAAGGAGCTAGAAGGAGTGATGCCAAATTAACGATAATTCACACTGATATCTGTGGACCGTTTAACACCATCTGTATGAATGGTCAAAAGTATTTTATTACTTTTATTGACGATTTTACAAGATACATGTATCTTTACCTCCTGAATGACAAGTCTGAAGCACTCGATGCTTTCAAAGTCTATAAGGCAGAGGTAGAGAAACAATTTGGTTTGAGTATCAAAATTGTATGATCCGACAAAGGCGGTGAATATTATGGTAGGTTCATTGATGGAACTCAAAAACCTGGTCCATTTGCTAGATTCCTTCAGGAACATGGAATCATAGCTCAATATACGACGCCTGGCACGCCACAACAAAATGGCGTAGCTGAAAGGAGAAATCGTACCTTAATGGACATGGTAAGGAGCATGACTAGTGTCTCATCTCTCCCTCTTAACATGTGGAGTGAAGCCTTGAAAACGGTCGTGTACATCTTGAACCGGGTTCCATCCAAATCGGTTCCTAAAATACCGTTTGAGTTATGGAATAGATGGAAGCCTAGTTTAAAACATGTACACATATGGGGCTGTCCAGTAGAGGTTAGGGTGTACAACCCACATGAAAGGAAATTAGACCCGAGGATAGTCAGTGGTTTTTTCATTGGCTATGCAGAAAAATCCAAGGGTTACAGATTTTATTGTCCCTCTCACATGCTGAAAATAGTTGAAGCAAGGAATGCCAAATTTCTTGAAGAACTCCAAACTGGTGAGAATAGTTCTCATAAGGTTGTGATAGAAGAGATGCAGGAGACTGCACACTCTGGTAGTGGTGTTGAACCTGGTGGGCTCATACCTGCTATGGTTCAACACCTACCTATTCAGATCCCAACTTATGAAGGCGTGATCGATGATCCCCCTATCCAGAACTCTCATGAAGAAGTGGTAAGTGAGGCAGTCATCCAGGAACCACTACCAGTGGTTGAGACTGCGCCACAACCACCTGATCAACCAGATTTAAGGAGATCTTCAAGATCCAAAAGGTCGGCTATTCCATCGGATTACGTAGTGTACTTACAAGAGACCGACGATCTGTCTGGACTCAATCAAGACCCCCTCACCTTTTCAGAGGCCATGGGTCGTACAGATTCTGATAAATGGTATGAAGCTATGAAGGAAGAAATTAACTCAATGGCCGCAAATCAAGTATGGGATCTAGTAGAGTTACCAGAAGGCTTCCGTGCGGTGGGTTGCAAATGGGTCTATAAGACCAAAGCTGACGCCTCTGGTAACATCGAACGATATAAAGCGAGACTTGTAGCCAAAGGTTTCCTTCAAAGGGAGGGTATCGATTATCACGACACCTTCTCTCCAGTTTCTAAGAAGGATTCATTAAGGATAATCATGGCCCTCGTAGCTCATTTTAATCTGGAGCTACATTAGATGGATGTCAAGACGGCATTCTTAAATGGGGAACTTGAGGAGGAAGTATACATGATCCAACCTGAAGGATTCATTTCGGAGAAAGGCAATAATCTTGTATGCAAATTATTAAGGTCACTATATGGGCTAAAACAATCCGCATGACGATGGTATATAAAATTTCACAATGTAATTATCTCATTCGGTTTCGAGGAAAACATTGTGGATGATTGTATATACATCAAGGTCTGTGGGAGCAAGTTTATGTTATTAGTCCTATACGTTGACGACATTTTGCTAGCAAGTAATGATTTGGGAATGATATGGGAGACTAAACAGTTCCTCTCTAAGAATTTTGATATGAAAGATTTAGGGGAGGCTTCCTATGTTATAGGAATTGAGATACATAGAGATAAATCTAGAAAGATCTTGGGGTTATCTCAGAAAGCCTATATCAACAAAATTCTAGAGAGATTCAATATGAAAAATTGTTCCAGTTCAATAGCTCCTATTGTAAAGGGTGACAAATTCAGTTTGTCACAATGTCCCAAAAATTCTCTGGAATTGGAATCCATGAAGAATATTCCATATGCATCCGCGGTTGGCAGTTTGGTCTACTTAGATGTTTGCACTAGACCATACATTGCATTCATTGTAGGGATGTTGGGGAGATACCAAAGTAACCCTGGAATGGAGCACTGGACAGCTGTCAAAAAAGTATTACGATATCTCCAGGGGACGAAAGATTACATGCTTACATATAAAGAATCCGACAATCTGGACCTGGTCGGATACACAGATGCAGACTTTGCAGGCTGCCAAGACTCGAGGAAATCTACATCAGGCTACATCTTCATGTTGGTCGGTGGTGCAGTGGCGTGGAAGAGTGTCAAACAGACCCTCATCGCATCCTCGACTATGGAGGCAGAGTTTATTGCATGCTATGAAGCAACGAAACAGGCATTGTGGTTGAGGAATTTCTCCTCAGGGCTTAGGATGATGGATACAGTTCCTAAGCCCATGAAGCTTCTTTGTGATAATGCTGCAGCAGTGTTCTTTGCCAAGAACAATAAAAGTGGGAGCCGCAGCTAATACATTGATATAAAGTTTTTGGTGGTTAGAGAGAACGTGCAGGAGGGTAAAATCGTCATCGAGCATATAGGCACACTGCTTATGATAGCAGATCCCATGACTAAAGGGCTCCCACCTAAGCTATACAAAAGTCATATAGAAAGAATGGGACTTGTGGACTCGTTTGATGTTTGAAGTTGTCATGACATTTTATGTTGTTCTCCTGTTTTTGATTGATTAATGCAATATTTCCAGTTTATCATCTCTTATGCGCATATAAAAGTATTATTAGAGATTTAATATTGCATTAAAGAGTGGGAGTTTCCACTCATGAAGAATTATTGTCGCGTAAAGCACTTGATAGGATTTAACGACTACATTGTGATTGCGGAAGGGAAGTGCCTACTACTTAAGGTACAACCGCTGCAGTCCGTGTGGTGGTGATGCCCTATGCAAGTATAAAGACGTCACATAAAGTTTGGGCCAAGAGTCACTGTTATTTTTAATTAATATGTATGGCCATACGAAAAGGTTTGAGTTCACTATCACCCTATGAGTCTAGTGTTATTTTTCCCCTATAAAGCAACATTATGATTTTCTAAATAATAGGTTGGATTTTCCCCGTGTTGAATCAAGTGGGAGAATGTTAGATTACCTATTTGATTCAACACGTAGGAGTCTGGTAGGGTGATAGTATAATGGGGTGACTCGACGAACCCATTTGTGACGAGCGGTTCAAGCCCGGGTGAGTTTTTTTCGCCCGAGTGCGGTTTTTTGCCCGTGCATGATTTTTTTTCGCCCGAGCTTGTATATTTCGCCCGAGCCAGTTTTTCGTCCGGCGTGATTTTTTCGCTCGGGTGCATTTTTTTCATCCGGGTGCCATTTTTTGTCGTTGCACGATTTTTTTTCGCCCGAGCTGATTTTTTTGCCCGGGCGCGATTTTTTTGCCCGAACGCGCTTTTTTTGCCCGGGCATGATTTTTTTGCACCGGCGCGATTTTTTTTGCCCGGGCTCAATTTTTTTACACCGGCGCGATTTTTTCGCCATCGCGTGATTTTTCTCCCCCGGGAGATTTTTGCGCCCGCACACGTTTTTTTTTCGCCCGGGGGCGTTTTTTTCGCCCGGTCGCGATTTTTTCGCCCGGGGGCAATTTTTTCGCCCGGTCGTGATTTTTTCGCCCGATCGCGATTTGTTCGCCCGGTCGCGATTTTTTCGCCCGTGCGTGATTTTTTCGCCCGGGGGCGATTTTTTCGCCCGGGCGCGAATTTTTCGCCCGGACGCGATTTTTTCGCCCGTGCGCGATTTTTTTCTCCCGGGCGCGATTTTTTTGATCGGGAGCGGTTTTTCCCCTGGGCACTATTTCTTTCGCCCGGGAGCGAATTTTTCGCCTCGACGTGATTTTTTGCCCGTTCGTGATTTTTTTGCCCGGTAGTGTATTTTTTTCGCTTGTAAGCTATTTTTTCGCTTTCAAGCGAAAATATCACGTTCGTGCGAAAAATTCTCGTCCGTGCAAAAAATTCGCGTCCGGGCGAAATTTTCCCGCCTAGTCGAAAAATTAGTGCCCGTCCGAAAAATTCGCGCCCGTCCGAAAAATTTGCTGTCATCCGAAAAAATTCGTGCTCATCCAAAAAATTCGCGCCCGTTCAAAAAATTTGCGTCCGTCCGAAAAATTGGCACCCGGCCGAATAATTGTGACCCGGCCAAAAATATAGGGTTTTGCCGAAAAATTGGCGCCCATGCGAAAATATCGCCCTCGAGCGAAAATATCGCACCCGGGCAAAAAATTCACGCCCGGGTGAAAAATTCACGCCCGGGCGAAAAATTCACGCCAGGGCGAGAAAAACCGCCACCCGACGAAAAATTCGCTCCCGGGCGAAAAAAACCTTCCCCGGCGAAATAATTGCGTCTTTTCCCCCGGACGCACATTTTTAATAAAAAAAAATTACCGCAACGGAGATTTGTCAAACGATTTATAAAGTGTTTCTCCTTTTTGAAAAGCTCTGCAAAAGAAGTTCACCCAAACAGTTCTCATTTTCTAATAGACATTTTCCAAAAGCTCCTTTTCCTACCATCCTTTTGCCACCGCTCCTTCTCTTTTCTGAAAAGCCTTCCCAAACAAGCCCTAAGAAACTCTTATTCCTTTTGGTTAGAGATACTAGAAAGTATTGTATAAAAATGTTTTTCTTTATTATTAAGAAAATTCTTATAGCGGTAAGAAACTATAACTATTATTAGAAAGCTATAACCCACCAACCGTCCAACAAATGTTTGTTGACCCTAAATATTATATTTCCCATTCAGTTAGACCTTCAAAAATTGTAAAACTTTACAGAACATATACTCACATAAATATTTAGAATGTAGGAAATATCAATCATATGAATATGAATTTTAATTGATTAACAAATAAGAGGCACTATCTAAGATATGCAGATGAGTACGTAAGCAGAATAACACAAAATAATAAAAAATTATTAGGAGGCACGATTGAGACCTTATCTCATGATAGATAAATGTGCACTATCTTACTCATAGGGTGTAGTCGACCGTATGGGCCTCAATTTTAGGGAGCCCCATTTTAGAACATTAGTAAATGCGAGCCCATGAGATACTAGAACACTTAGGTTCGTCAGTAGGGACTCATATCGTTAGAATTGCTCATCAGAAGCTACTCAACCTAAAATTTAAATAAGAACAAACATAAGCCACCTAGAACTCAAGAATATGCTGAACTTTAGAAATCATCTTAGTTTACCCATTTTTGAAACTTGAGTAAATACGTTTAATATGATTAAGCTAGAACAATCATTTATGTTTCCAGTACTATTGTAAAAAAACATACATAATATAACAACATTTATATTTTTATAATATAAAAATTGTTTTTTCAAAATGCACACATGCATATTCTTTCAACATGTTCTTAGTGTCACTAGGAGAAATGATTTTTCTTACTCTCTAGTCGGGTTGATCCGTTTTCAGACATTTCATTATAGGGGTTATAGGTGGGAAGTTGCGCCTAGGATGAGCGCTTTTGCGGGGTTCCTCTTATAGTTTGTTTTCATTTAGTTGGCTTTCTTTCCAGTAATGTATTGATTTCCTTTTATGAACTTTATGTAACCTTAATGTTTAAAATTTTCCGTGTATCAGACATTTGATAGTATTTCAAAATTTTAGATGCATGATTTATTTTCAATTCTAATTGGCTATGTGAATTTAAAAATGATGAAGTACACTTTTACCCTTATATGCATTTTCTACTTACTCTGTAAGTTTTCTTTCTAGCACTTTCATATTTATGTGTTGAGTGAGTTAACAAAGGTTCATTATTTGGAAGCTAAACCCGAATTGCAAATAATGGAGGAGAGCTCTCTTCTTTGTGAGAGGGATCAATTCCCCCTATGTTGCCTATGTTGCTGCTGATCTTATTTTGCCTTCTCCTATTCCTGATGCTCTTAATGCATTTTTTGTCCTCTCTTGTAAGTTTATTATTTTATTGACCCATTTTTGGGTAATGCGGAGACTCAATCTTGACAGGGACCTATATTTGTTGCCTCTATTGCTAAGGGTTGGTTACCTATATGTGTTCTTCTCTCTTTTATGATTCTTGTGTATATTTGGAAATGTACTCTAAAGTGCATACATGTCATGACTACCTTGGTGTTGACGTTCATAGATTCATTATTATTTGTGGATGGTATGGTGATGTTGCTCTTCTAGTTGTGATGATGTGTTTGTGATATGGGTTGGTTTGTTGTGGTTGTGTTGAGCTGCACATTCCTTGAGTTAGAAGTGAGCGATCAAGTGTGAAGCGGAGGCATGCGGCCCGCATAGGTGCGAAGCGGAGGTTGGCGACCCGCAGAGGTGCGTAGCGGAGGAAAGTGCCCCGTTGAGTAGCGAAGCGGTTCCGACGACCTGCAAGTTAGATTACTTATCTTTTCATTGCATTTATAATAGTCACCCCCCCCCCCCCCGTTAAAATCACCCGACCAAGACTTCAATCTCAAGTCGTTCTGGAAAATAACTTCACACTGTCATGTTCCACGTGAGATTCAATACTCGGGGATTTATTCCCTTTTTATTATTACTTTTACGACATCAATACTTTTGCTATAGTCACATCAATTACTTACCCAAAAAATATGGTGATATTTAGGGGACTTTTGTTCAATAGTTTTATAATTAATTCACCAACTATTTAAGTATTGATTAATCTAAGTTATGCAAGGTTTTAACTAATTTTAAAAGGCAAATTTTTGATAGAATGTTTATTATCATGGGGTACTATCCCTTCAATAAGGGGGTCTAGCCGGTCCAATTGAACCCATAAAGGGGCTAGGACCGGCTCCTAGCGATCCATGACCCGACCTCCACCGCAAAATGATGACATGTTAAGGTATAACAAAGTAAAATATTGATCATATGTGCTCTTAATAGACTTCGGTCAAGTGCAATGGTCTCATAGAGTCAATACGAGTATGATGGAACTCGTTTCGATCCGATGTCATTTGGAGAAAAGGACTATTTTGAGTAACATTGTCGACGCAACGACGTTGTATTGGTATATTGAGAATACATGCTCTGAATCGACTTCTGTTAGTTGCATTGGATTTGTATAGTCTATACAAGTACAATAAAACTCATTTCGTTTTGATCTGAGGTCATTTGGAGAAAATGACCATTTTGAGTTGTGTTGTGCACCACAATGCCATTTTAAAATATTAAGCACACGTGCTCCGAATTGAATTTTGCCAGCTGTATTGGACTCATATAATCGATACAAGTGCAAAAGAACTCATTTCATTTTGATCTGTGGTTATTTGGAGAAAATGACTATTTTGAGTAGCGTTGTAACTTGTGCGTCATCACAATGTCATTTTAAAATATTAAGCATACATGCATCGAATTGACTTCTGTCCGTTGCATTGGGCTCATATAGTCAATATGAGTGCAACATAACTTGTTTCATTTTGATCCGAAGTCATTTGGAGAAAATGACCATTTTGAGTAGTGTTGTATGCCATCACAACATCATTTTAAAATATTGAGCATACGTGTTTTGAATCAACTTTTGTAAGTTGCATTGGACTCATATAGTCGATACAAGTGTAACAAAACTCATTTTGGTTTGATCCGAGGTTATTTGGAGAAAATGACCATTTTGAGTAGCGTTGTACGTCATCAAAACGCCATTTTAAAATATTAAGCATACGTGCTTCGAATAAAATTTCATCAATTACATTGGACTCATATAATCAATACGAGTGCAGCGAAACTCATTTTGACCTGAGGTTATTTGAAGAAAATGACTGTTTAGAATAGCGTTGTGTTGTCACAACGCTATTTTAAAATGTTAAGCATACGTGCTCTGAATCAACTTCTGTCAATTGCATTGGACTTGTATAGTCGATACGAGTACAATGAAACTCGTTTTGTTTTGATTTGAGATCAATTGAAGAAAATGAATACTTTAAGTAGCATTGTGCGTCACCACAATGTCATTAATTTTAAATTTTTGAGCATACGTGTTCCAAAACGACTTCCGTCAGTTGCATTGAACTCGTATATGAAAGAAAAGGGATAGATACTACTCTAGAGGGGGGGGGGGGTGAATAGAGTAATCAAAAATTGCACTAGCAAAGTTGACTGTCTACTCAACTCCCTTGGAGTTAATTGTGGAATGAAGGTTATAGATATTTGAGTAGTAACCCTAAAGCCTAACACAAGTGTTGTGCACAAAAGGCTGCCAACTATAATTACAGTTAAGGCTTGGGATCCTAAACAGCAACTAGCAAACCTAGTTAAAACTAATCACAGCCAACAACACAAGTAATAAATCAAACAACCAGACGACACAAGGGAATTTATAGTGGTTCCCCAAATAACTTGGGTACGTCCACTCTTCTACCAACAAGGTAGGAATCCACTCAGGTTTTTGATCAGGTGCCCTGCCACCAACAAGATCTGCTTCAGGTAGATCTAGAAACCCTTTAGACTTTTGATCAGGTGTCTAAAAACCAACACATGTTTTTTGATCAGGTGCCCTGCCACCAAGGTATACTTTTGAAGGGAGTAATAACCCTTTACAGGAGGGGGAAAGGAGGTTAAAATGTCTTCTCTATTTTAAATATAATTAGAGAAGCTCAAGAACTTGCACTGAGCTAGAAAGCTCTAAAGAGTCAAGGCTCCCCCTGGCTAAATAAATGTCCAGGTGAAGTCTTGCTTCAGTGCAGAAAACACTTCAGAAAATCTGAAGGAAAAAGCTACAAGAAGATAATAAATATGAAATAAAAATTCTTCTTCAGGCAGCTATCTTCTTCTTCTTCTTCTTCAAAAAGCTCTGAGTGAAGATCTTCCTAGAGGCAGGAGAACTCAGGTTGAAGAAGAGTGAAGAACTAAAACTTCTTCTCAGTTAGATGTGAATGAGCTGAGAGCAGTTGAACTTTCTTGCTTTTTCTATTTCTCTATGCTGCTGAGAGTATATGATCTGGGTACTGTGTTCTCTTCTTTCAAAAAGAAGCTCTTTTTATATGAGCCTTTGCAATGACTTTAATTTGAGTTTGAATCTTTGTCTTCTTCTGGCATCAGCAAACTTGGCTGCAAAAAGCATAAAGCAAAAACAAATCCTGCAGACAGACATACCATAAGAGGATAAAGCTTTCTAAGAAGCTGCAAGTAACTCTGATAAAATAATACTAGAGAAAGTCACATCAGAAGAGACTCTTTACGACCAAAGAAGACTTTTTGAGTCTAACGGCTATAAAGGACAGCCTGGCAGATAAAGCAGAAAACATATTTCAACTAATAAGACAAACAACTTTGTCAGAAAAAGATTGGCTCATACATAAGGAATGGAGCAGATATTGCATGGAAATAATATCATAAATTTATTCAAATAATCTTTTATAAAATATGCCAAAATAAATATGAAATAAATCACATCATAGAAGATGACAAAATTATTAAAGACATACAGCAAAACGTCGAACGACCCTCGGAGATCGTCGACCGAAGCACAGAGATCGTTGACCTATCAGACAGATAGTCGAACGATACAGATAGTCGAACTATCAAAGAAGATAGTGGAACTACCTCAGCAGATAGTCGACCTATCAGAACAGATAGTCGAGCTATCAGATAGTCGATCTATCAAGGCAGATAGTCGAGCTATCAAGCAAAACAGATAGTCGACCTATCAAACAGATAGTCGAGCTATCAAGAAAAACAGATAGTCGATCTATCAACAGATAGTCGAACTATCAAAGAAAACAGATAGTCGACCTATCAACAGATAGTCGAACTATCAAAGAAAACAGATAGTCGACCTATCAACAGATAGTCGAACTATCAAAGAGAACAGATAGTCAACCTATCAACAGATAGTCGAACTATCAAAGAAAACAGATAGTCGACCTATCAACAGATAGTCGAACTATCAAAGAAAACAGATAGTCGACCTATCAACAGATAGTCGAACTATCAAAGAGAACAGATAGTCAACCTATCAACAGATAGTCGAACTATCAAAGAAAACAGATAGTCGACCTATCAACAGATAGTCGAACTATCAAAGAAAACAGATAGTCGACCTATCAACAGATAGTCAAATTATCAAAGAAAACAGATAGTCGACCTATCAAACAGATAGTCGAACTATCAAAGACAACAGATAGTCGACCTATCAAGCAGATAGTCGAGCTATCAGGAAGACGATCGTCGATCGGCTGATCGACGATAGTCGAGCGACGTTCGACCATAGTCGAACAAAAAACAACTTAACCAAATATTCATCTGGAAAAGTGACAAGTCTAAACTAGAGCAAACTAACTAAACAACTAACCTTTGACCATAGATAAATCTTGGGTCAAGAGACTAAAAGAGAAGACTGAACTCAAATCAAAACTAGGGTACCAACAATCTCCCCCTATTTGAGTTAAGTCTCTCAACAACTAAACACAAAACTAATTACTGAAAATAAATAAAGTGCATGAAGGGAAATAACTAAGCAGATAACATCAATCAATCAGATAAGCAAATAACTGTCAATCAATGAAATTTTAAGATGCTTCAGAATTAGGTTTAGGTTCAGAAGAACTAGGAATGAAAGTAATTTTCCTAGAAGGATCTAGAGCTTCTTTCCTTGACAGCTTCAGGTCTTGTTCTCCAATGATTTTCGATTCTGATGCCCTTGGGACAACTGCTTCAGGATGCTTTTCCATGTATTTTGAAGGATCAAATACCTCAGGTCTAACCTGGAATTTATCAAGCTCCTTCATTCTGAATTTGGACATAGTGGTTAATCCTGCAGTGTCTTTGCCTTCAGCTTTAGCTTTCTTAATTTGGGCTGAACTAACAAGTTCAAGAAATCGAGCCATCCTGAAATCAGGATCAAGCTCTTGGCTTTCATACACATTTTCAGAGGTTGTATCAACAGGTTTCACAGCTTTAAACTTAATAGACATGTCTAGCAGACTTTCAGCTGGCTCGTTATCCTGAATAACTAGAGAAAAAGGAGGAGCAAACTCAGTAAATTTCTTGCTAGATTTTTCAGAGAAAATAATTCGCTTACCTTTTGAAACAGCCTTCACAGCATGATCTGGCTTTGGAGAGGTTGAGCTCTTGAGTTCTTTGGAAGGAGGAGGAGAAAAAGTTGGTCTTTGATACACCACCTCCTTTACTTGTTCCTTAACATCAGCATCAAGCCTTTGATAGCCAGATTGCGTTTTGCCTTGATATCCTTGAGAACTTTTCCTTTGAGATGACTGAGATGGGTTAAACCTGTCAGACTGAGCAGAAGGGTTTGCAGATAGGTTTCCAGAGGCTCCTGCACTGGGAGGTGGAGGAGGAGGACCTCTAGGAGTCCATCTTGGGGCAGGACTGTCATACCTCTTTGACTTCTTTCTCTGCTTCTGCTGATTTTTAGAAAATTTCATCCAGTGCTGGAATTCTTTAGATTTAGGATCAATGCCTTTCAAGATATAGTAGGGAGTATCATTGTCAGGATTTGGAGGAGGAGGAGCCACAGCTTTCCTTTTCTTTTTAGCAGATCTCTTTTTCTTGGACTCATCAGATTCATCAGAATCAATCTTATCCTCAGAATTTGAAGAAGGAGGAAGATCATACAGATCATACACCTCTTGCACAGCTCTTTCCTTCTCTTTTAGGGCAGCTTTTTCTAATTCTTCTTCCATGGCATCCTGTGCTAGGAGAGCATCTAAATCCAATCCAGGGGAATCATCCCAGACAGTAGACTTTTCAATTTAAATTTCTGAAACCTTTTCTTGTACATCAGTAACTGTCATAAGGACCAGTTCTTCTTGTACTGCTAACTGAGCTGGCAGAGCAGCCTCAGAATCTTGAATAATTTGTTCTGGTTCAGTTTAAACTTCTGGAGCTGGTTGATGATCAAGCTCTTGAACATCTAATACTTCTTCCATTATATCTGTAGTATTATGAACAAAAATTTGCTAAATGACATCATATCATTCCTTCTAGGTATTCTCATACTAGCATATCAGTTATCAAGTCTAGAAAATGAGTAAAAGGGATACCTTCCGAATTGTCCTTTGAGTGTCCTAACTCCCATAATTCATCTAGGAAGGAAGTAATGACTCCTTCTAGGTAGAGGGCGACCAGGGGAGTGGAGCATTCTTCTAGGTATACTTTGACAATGAATTCAGACTTCATTATGGCATCAGAAATATCTTTTTCAGACAAAGGAGGAACTGATTCTTCTATCTCTTTTTCTGTAACTGCAGGAGGATCTGATGGAGGGGAGGCCAAGGGTAGCTCAGAGGCATCTTCATAAAGCATCTCCCCCTGTCTGATTTCAGTAGATACTGAAACCAGGCCCCTAGATGAAGAGGGCTCAACAGATTTTGATAGAGCTTGGATGGCAGCAGTCAAAGAAGAGATGGAGGATGCAAGGGGAGCAATTTCCTCTTCAATCATGATTTTGATTGAAGGGGTAATTAACTCCAAGATGTTAGAAATGAATGTTGGAGTGATTTCAAATGATGATGGGGGAATCTCAGTAGATGGATGATCAGCAGGAATGGTGTATTCTTGATGAACTGGAGAGTGAACTGGAGATGGAGAGTGAACTGGAGAATGATGGGTGGATGCAAGATGATCAATGTGATCTGAAGAAGGAATTGGTGACTGAGTAGGAGTGGATATCTCAGAAACCAACAAATCAAAACTAGGATGAGATATCCTAGCAAGATGAGAAGGGGGAGGAGATGCAGGAGGTGATGCATGGAGAATTGTAGATGAATCAGGAAGATGAGAGGAAGAAGGTCGTACTTATATTGAAGTTGATGGAACTTCAACTGAAGTAGACGGTAATGCAGATGAAGAAGATGGAAGGGAGAGATTTGCTGAGCCAGCTTCTTGTAGGAGAGGAGTGACTGAAGCAGGCCTGGTGCTCTCAGATGCAGTTGGAGCAACGCCTGCTGGAGCGGGCTTCAGAAAAGTCCTTTTCCACTTGGAGAACAAGGTTGGGTCCATCTTCTTGCTGGCATTGATGGAAGTAACAGCTGAAACTAACAAATGGGGATATTTTTCCTTCAGAAAAATCCCAAGCACCCTACCTAGGGTGACTTCCTTCTTGCTATTCTTTTTCCTTATTAAATCAAACAATACTCCTGCCCAGTTATTCTTCTTTTTGTTCACAATTGCACACATTAGGGCAAACTGTTGCCTTGTAATATTGTCATGGGCAGAGTGTTTTCCCAGTAGCACTTTTCCGACGAGTTCAGCAAGGAACTTAATCTTAAATGGAAAATTCACCTTAAGCAGCTTAGAGGGAATGCCTTCGGCATGTCCCAGCTCTGTCAGCATTCTCCCAAACTCTGGGGTATCTTGCTCGTAATCTTCTTCCCCATTTAACAATCCAAAAATTTCAGTTAAAATGGCGGGAGTCAAAGTTACCTCTTCTCCGCCTATTGTTCCGGTCATTGATTCGTCATTGGAGGACGAAGTGAAAGCCCATTCTTTAATCTCTTGAATGTTTATATTTATCCTAGAGGACATGAGCTTTTCCAAACCTTGATCTTTGCATAGGTTGAGAATTTCCACAATTGCAGATTCGCAGCAACTAAAAGAATCGAAATTCACACTGAAGCCTGCATCGAACTTCACCACTATCAGGAGAGCTGGAGCTATCGCCATCGAAGGGGCTGGAGAAGACGAGGGAGACGGCGAAGGCGAAATGACAGAAATCGCGAGACAAAGAGCAAGCAGGAAGACGGAATGCGAGAAGACGCTCTCCGTCGACGATAAAAAGAAAGATCTCTTAACCTAGGTCGACCATCGGCTTTATATTAAAACAACGATCGTCGATCTATTTAAAAGATACTGGAGACGATGGTCGAACGGTCGTTCGACGATCGTTCCTGAAGCAGAGTAGTCGATCCATCGTTCGACTATTTCTGTCTTCACAAACAACAAGCTGTCGTCAACCATAGATCGACAATAGGCTCGACCTGTTCGACGATCTTCGAACGCCGGTCGACGATCTTCAAGCAGATAAGCTATCATCAACCATAGGTCGACGATAGGCTTGATCCGATCGACAATCTTCGAACGTCGTTCGACGATCTTCAAACAAGTTTCAATAAGGCAGACGTCACACTTAGTCTCTTCCATTAATCATGTCTAGTTTAACCAAAAAGAACAGATGCTTCTGTTCATCTAAGGGCTTGGTGAATATATCACCTCTCTGAAGGTCTGTGGATATGAACTCAAGGCTGATCTTGTTCTTTTCCACACAATCTCTCAGGAAATGGTGCCGGATCTCAATGTGTTTCGTTCTAGAGTGGTGCACAGGATTTTGTGCAATAGAGATAGCACTGGTACTATCACACATGATTTTTGTGTTCTTGTGTGTGTACCCATAATCCAAAAGCTAGTTTTGTATCCACAGGATCTGTGAACAACAACTAGCAGCTGTTATATATTCAGCCTCTGCAGTTGAAGTTGAGACAGAAGCCTGCTTCTTACAGAACCAAGAGACCAATCTCTCTCCCAGGAACTGACAAGTTCCTGAGGTACTTTTCCTATCAACTCGACAACCAGCATAGTCAGAATCAGAGTATCCAATTAACTCAAATTCTGATTCTGTTGGGTACCAAAGTCCTAGATTTGAACATCCCTTCAGGTATCTCAAGATTCTCTTGAGAAGAATCAGATGAGATTCCTTGGGGTTGACCTGGAATCTAGCACAAAGGCATATAGCAAACATTATATCTGGCCTACTTGCAGTTAAATACAATAGGGAACCAACAATGGCCCTATAATTCTTTTGATCAACAGACTTTCCCTGATCATCAGAATCTATAACTACATTAGTATCCATAGGTGTATGCATTGCTGAAGCATCAGCCATCCCAAACTTCTTTACCAATTCCTTGGCATATTTGGATTGGGAGATGAAGATTCCATCAACATCTTGCTTTACTTGGAGACCAAGAAAGTAAGACAGCTCACCCATACTACTCATCTCAAACTTAGAATGCATCAAGTCAGAGAACTTTTTGCACAGTTTGGGATCAGTGGAACCAAAAATAATGTCATCCACATACACTTGAACTAACAGGATTGTGTCCTTGTGGTGCTTGACGAAGAGGGTTCTATCAACTACTCCCCTAATAAAGTTGTGCTCTAACAGGAAATTAGCTAGAGTCTCATACCAGGCTCTGGGTGCTTGTTTGAGTCCATAAAGAGCTTTTTGCAACTTGAAAACATATGAGGGCTGAGTTGAAGAAACAAACCCAGGTGGTTGTTCAACAAATACCTCTTCCTTTAGCTCACCATTTAGAAAGGCACTTTTGACATCCATCTGAAAGACCTTAAACTTCATATAGGCTACATAAGCTAGAAAGATCCTTATTGCCTCTAGCCTTGCAACAGGAGCAAAGGTTTGGTCATAATCTATACCTTCCTCCTGTTTGTAGCCCTAAGCTACAAGCCTAGCTTTGTTCCTTACAATGATTCCATTTGCATCCAACTTATTTCTATACACCCACTTGGTGCCTATGATTAGTTGGCATTTAGGTCTTGGAACCAAAGTCCATACTTTACATCTTTCAAACTGATTGAGTTCCTCTTGCATAGCAATGATCCAGTGGGGATCTAGCTCAGCATCTTTAATGGTGAGGGGCTCAATATGTGAAAGGAAACAAGCATGCATCATATCCTGTCTTAATTGATGTCTTGTTTGAACACCAGCTGATATGTCTCCAATCACTTGAGATGTAGGATGATCTCTAAGTGTGACAACATCAGCAGGTGGGATGTGATCTTCAACAATAATTGGGATTAATTCCTCAGGAGGAATTTGATCTATTATTGGTGGAACAACAACAGCTTCTGCAAGGTCTTCATCACTGTCTGATTCAGTGATATGAAGAGTTGATAGATGGAGAATCTCTTGAGTGACATCTTTATTAGATTCTTGTACCTGCAATGAACTTGAGGAAGGGGAAGTTTCCTTCTCCTTGTAAAACATCTGAGATTCATCAAAAGACACATGAACAGACTCTTCAATTTTAGAAGATGATTTATTAAATACCCTATAAGCTTTGCTTACTTGGGAATATCCAAGAAAAATTCCCATTGAAGCTTTTGCTTCAAACTTTCTAAGGTATTCTTTATTATTATTATGAATATAAACTACACAACCAAATACTCTAAAATAATTTATTTTAGGTTTCTTTCTTTTAAGCAACTCATAAGGAGTTTTACACTTAAGCTTGTGTATAAGACTTCTGTTCAGCACATAATTAGCTGTGCTAACAGCTTCTGCCCAATAGGAGAGAGACATGTTAGCATCTGCCAATAATGTTCCTGCAGCTTCAATTAGGGTTCTATTTTTCCTTTCCACTACCCCATTTTATTGGGGAGTTCTAGGAGCTGAGAAACTATATTTGATACCTTCTCTCTCACAGAATTCTTGCATGAGAAGAGAGTCAAACTCAGTACCATGATCACTTCTGATCAAGGCCACATGAGTAGAGTACTCAGTCTGCACACATAATAGAAAATCTGTAAGGGATTTGAAGTTATCAGCCTTAGTTCTCAAAAAGAACACCCAAGTGAATCTAGAGAAGTCATCTACAATTACTAAAGTGTAATACTTCCCTCCTAGACTCTGTACATTTATTGGGCCAAATAGGTCCAAATGTAATAAATACAGGATTCTGGGAGAATCACTTTTATTTACTGATTTAAATGAATTCTTGGTTTGCTTGCCTAATTGACAAGCCTTGCATAGGCTCTCCTTCTTGTAGGGGCAAGAAGGTAAACCTCTAACAAGGTTGTGCTTAGATAACCTAGATATGTTCTTGAGGTTAACATGGCTAAGCCTTTTATGGCATAAGGTATTGTTATTTATTACTTCATTAAATAAGCAGATTTCAGAGAGAGTTGAGTTAAAATCTACTAAATAAATATTACCTTGTCTAATACCTACTAACACAACATTATTATTTAAAGTAATATTACAAAGAGAGTTAGAAAATGATACCTGGTATATCCAGCATCACATAACTGACTTACTGAAATGAGATTATGCTTCAGTTCAGTTACATAAGCAACTCTCTTGAATGTTACAGCTCCAATTGTCATCCTGCCATAACCTTCAGTTTGACCATAGCTTGAATCTCCAAAGATCACCTTTGGGCCAAGCTTGGCCTTGAACCTTGACAGATGTTCTTTACTTCCTGTCATATGCTTGGAGCAATCACTATCCAAATACCACTTATTCTGAGTGATAGGATAGGTCTTTACCTGTAGAAAAATAAGTTAAACATTGTGGACCCAAGTAACCTTGGGTCCCTTGTTTTTCACATAAGAAAAACTGGAAATAAATGAATAAGCAGGTTGAGGGTGATAACCTAACGGGTAAGATCTCCTAGGTGGGATTCTCCATGCAGATGATGGGTCAATGAACCTAGGGTTTCTATTTATATTCGGGTTTCTAAAGTTCTGGTTGAAGTTTTGAAATTCATGTTGAAAACATCGATCAGCGTTCGATGATGGGTGCTCAGATCGTCGATCTCCGTTCGACCACTGAGCCTGCGATCGTCGAGCAGCGTTCGACGCTCTTTGTATTTCCTTAAACTTTTGTTTTCTTTTCTCTCTCTTAGCTTTATTTAAAGCTTTATTAACCTGATTAACTTGCTCAGTGTTTTTTATTCCACTAGCTGAAATAAAATTCACTGGAGTTGAAAGATGGTTTTTAAGAATAATTGGGAGTTCACTAGATGAAGCTCCTAAGCCTAATTTGTTATTGCCTGACCTAGTGTTAGACATGTTGGTTATTTCAAGCAGCTTAAGGCTTCTACCATTCAGAGATTCTTCTAACCTTTTGGACTTAGCTAATTCATTCTTAAGGAATTTTATTTCTTCACTAGAATTAGTGAGTTCTGCTGTTAACCTAATGTTTTCATTAGAGATAAGTTCCGATTCAGCAAGTTTACTTCTAAGGTCCTTAATTTCCTTTTCAGAACTAATTAAATCTAAATATAAAGATTTAAAATATGATTTAAATTTATCAGATGTAAAATCATAAGAAGACAATACCTTATCTTCTATTGGCACTTCTTCATCAGAATCTGAACTCTCTGCAGCTGAGTGATTGCTGCAGGCATCAATTGCCATCAGGCAAACTTCCTTTGCCTTCTTTTCTTCCTCATCCTCACTAGAGCTTGAGGAGGAAGATTCCTCATCAGAATCGCTCCAGGTTTCAGCAACAAAACCTCTCTCCTTCTTTTTGTTCTTGTAGGAGGATGGCTTGGAATGCTTCCTGTGCTGATCCTTGTCTTTCCTTTTCTCTTTATTCTTTTCCTCTGGACAGTCTGGAAGAATATGTCCAGGCTTCCTGCAACCATAGCAAATTATTTCTTTAGTAGGAGTACGATCATACCTTGGTTTTTCTTTATATTTTGAAGATTTCTTCTTGAATTCTTTCCTTCCCATCTTGAGAAACCTTTTGGCAAATAATGCCATCAGTTCCTCATTGGACTGGCTTTCTTCAGAAGCATCAGCAGCTTTGAGAGCAAGGGTTTGCTCTTTTCTTGTGGGAGTTGGAGTCTTTGCTTCAGCCTCAGCTTCCCTGGACTTCAGCACTTGCTCAAAGGACTTGAGCTTGCCGAGAAGGGCTTCTGTTGAGATTTCATTTGTACTTCTGGCCTCCTTGATAGGCCAGATCCTCAGATCCCATATGCTAGGGAAGCACATAAGAATCTTATCATTGACCTCTGTCAATAATATATCCTTGTCAAGAGTCCTCAGCTCATTAATGATTGAGCTGAGCCGGGTGTACGTTGCTTCAACTGATTCAGCATCAGTTTTCTTGAAGTTTTCATACTGGGAGATAAGGTTGGACCTTCTTTCCTTCCTTTCATCAGCTGAACCAGCTACAATCTGGTTCAGTGTATCCCATATTGCTTTTGCTGAGGAGCAGTCAGCAACCTTCTGGAATACTTCATCAGACATTGTCTGAGCCAGAATGTTCATTGCTTTGGCATCTGCTATCTTTGCCTTTTTGTATTCATCATTGTAATCTGGAGGAGGCACTGCACTCATATCAGTTGATGATGAAGCAGTAGCTACAGCAGGTGCTCTTGGTGGTCCTATCAAAATAGAAGCAAAAATACTCTCATCAATAGAGTTCATATATAACTTAATCCTTGCCTTCCAGATGCTAAACTTAGCTAAGTTGCATGTTGGAGGTCTGGTGCTAGAGTAATCCTTGGACTGGGCCATGAAGTGAATATCTATAAGCTTGGTATCTATCAGGATCTTATGACTTAGGTGTTAGCCTATACAGTCAGAACCTGGCTCTGATACCAATTGAAAAAAAAGGGATAGATACTACTCTAGAGGGGGGGGGGGTGAATAGAGTAATCAAAAATTGCACTAGAAAAGTTGACTGTCTACTCAACTCCCTTGGAGTTAATTGCGGAATGAAGGTTATAGATATTTGAGAAGTAACCCTAAAGCCTAACACAAGTGTTGTGCACAAAAGGCTGCCAACTATAATTACAGTTAAGGCTTGGGATCCTAAACGACAACTAGCAAACCTAGTTAAAACTAATCACAACCAACAGCACAAGTAATAAATCAAACAACCAGACGACACAAGGGAATTTATAGTGGTTCCCCAAATAACTTGGGTACGTCCACTCTTCTACCAACAAGGTAGGAATCCACTCAGGTTTTTGATCAGGTGCCCTGCCACCAACAAGATCTGCTTTAGGTAGATCTAGAAACCCTTTAGACTTTTGATCAGGTGTCTAAAAACCAACACAGATTTTTGATCAGGTGCCCTGCCACCAAGTTATACTTTTGAAGGGAGTAATAACCCTTTACAGGAGGGGGAAGGAGGTTAAAATGTCTTCTCTATTTTAAATAGAATTAGAGAAGCTCAAGAACTTGCACTGAACTAGAAAGCTCTAAAGAGTCAAGGCTCCCCCTGGCTAAAAGAATGTCCAGGTGAAGTCTTGCTTTAGTGCAGAAAACACTTCAGAAAATCTGAAGGAAAAAGCTACAAGAAGATAATAAATATGAAATGAAAATTCTTCTTCAGGCAGCTATCTTCTTCTTCTTCTTCTTCAAAAAGCTCTGAGTGAAGATCTTCCTGGAGGCAGGAGAACTCAGGTTAAAGAAGAGTGAAGAACTAAAACTTCTTCTCAGTTAGATGTGAACGAGCTGAGAGCAGTTGAACTTTCTTGCTTTTTCTATTTCTCTATGCTGCTGAGAGTATATGATTTGGGTACTGTGTTCTCTTCTTGATAGTTTTACTTTCAAGACTACCTAAACACCTAGAGGGAGGGGGGTGAATAGGTTCTAATGCTTGTTCTCACTTTTAGGCAGAATATAATAACTGAATTAAATCACACAGCACAGCAATCACAGAAATTCATATAACACAGATTGCACACAGTTTTATAGTGGTTCCCCAAGGTCTGGGTACATCCACTTTCCCCCTTCACCTATCTAGCAGTGTGCTAGATTCGGCCAAACTTCCTCCTTAACTCAGATCAGCAGATCCTACAGCTCAGAACCTGAAAAGGTTCCTACAACTCAGAACCCAGAATGGTTCCTATAACTCAGGCTCAACAGCCCTACCTCAGCCTTGACACAAGGCCTACAACTCAGAGAAAAACTTTCTCCTACACTCAAGCAACAGACCTACCACTCAGAGATCAACTCTCCTACACTCAGCCTTTATAATATAGGCTTACAACTCAGACCTATATTGATAGACCCTACAGAAATTAGAAAAGAGTTTGTATTATCTTGCCCTTGATGTGAGAGAAAAGGACAAGACAGTTCTTGATCAGCTGATGAATGAAATCAACTGAATCTGAGCTTTCTTCAAAGCTTCTTGAATCCGAACTTAGCTGAGTTGATTTCCCAAACAGCTTCTTGAGAAACCAGTGACGACTTCCTTCTTCTTCTTCAAGTGGCTGGAGCCCTCTCTATCCAACACCTTTGATGATACTTCTGAATTCTTGATAGAACTCTTCTTAGACAGATCCTGAGATCGTCTTCTTAGATCTTCTGATGAAGATCTTCTTCCGAGCCATGCACTTTCTTGATTTGATTCTTCAATCAGTTTGTATGTTTGTTGCTCTCAAAATCAAATCATTAATATCGCCTTCTGAATCTGTCTATTTATAGACCTTCTTCATGGTAACCGGCTGATCCGGTTTCTAACTGTCTTCTGACAAGTCTGATAGCTTCAGTTAACCTGTTATAACCCACAGCTGTCAAATCTTCAAACAGATCCTGTGCCTTTGTCTTGGACAGCAAAGTGTCGAGACTGACTGTCAGAAAGTGTCGAGACCAACTGTCTATATGTGTCGACACAAGTAACTTAGGTGTCGACACAGCCTTTGATGATGTCGACTGGTTTGCCTTTAAGTCGACTCAGCTTCTTCAGAACTTCATCTTGAGAATGAGTCGACACTGAATATTTGTGTCGACTCAAGCACTTCATCATTCTTCAGAAAATGACTTGGTCTAGACATTGCAGTGTGTCGACACAAGTCCTGTGTGTCGACACAATTATTGTAGATTCAGAACATAATATGTGTCGACTCTGCCTTCAGGTGTCGACACAGCAATTGTCGACTCTGCCAATATGTGTCGACTCAGTCTTCTAGTGTCGACTCAAGTATTGTCGACTTCTGCCTCTGTGTGTCGACTCTGCCTCAATGTGTCGACACAGTTGAGATCGATTATACTTCTGTGAGTCGACACTACTTCCCAGTGTCGACATAGTTGAGATCGACTATACTTCTGTGAGTCGACACTGCTTCCTAGTGTCTACATAGTTGAGATCGACTATCTTTCTCTGTGTCGACACAGCCTTCTTCAAGTGTCGACACAATTATTCTGAAGTGTCGACATAGCTTTTTCTGGTGTCGACACATGGACTTGGAATAATTTCCTGTACTTTTAGTACTTTCTTAATCTGCACATGTCAACTCAAAATAACATCAAATACACCTTGGTGTATATCATAAAGCTAAGTTAGGCTTCTTCAAATCAGGTACACATTTTCCAATGTACCCAACACTTCTTTCAAAAAGAAGCTCTTTTTATATGAGCCTTTGCAACGACTTTAATTTGAGTTTGAATCTTTGTCTTCTTCTGGCATCAGCAAACTTGACTGCAAAAAGCATAAAGCAAAAACAAATCTTGCAGACAGACATACTATAAGAGGATAAAGCTTTCTAAGAAACTGCAAGTAACTCTGATAAAATAATACTAGAGAAAGTCACATCAGAAGAGACTCTTTACGGGCAAAGAAGACTTTTTGAGTCTAACGGCTATAAAGGACAACCTGACAGATAAAGCAGAAAACATATTTCAACTAATAAGAATAACAACTTTGTCAGAAAAAGATTGGCTCATGCATAAGGAATGGAGCAGATATTGCATGAAAATAATATCATAAATTTATTCAAATAATCTTTTATAAAATATGCCAAAATAAATATGAAATAAATCACATCATAGAAGATGACAAAATTATTAAAGACATACAGCAAAACGTCGAACGACCCTCGGAGATCGTCGACCGAAGCACAGAGATCGTCGACCTATCAGATAGATAGTCGAACGATACAGATAGTCGAACTACCTCAGCAGATAGTCAACCTATCAGAACAGATAGTCGAGCTATCAGATAGTCGATCTATCAAGGCAGATAGTCGAGCTATCAAGCAAAACAGATAGTCGACCTATCAAACAGATAGTCGAGCTATCAAGCAAAACAGATAGTCGACCTATCAACAGATAGTCGAACTATCAAAGAAAACAGATAGTCGACCTATCAACAGATAGTCGAACTATCAAAGAAAACAGATAGTCGACCTATCAACAATAGTCGAACTATCAAAGAGAACAGATAGTCGACCTATCAACAGATAGTCGAACTATCAAAGAAAACAGATAGTCGACCTATCAACAGATAGTCGAACTATCAAAGAAAACAGATAGTCGACCTATCAACATATAGTCGAACTATCAAAGAAAACAGATAGTCGACCTATCAAACAGATAGTCGAACTATCAAAGACAACAGATAGTCGATCTATCAAGCAGATAGTCGAGCTATCAGGAAGACGATCGTCGATCGGCTGATCGACGATAGTCGAGCGACGTTCGACCATAGTCGAACAAAAAACAACTTAACCAAATATTCATCTGGAAAAGTGACAAGTGTAAACTAGAGCAAACTAACTAAACAACTAACCTTTGACCATAGATAAATCTTGGGTCAAGAGACTAAAAGAGAAGACTGAACTCAAATCAAAACTAGGGTACCAACAGTATAATCTATATGAGTGCAACATAACTTGTTTCAATCCAAGCTGAGGTCATTTGGAGAAAATTAAATAATCATTTTGAGTAGCGTTGTGTGTCACCACAATACCATTTTAAAATATCGACCATACGCACTCCAATCGAATATTGTGAGTTGTATTGGACTTGAATAGTCGATATGAGTGCAACAAAACTTATTTTGTTTCCATATAGGATCATTTGAAGAAAATGACCATTTTGAGTAGAGCGTTGTGCGCGCGTCGCAACAACGTCGTTTTAAAATATTGAACAAACGAGCTCAGAATTGACTTTTGTCAGTTGCGTTGGACTCGTATGATCGATACGAGTTCAATAATATTTATTTCGCTCAATTCCGACGTCGATTGATCAGATAAATATAAATAAAGCTCATAAAATAATATGATATTTTGGACTACGTAAACGCTTGAACTCAACCCTGTTGCAACAACGTTGACTCAACACTCGACTCAGACCCATGTTAGCCATAACCCATATGGGGGACCCTCTTCGGGGTTGACTTTAGTCAAATTATCTTTAAAAGTGGGTTTTATTAATTATTATTTTAAAACCACATGAGCTCCACTCAATTAGGCTAAACCCTCCCCATACCAATCAGGGGTGCAAATTTAGACCGGGTCTGATTGCCCGGCCCGGGTTTGCCCGGATCTGGGCCCAATTAGGTATGGGCTCGATTTGGCCAAGACCGGGCCCAGGTCGGGCCTAGGGGGCCTTATAAGACCGCCATATTGATTGCATGCCCGACCTGTTGCCCGGCCCGGGCAAGGCCCAGGCACTGGGCAGCCTGGAGCCTGGCCTGGGCAAGGCCCGGCCCAAGGCCATGTGCTGCAAGCTGATGTTAAACACATTACATAATTGTGGCGTCTTAGCAGATCTTTAAAGAGTCGACTAAGAGTTAGCATGTAATTAATGCAACTTACCTCTCTAAATGTTTGATAACTAACTACGGTGCAACCTAGCTGCCTAGGCTTTATTACTTATTACTTTTTAGCCGCCTTACACCATGTCAGGCGGCTAATGAAGTAATGATTCGTGCCTAGCTGACAGCCTGACACCATGTGTTGAAACTTGAAAGACATGAGTCTATATATTATTTTTATCTAATATAGTAATATAACATTATGATCGTTTAAATTAAAACGATAAAAAATTATATTTTTTTAAAACATTATGATCGTTTAAGTAAAAGATGACAAATGTTCATGAGACCATTTGACACTTTTATTTTTAATATCCACACTCTTATACTCTATATAAGACTATAAGAGTGAGGGGATGAAACCTTTGTTTTTTAAGTTTCAATAATCAATCGTCTCTTTCTACTCTCTTCTCTTTCTACTCAAGTATTCGCTCTCTAGTTTTATATCTGCTCGTGTCGATGGACTCTCACAATGAGACAACCGCTTCTCAAGGCATAAATACATAGATCGAAATTGTGGAGCACAAGCATCGTGTACAAGTATGGGAGCACTTTGACAAAGTTCGTGTTAATGAAGAGTTGAAAGCCAAATATCGGCATTGCGCAAAATTACTCACAACAAAATGTAATAAAACACTGATGCATCATTTGAAATCTTGTTTGGACAAAAAAGTGCCAGAATCAATTCAGACACAATTATCTTCGGCTGGGCAAATTTGGACCTACGATCAAGCTAGACAACGAGATGTGCAAATGAAGAATGTAATTATACGCGGATTACCTTTCAACCATTACGACAACGAGGATGAAACATCGTAAATATGTAGCGAGCTTCAACCAAAATGTCATCAAGTAGAATGGCTCTTAAAGCCGATGCATACAAGACTTATATTAAAATGAAAAATGATTTAATAAAATATTTTAAAAGTTTTGAAGGAAGAATTAGCTTAACGAGCGATATTTGGTCATCCGAACAACATGTATGACTAGCGTATATTTGCATAACTTGTCATTGGATTGATTCTATTTCGTGGGAGTTATCAAAGCGTATAATATTTTTTGAAAGCATTGAATCACCACATACTGGAAATGCAATTTATCAAATTACAATAAAATGCGTTCGAGAATTTAAAATAAAAGATAAAATAATTAGTATTTCTTTTGATAATGCGTCAAATAATATCGCGACGATCGAATTATTAAAAAAAGATTCAAAACCTTTTCTAAATGACGCTTTTTTCATACTCGATGTGTTTGTCAAGTATTTAATTTAGCCGTGCAAGATAGTTTAAGTTTTATGAGGCAATATGTTGATAAAATTAGAGTGATGAATAAATTTATTTATGGTTCTAATAAATTAAAACAAGATTTTAAAAAATTTGTTCATTCACAAAGTCAAAAATATTTAAAACCCGAATTTGACATGCCCGTCCGTTGGAATTCAACGTATAAAATGTTAAAAAGAGTCGTTCGACAAAAAAGCATTGGTTTTGGAATTTTATTCGAGTATTACAATTCATGACTTAGGTGACGAAGATTGGAAAATTATTGAGTCGTATTTAAATTTACTGGAATGTTTTTATAGAGCAACTGTACCATTATCTGGCGTTTATTACCCTACTAATTGTGTTGTTATTGAACATTTTGTAATGATTACACAAACTTTTCATATGTACAAACAAAATTTTGCTTGGCGTCCGATAATTAAAGTAATGGAAACAAATTTTTTAAAATATTATCGTGAAATGCCTTCAATGTTTACAGTTGCAGCCACATTAAATCCAACAATTAATGTAGAAGGAGTAGGTAATTTAATTGAATATATTAATGGTTGTTTATATGTAGATTCAACTAACGATACAAATACACATTTATCTCTAACATATTTTAATAATATTTTTACGCAATATTATAATTATTACGATGAATTATATGGCTCGAGACCTCGCCAAGAAGTTACTCCAGCTCCTTCATCCGATAATTATAAAAATATGCTTAATAATATTATATCACAAAAGAAAGCTCGAGCGACCAGTTCTTTAAATGAATTAAGATTATATATAACAACAACATTTCGTGATTTTATGAGCACAAATGAAATTAAATAGATAATTTTAATATTTTAGAATGGTAGAAAACTAAAACTCAAAGTTATCATATTATGTCGATTATGACTCGCGTCTCACGATATACTAATAATCCAAGCGAGTACCGCAGCTTCGGAATCTGCTTTTTCTTTGAGTGGCAAAATATTGAACGAGCAAAGATCCCGTTTAACCGACGAATCACTATAAATTTGCATTTGCTACAAGAACTATCTGGATGCTATGAAACGAATGTAGCATATTTCACAAGTTGACGAGCGCCTCAGAGTTCGAAGAAGACATGAGTGCGTTGAATATCGTCAACGAAGACTAGATTTCATTTGGACACGCTTCAATTTGTAATTTTTTGAAGTTCATGTAATTTAGAATATTTGAGACGATTATCTTCGTATATTGAAATTTCCGTTTTGCAATTCTATGTAGTTTTTGTAAATTCATTTTGAATTAATAAAATCCAATCTTATTTTTCATTTGTGTTCAATTATAATTTTATTATTCTTTGTAGTATAAAACATTTTAATTTTTAAGTAATAATATTATAATTATATTATTATATTATTATAGTTATATAATATTTTACATATTATTATATTATATTATATAATTCATAAAATAAATTAAAACATAATGTTAACGTCAAACAGTTATATGAATTTAAGGTATTAAGTTAATGTAATTTGACATTTTAAGTTTATAAAAAAAAATCAAATTTATTTATATATATAAGCCGAATAAGCGGAATAAGCCGAAAGCCCCAAACGGTCAAAATATACAAGGTTGTTTGGCCTTATTTTAATATAATTTAATTTGTTGATAATTTAAAATGTTAATTATTTTTATAAATGTTTATTATGAAATTTTAAAAAAATCTATTTTATAAATATTATCAAATATACTTATAGACTCTAAGAGCAATGATTACTCTGAGCCCAGTCCGAGCCCGGTCAAAGCCCAGTCAAAGCCCGGTTTTCGGGCCTTAAGAGACCTCTAGTTTTAGTGGATGCTCGGGTCTGGTCTGAGCCCGGTTAGCATAGGGCCCGGCCTGGGCCCGCCATAAAAAAAGCCCGGGCCCAGCGGGTTTGGGACCAGCCTGGGCCTGCAGGCCTAATTTGCATGCCTATTACCAATGGCTGATGTGTACTAATCCCAAGGCAGCAACCATAGTGGGAATAGATATTTTTTATGCTTGGTATAGGAATGGGTCCAAAGCAACTCCAAGCCTAAGGCTCCGTTTGGAGGGACTTATTTTCACCGGTCAAGCGGTTACGACTGCATGAACCGGACCTTAATTGCGGTCCGATTCATGCGGTCGTAACCGCTTGATCGGTGAAAATAAGTCCCCCCAAACGGCTCCTAAATTAACCTCTCTCCTCAACTCAAGTACCAACCTAACCTAAGCTTTAACCCAAACCTCCCTCTGACCTCTATTGCAACCCAAGAAGGTACAAACAAACCTCTCATGGTTGCCAGCTATCCATCCTTACCCAACTAGGGTAACCAACCACCTTACCTAATAGGCAGAGAGAAAGGGAGGGAGGTGAGATCTCTCGGTATCTATAAGAAACCCCTTAGTTTCAGAACGAGGTAGATCACCAGATGGCCCTAAACAAGCAGGCTCCGACGATTTTGAGACCTTGCCGGCATCGGAGAAGAAGGTGATGGAGCTCCACTACCTTTCGTCCGCCATGCACGGGAAGTAGTCCTCAGCTCTTCTGAGTCCTCTAGAAAATTCCACTTTACCGGAGATATGTCGGCGACCTGCTCCGAGAAGCCTCCGAGCGGTGGCATAGCTGGTAGTGGAGGTTCCAGCTAGCTTAACTTGCCATCCCGTGCATCAATTTCCCCCGGCGGCGGCCGGCGGTGCCAGTCCGTCGGACCACTGCCAGAAGGACAGCCTAACTCCGGTGAACCGGCTGGTGGAGGAGGCGCGGCCTCCGGCTGGCTGGCCGGCGGTAGAGAAGGGTCGACATTTCAGTCGCCGCATGAGCTACATGATCCATCAGATTTTATGCATGAATAGAGAAGGACATTGACGGGGACGCTGATTCGAGGGACTTCGCTAGAGAGCTACAGGCCTCCGGGTGGCCTCCCGCAGGAACTCCTGGGGATCCGGAGGACATTAGGATCCGGATTCTCTGGAGTTCCTGTGGGAACTCTAGGGGTGGAGTTCCATAAGTAATAGCCCTTGGATTAATCCAAGGGCTGGTATTTAAGTCCTATCAAATAAAATCACCGCATAATTTTTCCTGTTCAACTCTCATGCAGTCTCCTTCCTATCTTGCTCGCTCCCTCTTTTCTCCGACACCCCGATGGCGGATGCCGTAGATAGGAGACGAGGGTATAGTAGAAGATAACATGGAAGAGATAGAGAGGGACATTGACGAGGACGCTGATTCAAGCGTCTTCGCTAGAGAGTTCTTGTAGAAACGATGATGACGACCTACTGATTCCATGGACTTTGCCGCTGCAAAGGAGCGAAATCGGTTGCTAGAAGAGGTAATCCATGAAGAATTATGAAGAAATTGATGCCTCTACCCAAGCAAAATCGGTTGCCGGAAGAACGAAATCGATTCCATGGACTTTGCCACAGTCCTATTTTCTTCTTAAAAATACTTCTATTTTGGCCCTTAAGACAAAGATTAAGCACATTTCATTGCTCAAAAATTGAATACCTTTCTAAAACATTTGTTTGAGCAGTTTTGTATGAGAACAATTTGTAGCGGACTGTAAATTTAGTAAACCATGGACAAATAGACTATTGGTTCTATCACAACCCCATCTAAGCAGTCATATGTTTCAATATTAAAAGATTAAACAACATTGCAATTCAAAGCTATCAAACCCATTCAAATTCTTAAAATACATCCAACATCCCATAATTCCTGTCATAAAAGTACTCTAATATAACATTTATCTAGCTTTGTGCCAAAAGTAGTCCAATGAAGTACCTTGCATTGTTTATAATTTTAGAAAATTGATTTCATCTCCAATTGTGTCATTTTGGAATCTATACCATGTTTGGGAAATAGACAAATCAACTTCTTCATGTTGGCTTGACTCATTTAGAAATTCAATAGATTTATCATTGCCAAACATTCTTTGAGAAGATAGTCCTGGATTCGAATTATTGACATTTGAAACCTTAAAAAAAGAAAATTAAATTAAAACATAAACAAGTAACATACACTCAAATTATTAAATAGGAGTGACATACCTCTTGTAAAATTTTCTTTTTTGATGTTATTTTTTTATCTTTGGGGTTGTTTTTCAACCCAACTTTTCAAATGCTTTCCTTTTTTATTTTCTTTTTCTTCTTTAAACCACTTGCGTTTGCTAAACGATTTTTCATCAAAATATTTGACCCAAAAGCACAAGTCAATGGACCTAAATTTAATTGAGCCACATTATTAACACTCTCTTGAGAGTTTTTAAGTGCTTATAAATTTTTTCAATCTCCTCTAATAAGTAAGTATATCTCTCTTGACTTTCAGATGTTTTTGAAGCAATTTTAATTAATTTGGGGCGTACTTCTCTATAACAGTCCACCATATCGAATTTTATGGATCCCTGAAATAATACAAGAAATCATTTAAATATAGATTATAAACTAAAAACATAAAATTTAAAAAAACTATAGCTTCACATGTATGTGTTTATCGGTCTTTTCTAAAATTTCATCTCTCGCGATGCTCGTCCATCTCTTCAATAAGTATTTGTTTGGAATTAATTTAACATTAGTAACATCTAGTACCTTCAAAGCATGTGAGCATAGAATTCCAAATGTCTCAAACTTCATACATTGGCATGATATTGTCTGCTCAAAAATATTAGATATGCATGTGTACTCATGAGTCTCATTATACGATGCTACTAAATACTCGTTCATTCCATTTAATTGTTTTTGTTCTTTTATAAAGCATGTTAAACTCTTTTCCCATTCATCTTGGAACCTTTCAAATATAATAGGAGAATAATTTTTTCCAGCTTGTATCAAAAGTGGTAGAGACTTCTGTTGAGGCTCCGCTCAAGATAGTCCACTAAGTCTAATCGATGTGGAATGACCTTATATAGTATCTCCAACGTAGATCCATTACACCCTAGTGACACGTAACCCATTGGGTCATTCTGAGTCGGTCCTGACACACGGGGACATATAACTAAATATCCTAATAATCTCCTCCTATGTCTGCGGTGAGACCGACGTCGGAAAAGAAGTGGTGTGTGTAAAGTTCAACCAGAATTCGAGTCAATACACAACCGTGTCCACAACATCTGTCAGAATAAATTGGACTTAAAGAAACAGAAGTTAGTATGCACGCGTGAGAATAAAGCATAAACTCAACAGCAACACATCAAAGTCAAAAGTACAATCAGAGAATCAGGTACTAGCACACCTAGTGTTTCATGATCAACTAAAGAGCAATAGAAATAGTCCAAACAACAGATGAACAGAAAGGAGAGCTAAACAGTGCTCTAAACCAAAGACAAAAAACCAGACAAACACTCTAGACGTCAGCGTCCATCAGGTCATCCTCCTCTGGATCCCAACCTGCAAGTGCTCATCCATCAGCAATAGCTCCTATAATTTCCAACAGAGAAATTCATTCAGAATGAATTCAACCTTTGAAAATATACAAGTATCTAGTTCTACTTATATGAACGTAGTACAGTATGAGGAAGCATGTGTAGAGTATTTAGGTTTTACCTCAGAATCCATTATCTATTTTAAAAGAAACAATGTTATGGACTTCTAGACACCGCAGCTGTATCTGTGTTCCTATGTGGAATGTCACGGTTGTTGTTCTTCTAAAGTTAATTGAAACTCATCAAATGTGGAATGAAACCAATAAACAGAAGAAGAGCCAAACCTAGTTAGATTGTGTTATCAAATGTGGAATAACACTCTCCTCTAGATAAGGAAGACGAAACCAGATGAAGTTGTTAACATCAAATATGGAATGGAACAACTCACCAGATTTGTACTCAGCAACCCCGAACATCAGCAGAGCACAGCACGTTTGCTTTGACAAAGGAAAGTGAAAAAATTAAAACATTTGGACTAAGGCTGAACTGAATCGCATAACCTTGAACCAAGGCTGAAACTAAATAGCCTTGAGTCTCATTTCCCCCACTGTTTTGATTGATCGGTCTTTAGGCATTCCTTTCGTCAGTGGATCACCCAGATTATCCTTCGATTGCACATCAATTAAAGTGATAATGCCTTGTTCTTTAAGATAATTCAATAGAGCGTGTCTCAGTCGTACATATTGCCTCTTAGTATTAAAAAGGACATTCTTCACGACTTGGACTGCGTCTTGATAATCACAGTACAGGCTCAAAGAATTGACTTGAAGTTTAGACAAGGGAATGTCTAGAATCAAATTTCTGATCTAATCTGTCTCTTCACCAGCTGAAGCTAAGGCAAACAACTCGGCTTCTATAGACGACAAAGCTATACAAGTCTGTCTTTTGGATTTCCAAGTGACTGCAGCACCACCCAAAGTAAAAATAAATCCACTGGTGGACTTGCTGTTCCCAACTTCTGAACACCAGGAGGCATCAGAGTATCCTTCCAACATAGGAGGGTAACCAGTATAGCATAAAGCGTGATCTTTAGTACCTTTCAGGTACCTCATCAGCCGATCTAAGGCATCCCAATGCTCTTTGTCTGGACTATTGGTAAAGCGACTCAACATGCTTATTGAGAAAGCAATGTCTGGTCTAGTGCAACTTATAGCATACATGAGACTTCCAATGATCTTTGAGTACTTTACTTGATCAACGTTGATCCCTTCATTCAGACTCAACTTGACATTTGGAGCGATTGGTGTTTCAACATGCCTATAGTCTTTATAACCCTAGGTTGTGAGAATCTGCTCAATGTGATGAGCTTGACTTAGAGTGACACGTCCATTATTCACTCTAACTTTCATACCTAATAGAGTATCTACAGGACCAAGGTCTTTCATGTCAAATGCTTTCACGAGAGCGAATTTAGTATCCCTCACTGTAGTAAGGTCTGACCTCAAAATCAACATGGCATCCACATATAGGCATATGATGACTGTTTGATTTGACATCGAGCGGTAGTAGAGACACTTGTCTGAGAGACTGGACTGAAATCCAATGCTCTTTACCACTTGATCAAATTTAATGTGTCACATCTTAGGTGTTTGTTTAAGCCCATAGATCGATTTATTGAGCTTGCACACTTTATCTCTTAGATCCTTATATACATAACTTCAGGTTGTGCCATGCAGATCTCTTCATCAAGCTCTCTATTTAAGAAGGCTGTCTTTACATCCATCTGATGAACAATAAAGTTCTCGATAGAAGCCAAGGCAAGAAGAATCCTAATAGTGTATAAGTGACATATAGGTGAATAAACATCAAAATATTCAATTCCCCCTATTGTTTA
Organism: Platanthera zijinensis; assembly: GCA_039513925.1. Taxonomy (NCBI): domain Eukaryota; kingdom Viridiplantae; phylum Streptophyta; class Magnoliopsida; order Asparagales; family Orchidaceae; genus Platanthera; species Platanthera zijinensis. The sequence continues at coordinate 52,196,243 of CM077085.1, read as the reverse complement.
TAACCGTTAGCTACTAGACATGCTTTATATCTTGCTATAGACCCATCACTATGCAATTTATTATTCAGTACCCACTTGCATCCTAGGACTTTAGCTCTTTTTGGCAGGTCAACTAGATGTCAAGTGTTGTTTTGTAGCAGCGAGTTCATCTCATCATCGATGGCTTCTACCCATATTAACGCATCTCTAGATCTCATTGCTTCCATATAGGAGAATGGATCATCCTCTAAGTGGTATGTGACGAAATTCTTACCAAAATCCTTAAGGATTCTATCTCTTATAGACACTCTAAGAGGAACATGTTCCACCTCTAGAGGTTGGGGAGCAGTGCCAGAGGGGCCAGCTTCAGGTTCTACAATAGATTCTAAAATCTTATTAGTAGACCCGGAGACAGCTAGACCATGATCTTTGATAAATTTATGTTCAAAGAAATAGCATCTCTAGACTCTATCACTGTATTAGTGGATAGATCCAGAAACCTGTCAGTTGTACTATCTTCTGCACTACTTAGATAAACCCAGGTTGTTGTTCTAGGTCCCACCTTAGGTATTTTAAGGTCTCGTATTCTTACATAGATAATACAACTCAAAGTCTTTAGAGTATCATATCTACAAGGATGGCCATGCCACAGCTCATACAGAGTAGAGTTGAGCTTTGAGTGAGACACTCTATTTAGAATGTGATTTTCAGTTAGAACTGCTTCCCCCTAAAATGAATTAGGAATGCCAGCTGTGAGGAGCATAGAATTCAACATTTCTGTTAAAGTTTTATTCTTACGCTCAACAATACCATTCGAATGGGGTGAGTAAAGAGTCGTGGTTTCTAGGATTATACCCTTAGAGGCACAAAAGTCCTTAAATCCAGTTGCAGTATAGTCTCCTCTTCGATCACTTCTAAGTCTCTTAATCTTTATATTTAATTGATTTTCTACCCGATATTTGAAGATCTTAAAGGTCTCGAATATCTCATCTTTCGATTTCAATAGGTAAACATGTTAATATCTGGAAAAATCGTCGATGAATGTAATTAGATATTTCCTTCCCCTTCTAGTGATGTGACTACGAAAATCACAGAGGTCAGAATGTATCAACTCCAGAAGTTGTGTGCTCCTAGAAACTGTCTTGTAAGGGTTTCTAGCGATCTTAGTCTGGGCACAAACCTCACACCTATCAAATCAAATAGAAAGATCTAATGAGATGTTTTGTCTCATAGCTAGATCTCGCATTTTCTTATAGTGAATATGTCCAAGTCTAATGTGTAATAACTTCGGATCAATCATAGTGGAACTCAATTGATTTATGCACTCGTTATCTAGGCTAAGTCTATACATACCATTGATCAGGTAAGCGCAACCAAAATAGTGGGAATTGACAATTAACGTCATTTTACCGTTCATGGTTATGAAAGACAATCCAGATTTATTAAGCAAACTCATAGAAATCGAATTCTTAGTTAAATTATGAACTACTTTAACATGTTGTAAAATTAAAGTTTTATCTAAAGAGAGGACTAGCTCTGCAGTTCAAGCATGGGTAACATATGTCGCTCCTCCATTACAATTTTCAACTCTATCCTTGATCGCTGTGACCTTTGAAAGAAGACCCCCCCCCCCCTATCATTTGTGACGTGACAGGTAGCACCACAATCCAACCACCACTCAGACGACACACTATGGTGAATACTCCCAATCATAGCCACGAAGGACTTAGGATAAGAGTTGTCGACCACCATGTTCTCCACATTTTGTGGGTCTTCCTCCTTTTGTTTCTTCGGACCCCTACATCAGCGGCCCAGTGACCCCATTTGCCGCAGTTGTGACACTTGTCCTTCTTCCTTTTGAGAGAAGGCTTTTTGACCGCCAACGGTGCGTGAGAATCACCCTTAGGTGCCGGGGGATTCTGAGAGGGCTTACTAGGATGTGAAACAAAGTTGACATCCTGTGGGGGCTGCGCAACCTGCTCCAAACTTTTCTCAGTGATATTTTGGTCCTCAATGTGGATGAACCTTTTGAGTTCATCCAAACTGATCTTCTCTTTTAGTCTGTACATCTCGGTCTTGAAAAAGAGCCACTCATAAGGCAGCTTACTTAGAATCATGTACATAAAGAGGTTGTCGTCTATCTTCGAATGATCATCATCCAGCTTCTGACGCAGGTTGACTAGTACTAAGAGTTGAGAAGTGATAGGCACGTTTGCTTTAAATCTAAAGTTGAATAACTTCTCCCTGATGAGCTACTTTGACAGTCCTTCCTCCTTCTAGAAATGCGCGTTCAGTCGATCTCATATTTCTTTTGCAGTCTTTTAAGCGTGGTAGGTCAACGCGAGACGAGGATTCAGGGAATTCAACAGGTAATCCCTACAGAAATCCTCATCTTTGTTCCACTGGTACTCGTCCACGTCCTCGACAGTAGAAGCAAAATCGCTCTGAACAGTATAGAAGATCTCGCGTTCCTTCATTCCTAGTTAGACTTGTATTTTCCAACTAAGGAAATCGGAGGCGTCGAATGATTGTAGTTTTACGGTGTCAAGCGCGCTTTTCTTTGACATATTTCTAGATTAAAACAAAAATTAAAATTCTAGAACGAGGTCACCTGAGCCGTGTGAAGATGTCAGAAAATCTTCGGATCCAATCTAAGAGTTGTTTTGCTCCTCTCCAGCTGAGCGCAGTCGCTGAATACTAAATCCAAACAACGGTAACTCCACTTGTAATTGTACCCAAGATCGGAGTGTCCTCTTCTCTATGTAGCACAAAGAAGACTAGACATCACAGGATTTACAATATATCCTCTCCTATAGATCTGAACTATAAGATGATGAGATCCCCAACTCTGTTTCTCTGCAATCAGACGCTCAAAAATCAAAATGCAATGGATCTTAGAATGAATCCTTTGGTCAATAGGGGATTTCTCTGGTAGAGAGATCTAATAGATAGATCTGAAAAAAAATCTCTGCTGCAATCTCCTTCCAAAGGCAACGATCTGCACAAAAACACTGGTCGAGATCACAAGAGCCAAACTAGATCTGACACTGAAAGAACTTCCACATCCAGATCTGCGTTGGATCAAAAACCTTCGAACGACAGAGAGCCTTCTTCTTTCTCGATAAGGAACGACTGCAGCAAAAATCAAGACAAACCTCACGATGCGGAAACAGATCAAGTAGCAATGGCGTTATTGCGAGTCCTTCTTCGCGAACAGAAGCACAGTAGAGTTGTCTTCTACGAGCCGATCAAAGAATAATCAATAGAGGGTCGATTTCTCCCTTGCAGATCCACACACAGTGATGCCCTAGATCTGCAGGGAAAATTTCTGATCCATAGACTCCGGCGGTGCTGCAATCTCCAGTGGCGGTTTCAAGCTAAAGACAACGACGACACACGGGATATGCCTGTGGCGGAAGATCTCCGGTGGTGAGGAAGATTTCTTTCCTGTTGATTTGCTAGATCCGCGATCCTTTCAGGCAGTGGTGGGAAAATACGAGAGCGGCAAAAAATCCCAGATCGCGAATCAGAGAACGACGAAGCAGGGACTGCCCTAGATCGGTGGAAGTCACGAGAACGAGAGAAAAGCTGCGGTGATATGAATCGGGACAAGGGCGAACGGTTCTGTGTAGGAGGCGGCCAGATCTGCACTAGAAGCGGCCGGTTTAGGGGCATGACGGCCGGATCTGAGCTGGAGATAGTCGGATCTGAACGACGCTTCCCTACTCTAGTATTTTCTAGCGACTCTTGCGGAAAAGAACGGAGACGGCGATAACAACTCGCGATGCAGAGCACACCCCTCCTTCGCGATTTGTGCCGTGATAGGTAGCAGCACTGTCCAGCCACCACTCAGATGACGTACTGCGATGAATACTCCCAATCATAGCCACGAAGGACTTGGGATCAGATTGTCGAGCACCATGTTCGCCACATTTTGTGGGGCTTCCTCCTTTTGTTTCTTCAGACCACTGCATTTAGCGGCCCAGTGACCCCATTTGTCGCAGTTATGACACTTGCCCTTCTTTCTTTTGAGAGAAGGCTTTTTGACCGCCAATGGTGAGTGAGAATCACCCTTAGGTGCCGGGAGCTTCTGAGAGGGCTTACTAGGACGTGAAACGAAGTTGACAGCCTGTGGGGGCTGCGCACCTGCTCCAAACTGTTCCCAGCGATGTTTTGGTCCTCAATATGGATGAACCTTTTGAGTTCATCATAGCTGATCTTCTCTTTAAGTCTGTGCATCTCGGTCTTGAAAAAGAGCCACTCAGAAGGCAGCTTACTCAAAATCATGTACACAAAGAGGTTGTCGTCCATCTTCGAATGATCATCATCCAGCTTCTGACGCCATCTCGAAGAGTTGACAAGTTATATGCATGTTTGATTTAAATCTAAAGTTGAAGAACTTCTCTCCGATGAGCGACTTTGACATTCCTTCCTCCTTCTAGAAATGCACGTTCAGTCGATCCCATATTTCTTTTGCAGTCTTGTTAGCATGGTAGGTCAACGTGAGACGATGATTTAGGGAATTCAACAGGTAATTCCTGCAGAAATCCTCATCCTTGTTCCACTGGTACTCGTCCACGTCCTCGACGGTAGAAGCAAAATCGCCCTGAACAGTATAGAAGATCTCGCGTTCCTTCATTCCTAATTGGACTTGTATTTTCCAACTAAGGAAATCGGAGGCGTCGAACGATTGCATCTTTACGGTGTCGAGCGTGCTTTTCTTCGACATATTTCTATATTTAAACAGAAATAAAAAATTCTATAAAGAGATCACCTAAGCCGTGTGAAGACGTCAGAAAATCTTCGGATCCAATCCCGAATTAAATTGTTTTGCACCTCCAAACAGCAAATGCACAAATGCGAAAGATTCCACGGCAAAACTTAGCGCAAGCGCAAGATTCTGCGGCAAGCCTCGACAAAGGCAAGGCTCGGCTCAACCACTGATGATGAAGAGCGAAAATCAACTCAAACAACGACGATTTTCTCTTTCTAGCTTAGTAAAAGCAGGCCTCCTTCATTAGAGATCAGAGATTGTAATACATAAGGCTTTGAGTCAGAGCTAATAACAGATCTGGAATAGGTGATTCCTCCACCAGATCTGAATTCAGTAGAGAACTTGGAAAGCCTAAAACAGATTCTTGCTTATACGGTAGAAGCCACAGGAGTTCTCCCCCTAGAACAACAGTACGTGATCTGCTCAAGGTCAATAAGATCTAGCATGGGATCAACAAAACTCCTTGCAGATCGATAAAGCTCCTTGCAGATACATAGATCTTCACCAGATATAGCTGCGGTGATCTGAATCGGGACAAGGGCGAACGGTTCTGTGCAGGAGGCGGCCAAATCTGGACCAGAGGCGACCGGTTTTGGGGAGCAGCGACCGAATCTAAGCCAGAGACAGCTGAATCTGAACGGCGCTTCCCTACTCTAGTATTTTCCAGCGACTCTTGCGGAAAAGAATAGAGACGGCAATAACAACTCGCGATGCAGAGCACACCCCTCCTTCACGATCTGTAAGGAAACGGCTGGCGCCGAAGTCGGGAACGTCAACCAAAAAAACACGAATCGGGAAACTCGCGAAAGGGAAAATCACGATCTGTGATTCCCGACGGCTACTACTATCACGCAAAATCTGCGATGGAAATAGGGGCAGCACACGATGAGGAAAATCGAGATCAGCGATCCTCGATGGCGACAGAAGAAATCTGGAGAGCGAGAGAGCGGACTGGAATGGAAACCTAGAATTCTATCTTGAGAATGTTGAGGCTCCGCTCAAGATAGTCCACTAAGGCTCATTGATGTGGAATGAACTTATATAGTATCTCCAACATAGAGCCGTTACACCCTAGTGACACGTAACTTCACCTTGAGCTTTGGTAATTTTTCTCTAGCATCATATTCAGCTTGCAACTATTTGTAGCTTTTGTCACTTACCACTCACTCAAAATGCTTGAAAAAATTATTTAAGTCAAAATTTTACTTCAAATAATCCTTTAAATCACCACTCAAACTTTCACTCAATTGAGTGCTCTACATACCTAAAGTTATTGAGCTATTAATATAGCATTTGACCCATTTCTCTTTCAACTTATAAATTGATTTTAACCAATTATTTTCTTCCACAGAATATGATGATAGCATTTCTTTCCAACAATCTTCAAATGTTTGTTTATCCTCATATTCAAACATTGCCTTTTTAAATTCACTCAACAAATAAGAACCTTCTTTCATTAGATTTCCAAGATGTGGAATTACCTCAGATACAGCCTTATCCATTGCAGCATCTTGGTCTGTGAAAATAGTTTTAGCTTTTTAAGGCCATGTGATTTCAAAAAGTATTAAATAACCATATAAAGGACTCTGGCATTTTGTCGTACAGAAGAGTAACCCCAAAAGTTGTAAGTTATATATATTGATTGAAACCTACAAAAACACCAGATGGTCTGTACACCTTGTTAGTGGAAAAAGTAGTATCAAATGTAATGACATCTCCAAAAAGTTCATAATCAATGCGTGTAACACCCCTATCCGTCACATAGCATATAACAGTAGGTCCGGCCGGGGCCCGGCATCATATACTACGGATAGACCGGTTGGTTACTTATTGAGACCATTCAACCAATCACAACATCCTACACAAAGCACCTAGCGGAAGCAAATTATTAAGTTGCAAGGATAAAAGAACCTAGCCAAGCATGAATGTCCACTACAATAAACCCATAGGAATGTATAATACACCAAAAATAGCTTTATGGCCTTACAAGAGTTTGCTTAATAAAAATGTCTTCCAAATCTCGGCACGCAGGCCGGTCACACATGAGTACATAAAAAAACACTCAAGAATTAGGCCTTCGAGGGCCGACACAGCAACTTGGGCTTTAGCCCGCTATTTACCACTCGGCTCCGCAACACCTGCAAGTAACAATCCACCGCACGGTGGTAAACAAAAGCAACGGGCAGCTATGCTAACCAAATTATAACAACCCCGCCCCCAACTCGGGCGGCGATACTCTTCCCTGCATTTTGTTAGCATAAACAAGCGGTATAGTGTAAATACACACTACATCACAGGTGCAGGCACGCACGGCCACACACCCCGTGCACTCAGGACACATTCACGGCGAACCGGCCAACGCCACGTCAATTTAAGGCATAGACATTCCCGTCTCACCACCGTCCCTTGGAAGGCCAACCATATGAGCATTTTGTATTCCTGACATTGGTAACGTAAATTTAAGCCATAGACCGCCGAAGACCCTCATATATGCCAATGGTTCCGCCGAATGACATAGATCAGGTACGGTTCCGCCTGACCCGTGCTCATACCGCAATGCCAATTTAAGCCATATGCGCAGGTCAAGACTCCCCGAGTCCCGTTTCCATCACACAATTCACATAACTCGGTTATGTTCAAGTTGGCTCCCCGCCCACAAGGTTGGCAACATCCCGCATTTTCCTAGTTTTCCGGGTACACCTTGGAGTTAGTCCCCAAGGCTCCCTGTTGCAATTTACCCCGTAGAAAACCCGAAAACAACCATTCACACGGAGTCTTCTCCGGTTATTATGCAATGCAACATAACCGATCCAGACCAACTTGTCCGGATAGGCTTCACACAACATGCCTATGTCCGTTCTCGCATACGAACTCTACACAAGGGGGACTTTACATATCTACCCCCAAGGAATGCCTCAACTCATCACACACTCGCGTGAGAGGGCTTCCTATACAAAAGAAAAGAGGACTTCACATTTCCTAGGATGAGAATCGTTACCCTAGCGTTCTTCCTCGGAGCCATGGAAAACTATACAGATGAAAAGCACCGCAATCTACTTGCCTCCGTGGATCCGAAGTCGGCTCGCGATTTAGAGCTCCGAAGCTCCGCCGGTGACCGAATCTAGCCCTTCTTCCTCCTCCTTGCTCTCCCTTCTCTCTAGGTTTTAGAGAGAGATAACCCAAATGAAATGAGGGTTTTCAAACCCTATTTCCGGTTTAAACACATCAGGAATAGCCCCCAGCCATTGGATCCCAAACTAAGGAAACGGACGGCAATGATTTAGCCTCAAAATAGAAATTCTGGGCTGAACAAGGGTTGCAACACGGTCATGTGCATGGCCGTGTCACTCATTCTCCGTCACCAGAAATTCCCGACCAGAACACAGCCTCTGACACGGCCACTGACACGCCCGTGTAACATATGACACGCTCGTGTCAGGGCCCTTATCACGGCCCTTGTGCAAAATCCACGATTCCCCCGAGAAGGACACAGCCATGTGACATGCCTATGTCACATGCCGTGTGCTAGACACGCCCTGGGACACACCCGTGTCCCAGGCCGTGTAATCTCCTTAGCATAAAACCACAACCTGCCCGAGCAGGACACGGCCTGGGGATACGCCCATGTCCCAGGCCGTATTCCATGTCTCGACACTCAACGCCTGCAAATCGTCGACCTTTTCTCCAAGTCATCGACCCTGAACACGACACTGCCATGGGACACGCCCGTGTCCCACGCCGTGTGCCCACTACCAAGTCCCAGACTTGGCTCAAAATGCTGCCCGTTGCTCTTTTGAGTTTTGGGGTGTTACAACTCTCTCCCTCTTAAAAGAATTTCGCCCACGAAATTACTAAAGGAAAGAAAACGGAAAACTTTAAGCGGTACCTGAGCGGAATAACTTCGGGTACTCCTCCAGCATAGTATGCTCCCGTTCCCAAGAGAGCTCCTCATGACCACAATTGTCCCGCCGGACCTTGACCATCCAGATCTCCTTGTTACGGAGTCGCTTGACCTCAGAGTCTACAATACGAATGGGCTTGACCCTAGTCGTCAACCCTTCGTCCACCGGCACTTGATCAACTGCGATCACCTGCGAAGGCTCTTGCACCGCCTTCCGCAATACAGAAATGTGGAATACATCGTGTAGTCCACTCAACTCCACCGATAGCCTCAACCGATAAGCCGCTTCGCCGACCCGCTCCAGAATCTCAAAGGGTCGAAGGTATCTTGGGCTCTGCTTCTTCAAGCGTCTCACCCGCGAAACACCCTTGAACGGATTTACTTTCAAGTACACCCAATCACCGACCACGAACTCCACGTTCCGGTGCTTGGCATTGTAGTACTTAGCTTGCCTGTCTTGAGCGATCAACAAACGCTCTCGAATGATCTGCACCAAAGATGTAGCACTCTCCACCTCCTGTTTATTGTACAACCTTGCCTCACCCATTTCTAGCCACGATAACGACGTGCGACACTTCCTACCGTACAGGGCCTCGAAGGGCGCCATTTGAATACTTGCCTGGTAGCTGTTGTTGTACGCAAACTCCACCAAATACAGGTGGTCTTCCCAATGCTTCCCGAAGTATAGAACACACATGCGGGGCATGTCTTCCATAGTTCTGTTGACCCTCTCGGTCTGTCCATCCGTCTGCGGATGGAAGGCTGTGCCGAACTTCAATTTAGTCCCCAACATCTATTGCACCAACCTCCAATCATTGGACGTAAAACACCCATCGCGATCACTCATGATGTTGTGAGGCACACCGTGCAATCTGACTATATTATTTACATATAGCTTCCCCAGTCTCTCCACTGAATCATCCTTCCTATGCGGAATAAAGTGTGACACCTTAGTTAACCGGTCTACGATCACCCAGATGACGTCGTTCCCCTTCTGCGACCTTGGCAAGCCATGCACAAAGTCCATCGATATGTCGTCGAACTTCCATTCCGGAATAGGCAAGGATTTCAAGAATCCTCCAGGCTTTTGGCACTCCTCCTTTACCAAGGCGCAGGTTTGACACTTGGCCACAAACAGTGCTACATTCTTCTTGAGCCCTGGCCACCAAAACAGCTTCTTTAGGTCCCGGTACATCTTCGTGCTCCCTGGGTGGGTTGAGTACTTGGTATTATGAGCCTCGTACATCAACTTCGCCCGTAGATTTCCCCCGCTTGGGACACACAAATGATGGTCCTTCCTTAACAGCCCATCCTCAACTGAAAACTTGGAATTTGACCCATCCAATGCTGCATCCATAAGCTCCTTCATACTACCATCTAACTCCAATACCTGCCGAACGCGATCAGCCTGGACATACTAAACTTCCGTCCAGTTCAACAATGCTTTGGCGCTAGTCTGCTTGTCCATGCAACAGATCTCCAATGCCTCCAACTCCCGAATTAGCCTCTCATCATGCACCTACAACCAGTTAGCTTGGGAGGGAGTCTTGCGACTCAACGCATCCGCAACTACATTGCCCTTGCCGGGTACATAATGAATCTTGAACGTATAGTCCCCCAGGAACTCCATCCATCTCCGCTGCCTCATGTTGAGATCCTTCTGCTCTAACAGGTACTTCAGGCTCTTGTGTTCGGTATAAATATCGACCTTTATGCCATACAAGTAGTGTATCCACAGCTTAAGCGCAAATATCACGGCCGCCAACTCCAAGTCGTGACCCGGATAATTTCTTTTGTGCACTTTTAGATGACGCGATCCATACGCTATAACATTTCGATGCTGCAGCAGCACGCAGCCCAAACCACTACCTGAGGCATCACTATAAATCTTGAATCCCTCGACCCCACTCAGCGAACTTAGCACGGGCGCCGTGGTCAACCGTCCCTTCAGCTCCTCAAACGCCTGCACGCACTCCTACGTCCACACGAACTTCTGATCCTTCCTTGTCAACTTTGTGAGAGGTAACGCTATCCACGAGAAGTTCTCTACGAAGTGCCTGTAATAGCCGACAAGCCCAAGGAAACTACGGACTTCCGCTACCGAAGACAACACAGGCCACTCCCGTATCGTAACAATCTTCGCCGGATCCACCGCTATACCTTCCCCACTGACAATATGACCAAGGAATGCTACTAAGGGTAGCCAGAACTCGCATTTGGAGAATTTTGCATAGAGTTCATTCCTTCTCAGCGTATCCAAGACTAGATGCAGATGCTTGAAGTGATTTTCTTCGTACTGTGAGTACACCAATATGTCGTCAATGAAGACGATCACAAAACGGTCTAGGTACTCTCAGAACGTCCTGTTCATCAAATCCATAAACACCGATGGCGCATTCGTTAGTCCAAACGACATGACCGTGAACTCGAAGTGCCCATACCTTGTGCTGAATGCCGTCTTCGGGATATCACACTCCCTTATCCTCAGCTGATAATACCCAGACTTCAGATCCAACTTGGAATATACCGACGATCGGACTAACTGATCGAAGAGATCATCAATCCTTGAGATCGGGTATTTATTCTTCTTCGTTAGCTTGTTCAAATCCCTGTAGTCGATACATAGCCGCAAGCTCCCGTCCTTCTTCTTAACGAAGAGGATCGGTGCGCTCCAAGATGACGAGCTTTGACGTACATACCCTTGCTCCATCAACTCCTCTAGTTGAACCTTCAACTCCACCGTCTCCTTAAGCACCAACCTATAAGTAGAACGTGACATAGGTTTGGCACCTGACACTAGCTCGATAGTGAAATCAATTTCTCACTGCGGTGGGGCTCCGGGAAGATCGCTCGGGAACACGTCGGGGTACTCACATACCACTGGGATACTATCCAAAGTGGCCTCAGGCTCTACAGACTCCACTAACATAAAGAACAGCTCTTCTCCAGCACGAACCGCCTTCACCACCTGAAGAGCAGACATCAGCATCTTGCTCGACCCCTTCAGTCCCACAAACTTCGTCTCCTGCCCAACACCCAGCTTGACCTCCTTACGGTTACAATCGATACAAGCCTTCTGCTCTAAAAGCCAATCCATACCGAAGATGACGTCGAACTCTACTAGCGGCAGCAACGACGCTAGCAAGTCGAACTCTTGGCTTCCAATATGAACCTTTACGACACATACTCTGTCCGCACGCATCGAACACCCATTCGGCAGCAGCACATCCAGTTTGTCCTTCGCCATCGAAGAAGGTACTCCGATGCGCGTTATGAAACTTTCGGATGAAAAGGAGTGTGAAGCTCCCGTATCAAAAAGTGCTCGTGTCGGACTATTGCCAATCAGAACAAAGTCTATACAAACAGTATTAAGCTAACAAGCACTAAGTAACAGTATTTAAAGCTAACTTGCTATAAATTAAACCGTACCTGTCACCACGTCGGCCTGTTTGATGGCCTCCTGCTGGCCCAAGTTATAGACTCTCAATTGAGTCGGAGCATAGTTGGACGCGGTTGACTCCACTGCCTTGCCTTCTCTTCATAAGTGGCTCCTTGCTTTCTCTCGGACTCCGTACGCCCGCTCTAACAATCGCGGGCAAAGTGCCCCGTCTTTCCACAAGTATAACAAGCGCCCGGGGTTCGGTTGGTAGATGCCCCCGAGGCACCTGAAGGAGGTGCTGGACCCGATGTCTTAGCCTTCTTGTAGAACCTGCGATATCAAGACTTCGAAGTAGTCGACACTTTAAACTCTGATTTCTTGCCACCAGATTCCTTCTTCGCTTGAACATTCATCATGTCCTTTTCCAAGGACCGGGCCGAGTTGATCAAGGTCATGAAACCCTGCGCCATAGGCCCCGAAAGTAACAACCTCAAATCATCTCTTAACCCTTCATAGAAATGGTTCGTCTTGCGCTCCTCATCGGCAAAGGTAGCGCTTGCGTATCGTCCCAAACGAGTGAACTCGTGGAGATACTCGTCCACGGTGCTATCTCCTTGCACCAACTTTTGAAACTCGCTTTCCAACGCGATCCTCTGCGCTGAGGGGAGGTACCGAGCCATAAACAACCTCAAAAATTCCTCCATAGAGACATCAGCCAACTACCTTCCCCTCAGGTGGTGTAGCTCCAACCCTTCCCACCATAACCTCGCATCCCCGTCCAACAAGAACGTCGCAATCGTGGTCTTTTGCCACTCTTCAGTTTCCGTTGCTGTCAGCACTCTCTTGACTCTCGATAGCCAATCCTCTGCATGAGTCGGGGTTCCCGTTCCCGAGAACATTGGTGGATGGAAAACCATCACATGCTTAAGTTGTTTCTCAGTTGCTCTCCGAGGCAACTCCGGCTCCACCACCACATGTTCCACCCTCTTAGGCTCTGCCGCTTGGAGCGGTACTTTCTCCATAGCAGGAGCAGGCTGCTGCACCTGCCTCGCAGGCTGCGCATTGATCATTGCAAATACAGCTTCCGCCACCAATCTAATGGTCTCGGCTGAAGGAGGTGTTGCAGGCGCATCATTTGGTGCACTGCTTGCCTCAGAACCTGGCCGTTCCGCCGGTCCAGCACCACTCTTCGTCACCTATAATCGTGCAAAACACCGATAAGTTACCAAACAATATTGTAAACAACAATTATAGGAACACGTAGGTACCTCAAACATGTGTATTTTCATTCCTAAGTGGACATTCATGGGTTCTTTTCATGTTATAACGATGACGCACACACATGTGTTCACCACCCCTTAAAGTGAATTCGCCCATGAATTCATTTAAGCTTGACCGAAACCGGTAGTCTGATACAAAATTGTAACACCCCTATCTGTCACATAATATATAACAGTAGGTCCGGCCGGGGCCCGACGCCATATACTACGGACAGACCGATTGGTTACTTATTGAGACCATTCAACTAATCACAACGTCCTACACAAAACACCTAGCAGAAGCAAATTATTAAGTTGCAAGGATAAAAGAACCCAGCCAAACATGAATGTCCACTACAATAAACCCATAGGAATGTATAATACACCAAAAATGGTCTTATGACCTTACAAGAGTTTGCTTAATAAAAATGTCTTCCAAACCTCGGCACGCAGGCCGGTCACACATGAGTACATAAGAAAAACACTCAAGAATTAGGCCTTCGAGGTCCGGCACAGCAACTTGGGCTTTAGCCCGCTATTTACCATTCGGCTCCGCAACACCTGCAAGCAACAATCCACCGCACTGTGGTAAACAAAAGCAACGGTCAGCTATGCTAACCAAATTATAACGACCCTGCCCCCAACTCGTGGCGGCGATACTCTTCCCTGCATTTTGTTAGCATAAACAAGCGGTATAGTGTAAACACACACTACATCACAGGTGCAGGCACGCACGACCACACACCCCGTACACTCAAGACACATTCACGGCGAACCGACCAACGTCACGTCAATTTAAGCCATAGACGTTCTCGTCTCACCACCGTCCCTTGGACGACCAACAATATAAGCATTTTGTTTTCCTGGCATTGGTCACGTCAATTTAATCCATAGACCGCCGAAGACCCTCATCTATGCCAACGGTTCCGCCGAACGACATAGATCGGGTACGGTTTCGCCTGACCCATGCTCATACCGCAACGACAATTAAAGCCATATGCGCAGGTCAAGACTCCCCGAGTCCCGTTTCCATCACACAATTCACATAACCCGGTTATGTTCTAGTTGGCTCCCCGTCCACCATGTTGGCAACATCCCGCATTTGCCCAGTTTTCCGGGTGCACCTTGGAGTTAGTCCCCAAGACTCCCTGTTGCAATCTACCCCGTAGAAAACCCGAAAAACAACCATTCACACGGAGTCTTCTCCAGTTATTATGCAATGCAACATCACCGATCCAGACCAACTTGTCCGGATAGGCTTCACATAACATGCCTATGTCCGTTCTCGCATATGAACTTTACAAAAGGGAGACTTTATATATCCACCCCAAGGAATGCCTCAACTCATCGCACACTCGCGTGAGAGGGCTTCCTATGCAAAGGAAAAGAGGACTTCACATGTCCTAGGATGAGAATCGTTACCCTAGCGTTCTTCATCGGCGCCATGGAAAACTATCCGGATGAAAAGCACCGCAATCTCCTTGCCTCCGCGGATCTGAAGTCGGCTCGCGATTTAGAGCTCCGAAGCTCCGCCGGTGACCAGATCTAGCCCTTCTTCCTCCTCCTTGCTCTCCCTTCTCTCTAGGTTTTAGAGAGAGATAACCCAAATGAAATGAGGGTTTTCAAACCCTATTTCCGGTTTAAACTCATCAGGAATAGCCCCCAACCATTTGATCCCAAACCAAGGAAACAGACGGCTACGATTTAGCCTCAAAATAGAAATCCTGGGCCGAACACGGGTTGCAACACGGCCGTGTGCATGGTCGTGTCACTCATTCGCCGTCACCAGAAATTCCCGACCAGAACACGGCCTCTGACACGGCCACCGACACGCCCGTGTCACACGTGACACGCTCGTGTCAGAGCCCGTGTCACGGCCCGTGTGCAAAATCCATGATTCCCCCGAGAAGTACACAGCCATGTGACACGCCCGTGTCACATGCCGTGTGCTAGACACGCCCTGGGACATGCCCGTGTCCCAGGCCGTGTAATCTCCTTAGCACAAAACCACAACCTGCCCGAGCAGGACACGGCCTGGGGACACGCCCGTGTCCCAGGCCGTGTTCCCTGTCTCGACACTCAATGCCTGCAAATCGTCTACCTTTTCCCCAAGTCGTCGACCCTGAACACGACACGGCCCTGGGACATGCCTGTGTCCCAAGCCGTGTGCCCACTACCAAGTCCCAGACTTGGCTCAAAATGCTGCACGTTGCTCTTTTGAGTTTTGGGGCGTTACAATGTGCATCCTTGCATCTGCCCAGAATATATTAGTAACTTGCTCTGTATTATCCAACTGCACTGCATAAAAAAGGAAGGATCCTCTAGGGTTTTATTTTGAAAATATCTTAATAAACAACCAACTTCTCCATATGCCATCTCTCTTTGTCGTTTACTTCTGAGATAATTTTTTTGATCTAATTGAAGAAATCCAAGGTTAGCCCTTCCTCCAGATTGTCTTCCCAAAAATTCAAATGTATTTTTTTGTTTAAGACCAGAGTCGGCTGCCAATTGCACTTCAATAGCTTGAACGTCTGCAATCTTTCTTTTTGAGCCCATCATATGAGCACATTCGGCAAAGCGTAGAATATGATTGTGCTCTGAGACAAACTCATGAACAAAAAACTGACCAGTGCTTCTATTCAACATGATTCCCATTCGTACCGGACATCCCGTTCTTGTTTCTGATCTATGCTCTATGATCAAATGATCACGTTTATCTACTCCTCTATATCCTTCTTTACTGCATAAGAATCTCCTAAAAGTTATGACATTATCTTTTTTACTTTTATTTGCATAATGCTTGCGAAAATTGAATCCAACTCTTCTTCCATAATTCTTCCAAAAATCCCATGCATCATCTAAGGTATTAAAATTCATACCCTCTCTAGGTACCCAATCATGTTCAATATTATCCATATGTCTGTAATAAGTAAATACAAAATGATAAACACCAAAAAAGTTAGAATATATTATTAGTATCCCAACTTATAAGTAATAGGGCAATTGGAGTTCCTTATTGTATTCTTACCTCCATCTTCACAATGGTTAATACAGGAGAAAAACAGGGGTGATGCAATGGCCGGTACAGGAGACAGGATAACAACTTTTGCGATTCACCTGGGAGAGTGTCTACGTCGATGAAGAACATGAACAATTCAATGGTCGAAGAAGGAGAGGAAGAGAGATTCTGCGTGAAATACGATTCAGCCCTTGGATTGCTGGCACTGGAGAAGAATGGGACGGAGCAAAGGCCCGACAAAGGATATGTTGAGAGCTTCTGCGTGAAAATTTTTTGCGGGAAAATAGTATAAATGGCGGGAGATGAAAATAGACAGGAATATTATTTTTTTAAAATAATAAATCCCAGCCCTTGGATTAATCTAAGGGCTATTACTTATTGAACTCCACCCCTGGAGTTCCTGCAAGAACTCCAGGGGATCCGGAGGACATTAATTTATATTCATACCTACAGTACAAATATAACATAATCATTCAACCTCCACAGCGGATTGGTGACAGAACCGCTATGAGGTCTCAGCTTTATTCCGTTCGGCTCGATCTCAGCCGACAGAATCGATTCAAGATTAGTGCAGTTTGGTTTTTTATATAGCTTATATGGTATTTATTTTTTTATGAACAAACCACAACTCAAAATGGAAAACGGTGAACATAAAAGTTATAGATAATGATAATGGCTATCTTTAGAAAAATTATGAGAATTTTCTAAAATCATCAGCTATTTTTAATATTTAAATTATCCTTTGTTTTAATTAATAGAGGACCTAAATTTTAATAGAAAATAGCCAAATAATTCATCAAGATTTGTGATACTGCTATACACCCACTGTAATTATTTGATCATTTAGAAGGATATTTACTTTTTTAGGTAATTAAAAGCTCTGTTTTTAATTATTAGAAATTTAATCCCTCTATCAAAACCTCTTCAAACTTATGAGAGGTCCGAGAGGCTGAGTCACAACCTCCGAAATTTTTTAAAAATTTTAAATCATTCCTGCTATATATTGGATTTTATTTAGGGGTTAAGGGAGGTTAAATAAATTATCAGAGACTAATTAAGACATCAAAAGACCCAGAGAATTTATGGTAGCACTTTAAAGGGTATAATGTGCCATGTTAAAGGTTTGATGATTTTCCAAGGTGATTACTATTTTAATTAATTTTATATAGGACGAACCCACAAATAATAAAATAAGTAGGACCGTTTATATGACAAGGAGTTAGTGTAGGCAATCTTAAACTCAAGTTGCACGACTTTTAATCAGTTCTGCTAATACTTCGAAATTTATACGAAGATAGTATTCCTCAGTGGTCAATCCTAATAGTGCCGAACTTGTCGCCGCTCCTAAAGCAGAGCGGATAGATCAATGTTTTGGATTTTAATTCAATATTTCCTATAATGGTACTGAACTAGCTACCACTCATGAAGCAAAGCAAACAGATCGATGTTTTGACTTTTATTTTAGTACTGTTCTAAATAGTGTCGAACTGACCTCCTCTCTTGAAGTAGAATAGACAGATCAATGTTTTGTTTTTTATTTTAGTATTACCTAATAGTGTCGAACATGTCACCATTTTCAAAGCAAAGCAGATAGATTGATATTTTGGCTTTTATTCCAGTATTACCTATAATATTACCAAATTGACCGCCAATTTTGAAGCAGAGCGGATAGATCAATGTTTTGACTTTTATTTTAGTATTGTCTTTAATAGTGCCGAATTGACCACCACTCTTGAAGTAGAGTAGACATAACGATGTTTTGGCTTTTATTTCAGTACTTCCATAAATAGTGTCAAACTGTCCGCCACTCTTGAAGTAGAGCGGACAGATCAATGTTTTTTGCTTTTATTTTAGTTTTGCCCATAATAGTGTTGAACTGGCTGCCGCTCTTGAAGCAGAGCAGACAGAACGATATTTTGACTTTTATTTTGGTATTTTCTATAATAGTGCTGAATTGATCGCCACTCTTGAAGCAGAGCGGACAGATCGAAGTTGTGACTTTTATTACAATATTGCTTATAATAGTACCAAACTAGTTGCAGCTTTTGAAGTAGAGTGGACATATCAAGGTTTTGACTTTTATTTTAGTACTGCCATAAATAATGTCGAATTGGTCGCCGCTCTTGAAGCACAGCGAATAGATCGATGTTTTGGCTTTTATTTTAGTATTAGTTATAATAGTGTTGAACTGGCCGCCGCTCTCATAACAAAGCAGATAGATCGATGTTTTGGCTTTTATTTATATATTGCCAATTATAGTACTGAAATGAGCGCCACTTTTGAAGCACAACAGATAGATCGATGTTTTGACTTTTATTTCAACATTACTTATAATAGTGTCGAACTGTCCGCCGTTCATGAAGTAGAGCAGACAGATCGATGTCTTGACTATTATTTCAGTATTACCTATAATAGTACCGAACTAACAACCGCTTTTTAAGCAGAGCAGACAGATCAAGTTTTTGACTTTTATTTCAGTATTGTCTATTGTTTAAGTTGGGAAAATCCCTACTCCAAAATTTGGATCATTACAACCTAAGATTACTGGTCCATCAATAAGGCTCAACGGCTTAAAAGGTTCAGACACGGAAATAGCGGGACAACTAAAAAGACCCCAGCTGTTGCGATAGAGAGGTCCCACCGCGTACCCGAATACTTTAAAGAAGCTTTCCATCCACAGCCAAAAATGGCTGAGCAAGGTATAATGTGGACACTAGTTGACAACTATCAGAGGATGGCGACCAAGGGAATGATCACTATTTCGCACTAGAAGTCCAAAAAAAAGTGGTGGTCGAGATCCTTTGTGAGATTCCAAATTCATATCCTTGTACCCGTGTGGTCATATTTATAAGAAAATCAAAGGGTGGGTGGGGGTGTCTTATTTATAGCCTAACCCCCACCAGCGACTAGGCGACTTCTAGGGTAGCTCTCCCACTTGGGCGAGTAGCTGGCCTAATCGCCTACCCAGCGAGTATGCTAGGGGAGCTCGTCATACTCGCCCCGGGCTTCAAATGCCTTGAGTGATGAATTTGATCTCTGCCTTAACCTGTTGAATTTGACTCCTTGCTGATCTGGCTCTGAGTTGGTCCACCCTCGACGAATATGGGTTGTATACAATCCATGTTCTTTGCGAGCGACGTAGGAGCTCAGAAAGAAACATCTAACACTTATTCGACGAGTTGCTTCTAGCAAGTATTTGGACTACTAACGACCTATAGATGCCTACTAACCCCTGTAAATAGGGGGTGACTCATTCTTAAGACACACCTTCTGAACTTGCACACAATATTGCAATCTATAGAGGAAGTCTACAACGCGAGCATCGTTGCACTGTTCGGATTCTTGGAACTAAAGAAGTCGAAGAGACTGCTGAGTGGCAATGATGTTGTTGATCTCCCTCTGCCGAAGAAGAAGAAACTGAAGAAGAAGAAATTAAAGAAGAAGAAGTTTCCTGCATTCAAAAAGAAGAATCCTCCTCCCGACGCTGAGGATGTCGTCACTTCAAGCGATAATCCTGAGATCCCTGCTCAAACCTAACAACTCCATGACGATCTCGGGCTGGGCGATCTTCCTGAATAGTCAGTGCCTGAATATTCTCGCTCCCTTCTGCCGAATTCTTCCCCTGCCCAAATATCACCGGGTCCCAGGCCCAGATGCAGTCAGAGCTCGCTACCTCGCGAGGTTAGCACCTTGCCTACCAACTAACTCAAAATGCCAACCATTTCATAATAGTCAACTTATTGACCATTGCCTTCTACTTGCAGCTCCACTGTCGACTACCTCAGGAGAGCATCCGTCCATTCCCCCTTTGCGATCAATCCCTCTAGTCACGCTTGAAGCCCAATAGAGGCTGCGACCTTGTCATTTTATTAGGGATCAACCTTGGCTCCATAAAACAGCTGGAGAAATAGGTCTCTAAGGCGAGAACCACGGATCTTCCTGCGGAGAAGACCTCACAACCAGGGGAGAATAAGGCCCATCCCCCTACGAAAAGCTCGTCGCGATCTTTGGCGAGCACTCCCTACCACCGCCTCCGCCTCCGCCTCCGCCTCCGCCTCCGCCTTTGCCGCCGACTTTTGTTGCTCCCATCGATGTCTGCCCATAAAAGATTCTGACTCCTCTGAATGCTCCTACGAGCTCGTCAAAAGGTCGGGGAGGAAGACACCAGTATTACTTCCCGCCAAGGACTGGAGGGCGAGTTCTTAGCAGTTGCGGCTAGGGGAAAACCACCGAGCGCCCATGAGGCTCGTCATCGGGTCAGTGAGAATCAACTCGCCACAATCCTTCCCCCCGCAGATCTCGATCCCCTTGGCCTGGTGACTCGCTTGTTGCTGGACTAGCTGACTGCTGATTTGATGCGGCTTTATCTGGCGTGGCGACTTTCTCTCTTCTCGATAAGTCGCCCTGCAACCCCGGGAGCTGCTTTCATCAATGCCCTCTTCCTCCTAGCCTACGAGTATCGTCAAGTTGCTGCTCGCGCATACGTGGAGCTGGAGGCAAAATTAGATTAGCTCGCCATCTGTGACCCTCATCGCCGAATCTCTTCACTAGAGGTTCGATTGTCAAAGATGGAGGAGCTCTCGGAGAGGCTTGTTGGCTATGAGTGTAACGCCCCCAAAATTTCAATAATCAATGTCAATCCTCTAATTAGAGTGACATTTAAAGTTAGGGTGTTATGTTAGTGTGGTGATTTTTTTAGCGCCATTGTTAGTGTGTTTTTGTGTCCGTTTGGTCAAGACGACCAAATTTCGAGCTTGTCGAAATTTAGATCTTGGACTATAAAAAATTAAATTTATTAATTTTAAGATTTTATTATAAGAATCAGAATTTCTAAATTTTAGTTAAACCAATCTTAATTAATTAGGATTCCTTTTCACCAATCTCTGTTCAATTAAGTTAAACTAGCCTTGAAAATGACAAAAAATATAAAAATTCCATCTTAGAAATTGATCCCTTCATTTATTAAGAAGTGGGAGCGAGCTATACCTTTCTTTTCCCAAAGCCCTTCTTCTTCCTCAAGCAAACCCGAGCCAGAGAGTGAGAGAGACGAAGAACTATTCACCTAGAGTTTTTTGGCCGCCCGATCAGGAGTTTCAGTGCTCATTTTTCTCGACGGAGCCTAGATTCGGAAAGCTCTCGTCGAGCTCTTTGTGTACGTGGTAAGTATTTTCATTTCATGGAGTTTTAGAGTTAGGGTAAGTAACAATAACCGTGATTTCTAACTTTTTCTTCCCAGATTTTCTCACCAAACCCTAGCTTGTGATGATCCTCGGTGTGGAGGGATTCTTAGGCCGAAATCCTAATGAAGAAGTTGAGGCAAGTGGTGGTTTGGTCCCCTTGCTTGACCTCTTTTTTTTATAAATTCCTCTATGTGTAATGTTAAGTTTTGATATATGGCTTGTGCTGATCTTTTTTTTAAGAATTAGCTAATGTTAATTGTGAGAATGATAACATTTTTTTTGCTAATTTTCCCTTTTAGCAAAATTGTTAAGTTGACTGTTCAAGATTTTATACATAAAATTTAGTCATTTACTTTGTCTGCATTAAAGCCTAAGTAAAAAATCAATCAACTGCATGAAATTTGCCTAAGTGCAGATTTGACTACATGAATTCAACTGCATGATTCGACTTCATGAATTCGACTACATAGTTCATTTATACACGAAGTCATTTTTAACTGTATGAAATCTGCCTAAGTCCAGATTCGACTGCATGAATTCGACTGTATGAATTTGACTGTATAATTCGACTGCATGAATTCGACTGCATAGTTCATTTATGCTACAAGTAATTTTCAACTGCATGAAATATGCTCAAGTCCAGACTCAACTGCATGAATTCGACTGTATGATTCGATTGCATGAATTTGACTGTAAAATTTATTTCTGCACTAAGTCATTTTCAAATGCATGAAATCTGCCCAAGGCCAGATTCAACTGCATGATTCAACTGCATGAATTCGACTGAATAGTTCATTTCTGCACTAAGTCATTTTCAGCTGCATGAAATTTGCCCAAGTCTATATTCGATTGCATGAATTTGACTGCATAAATTTGACCGCATGATTCGACCGCTTGAATTTGACTGTATAGTTCATTTTTGCACTAAGTTATTTTCAACTACATGAAATCTGCCCAAGTCCAGATTCGACTGCATGAATTCGACTGCATGAATTTGACTACATGATTTAACTGTATGAATTCGACTGCATAGTTCATTTCTGCACTAAGTCTATTCAATTGCAAGAAATCTGCCCAAGTCTAGATTCGACTACATGAATTTGACTGCATGAATTCAACTGCATGATTTGTTTGCATAAATTCGACTGCATAGTTCATTTATGGACTAAGTCATTTTCAACTGCATGAAATCTGCCTAAGTCTAGATTCAATTGCATGATCAAATTCGACCGCATAAGTGAAATTTGACTGCATGACTAAATTTCGACTGCATAGTTAATTTGTTCTCATTATGGTGTCGGTAAGCTATTTATGAATAATAGATGTTAGGTTGTGAGTGTCAATGAACTTTACCACTGTCACAGTACCTTTTTGTATAGGACTGTTGAGTTATGTTGGTAAGCAAGCCACCTCAACAATACCTTTTTGTGTAGGACTGTTGGGTTGTGTTGGTAAGCAATCCACCTCCACAATACCTTTTTGTGTAGGATTGTTGGGTTGTGTTGGTAAGCAAGCCACCCCCATAGTACCTTTTTGTGTAGGAATGTTGGGTTGTATTGGTAGGCAAGCCACCCCACAATACATTTTTGTGTAGGACTGTTGGGTTGTGTTGGTAAGCAAGCCACCCTCATAATACCTTTTTTGTTTAGGAATGTTGTGTTGTGTTGGTAAGCAAGCCACCAGGACGGGGCTGCAACAAACATCACAAGATCAATTTGACAGACAAGAGAAGAGAATCAGCATAATCGACAACAAATGTCTTACCCACGCCCTGTAAAAGGCCGTCGGGAGTAGCGCGAGGATCCTCACCCTTTAGAAGACGAGTGTCCTAACTCATTTGACGACTCACATCGCTAAGAGAAGGAGTGCTGAAGTCCCGTGGGATCTTTCTAACATCCTTTTCATTGGAGAGATCCTCCTGCAAACACTTGGGGCAGTCACGACTTAACCTTTGAATAAGTCACGAATAAACGAAATTCCAAGAACTTGCGTTTTATCGGGATGAGTGAGCCTAGGATCAGGTGTGGGCACATCAGGGGAAAGGGGCTCGTCTGACCCCACGTCACGCTGCACCTTCTTGGCTTTCTTTCACTTTGGGGGCGAGTCTGAGGATTTATGGGAAAGTCAGGGCGCGAGATCAGCGGTAGAAGATCTGTTCCGCTCCCGTACCGCTGCGAGGCAAGCTTAAAATTCTTTGGAAAGAGCCATCTTGTGGTGTGGGCAGGAGAAAAAGGGCAGAGTAGATTGGCAAGGTTCACCTTATCCCCATGGGTTTGGTGTATATATAGATCATTGGGGGGCCCACTAGAAGATTCTCTCAAATCAACTTCCACTCACCAAATATTTGTGGTTGGACTCTTCTTTTCAAGCTTGAGACAATCTCACAAAGAGCGAGGATTGTGTACAACCCATATTTTTCGAGTGGGACCCTCAGAAGAGACCAAGGACAGAGAGGGCTGTTCAGGCCCGAGCGAGCCGAGTAGGGGAGTGGAGGTTGCCTCTCGGGCTCACGTGGGGAAAGGGACGAGAGCGAGCAGGGGGCGAGTGGGGGGACTTGGTTTGCACTCGCCCCAGGCTTAGGACAGGTGGAGGGCGAGTGAGGCAATGCGGCCTGCACTCGCCCCCGAGTTAGAGCAAGCGGCGAGTGCTGTCTTCACCAAGCACTCGCCTCCCTAAGCGAGTGGTTAATTCGCCCAAAAGTAGTTCTCTAAGGTAACCATTTTGGTTTGGTAATAGCCCCTCCAAACAACGGAGTTTCTTTGTTGGCAGACCAATTTGGGTTGTGCATAGTAAAACCAAAAGGTGAGATTCCGCTATTTACTGGCCAGATTTGGGAAACTATAAATAGACTACAAAGAGCACCTTTGGAGAGGATCCTTTCTTTGGCTTCTTCCTCTGGTTAGTTCTGGTTGGCCTCAAGTGTCCTCCAAGGTGCCCAGCTCAGCATTGACAAGGGTGGGGAAGCTCCTCGCTACAGCTCAGAGTTTATTCCTTAGTTCCAAGCCACCAGTCAAGTGCTCTTACTTCGGAGAATTAGGTGTAGGTTACCCCCTTGGGTCTGAGCTCCTCTTGGAGCCGGATTTTGGCTGACCAAATAGGACACAATTCTGATAGATTAATTATGAAATAAATAAATATATAAACAATAAAATAAACAGCTAATTTTAATTCTTTATTTAGCCGAATTTGATCAAAAACTGCTTAACGATCTCCCTCTTTTCGGGAATCCTAGAGAATCCCAGGGAGCACTAGCCCCTACAGATCTATATGTCCCAATACTTATAAATTAAGCAGTAAATAATTAGCAAGGTTAAGTGTCATAAGCATCATTCATGTATATATGTTGAGTAGGAAGTAAAAGGGAACCTCTTATACACACATGAGCTAAAGGATGAATGACCTATTCATGCACTCTACTTATATTAGAGGTCTACCATGATCTGAGCTATTTCATCAATGTCAAGTAAAATCTCATGCCTTGAATTCATGCTAAATCATAGCTTGTAAACATCTATATATAACGATAATAATTAGGTAATCAATCATATTATTTAGAGCAAACCCTAGCCTATCACACTCATGACAAATCATAACATGTACTCGCCCATGTTCAACAATCGTAGTCAAGTACAAAGGCAATATATATACCTAGAGCCAGCTCGACATCAATATATACATAGAGACTGCAAGTCGAGTTTTGCAGCAGTATATACACATACGCAGAGCCGAGTTTGGTGATAGTAAATACACAGACCCAGAGCCTGAGTTTGGCTTTCAAATAATTATAATAACTATTATTCGAGCTGATATAGCATTTGTACTGAACATTATAAGCCAATAAGTAAACTCCTTTGTTCTCTAGCATGAATGTTGTAAGCAAAATTTTACATTACTTGAAAGGAACTCTTGGACAAGGTGTGCTCACAACCTTTGTTGACACATATTTTGCTTGATTGATGATCAAAGATCTATGAGCAGCTACATGATATTCTCTTATGGGATAATCCTGTGACCTAACATAGCGTGAAACAAAAAGTTGTAGCCCCTCCTCTGCTAAAGCTAAATATAGTCAATACACAAACAGTCGCTAAGTTGGTATGACTCAACTATCTCCTTGTGTAACTTAGAATTCAAACAATACTAACTACTATCTATTGCAACAACAAAATAGCAATTCATATTGTTGAAAAATTATATTTTCCATGAAATGATTAAGCATATTAAAATCGTTTATCACTTCATTATGGACAAAATATAAGAAAATAAAGTGACCCACCAACATGTATGTCTACAAAACGTGTATGAATTATCGTTTCTACACCTAAAATTAAGACTGAGCATAAAAATGAAAGTCAAAAGTCCCACAAAATTTCTTAATATTTAGCTCAATTCAAAATTGATTTAAAATAATTTAAATTACTTTAAATCAAATCAAAATGACTCGAATTTGATTCCGAGCTAAATTGGAGTAGGGGTTGGCTCACTCAAAATTGATTCAAGTCCACTCAAAATGTGATCTGAGTCGGCACAAAGTTATAACAATCTTCCAATTTTTATACCATTTCTCTTGATCTTAAACAAAAGCATTTTAGAACATGGAATATAAATATATATATAAACGCACAAGTAATCATGCACATGCTTCCCTTGTGTCATGACAACAACAATACAATTCTATTTGCTGTCTCAGAAAAATTTATTTCACTAATACAAAACTTAATGGAAATAGAGATGAGAGTGCAAGTGTGAGTCTCATTTTTTAAAAGTTAACAAAACATACAAATTGAACCTCACTTTTGAAAAACAATGTAATAAGAAGTGACAAAATAAAAAAAAAAGATGAATGTCATCAAAGAATATTATCCCCTATAATATATAGTATATAGCATGCATGTTTGCATGTATATGTGTATAATTTATTAATTAAATAATTACAAATTTCGAGCTGACGAGAAGGCTCAGCTAGAAAAAAAAAATTTGAGTCGATTTTGAGCAAAGCCAAACTCAAATTTTAATTTAGAGATGAGCCCAATTAATTTTTTTTTATTTCGAGTCAAGTCATGCTCACTCAAAATCAACTCAATATCAAATCTGCCAACAACAATGCAGGTTTATGTATGTAATCCTTCAATTTGATGGGTTTTCACATAAATCCTATGTTTCACGCATTATTTTATGCCTATTAAGTTTGTTTAATGAATTGGCTTGCAATCACACAACAAATTAAAATTTTTGAATGATCATAAAAACAACACCATAACATTTGAAAATGGTTGTGCACGTTGCCCCAATTCAACCATTACTATCTACAAGGATAGTCAATCAAATGATACATAATTTTCACAATTTAACATAGAAATGACACCATTTAAAAACTAGGAAGATAATAGTATGTGGGGTCCTCTTCTTATGCAAACATTCCTCTTGTCCCAGTTTTGAGTAAGTCTTGCACCTGTAGAAAAATAAGAAATGCAACATTTAACATAATGTACAAGGAACCTAATATGAAGAGGCAAGCCATTCGAATGGATATGAAGGGTCTTTTGGGAAAATGTTTGAAAATTTCAGTTGTGTAGCTGTTGGGTATATCACTTGTAAATGAATAAATGTAGAGTTATTCAAAATAATTATGATGTCACCGTGACAATTGTCCTATTTGAAAGTTTAGAATGGCCCCACAGCGAAAAATTAACATAGCCTTCTAGACTTAATGTACTCCACCTCCATTCAATTGGCTTCGGGTTGGATGTTTGAGTTTTAATATGGCATTAGAGTGGGCTAAGCCTAACAGCCAATCCTATCGCCCACAAATTAAAGAAAATTTGGTCATGTATTCCAAAGACATTATATGTCAGGGAGGGTGTTGAGAATAGTCTCACATTGGGAAATTAACATAGCTTTGATTTGAGGCCCCTCCACCTTCATTCATTTGATTTTAGGTTGGATGTTTGGGTTCTAATAGGGTATCGGTGTAGGCTAGTTTTAACGGCCCATTCCAATTTTCCCCATTTAAAGAAAAGTTGTCTACATGTTAGGGGGCCAGTGTCCCTACATATGAGGGGGACATGCTGAGAATAGTCCCACATTGAAAAATTAATGTAGCCGTGTCCACTTAATATAGATTTTGGGCATCCCCATCTCCAACCAATTGATTTTAGGTTGGATATTTAAGCTCTAATAGAAAGTTGAATAGTAATGTAAATTGTCTCCATCACATACATCGAACTAAAATGAACTTTTTATTTTATTGTTTTTTAATCTCTAATGAAAAATACTGAACTATCTTTTCAGAAATAATTAGATGCTAGAAAATAAAAATATCATAAACCATGCAATATATTGTAATCTTATTAAACTTGTTAGAATATCCAATTTTTAAGAGTTTTAGATATTTAATTAACTTTAAATGTGGTGGCAATATTTTCCTATAAAAGATCTGGCCACTTCACAGTATTTCTGTAGAAAATACAAACAACAGATTCATTGCAGCAATGTTTTAGCAAAAAAAAAAAAATTAAGTCACCTGCTTAGAAGAAAGGCCAATCTGCTCCAAATCCGATAACTGCGATCACCACGTGATTTTTTTTACCCAAAACATTTGGTTATGTTCAAGTGAAGTAAAAAAGAAACGATTAATATGGTATGAACTTACTGATTTTATAGGTGTACTTGAGTCTTTTCTTAGCTCAAGTATACATTCTGCTCTTTTTTGACCAATTCCCTGCATTGGTACAGTAATTAATGACACCATTTACTACAAAAAGTGATTTATATGATGCTACCTTATTCAGAGATACATATTCATAATTACCTTAAGTTGCATGAGCTCCATTCTGAATTTGTAGGTGAGGAAAAGAAATCCAAAAAATCAGTTATAATTCATGTTAAAAGCAACATACAGAGTCAAACATAAAGATGCAATAGGATGGAGCCTATGCTCAGATTATGAATTTTATAGATTTTTCCAAGCAGATGTAGCCAGGATTTTGTGCATATTGTATAAGCTAGTTTCAATCAGGGAATGTTAATGTTAGATCTATCAGTTAATTCATGTCAAAATATACACTGCTAAAAAACATAGATTTATGATGCTATACAATAAGACTTTGGGACTTGAATATCGTATTTAGTGTTCTTTAGTCCACAGGAATACTGCGTTCTTTAGTCCACAGGAATACTATGAAGATTTTCTTTCATGTTAGCTTTCATGTTAATTTTAGAACCTACATGTAACGGCCTAAGACATAATATCTGCTATGAGGTATTGTCAGTTTTGGTTCAACTTATCTCATACTAAGTTGCACCATACAGTGTTATCCTTTTCTATACGAGTACTTCTCAGGCCACCCAAACCAAAATTATTCCTACATAGCATGCTTAACTATGAAGTTCCTAACAACTCCACTATTTACTATGAAAATGCATCTTTGATTTTTGAGGGTCCAAATTATTACTTAAGATCTATCAGCTTTTCATCCAATTCTGATGTGAGATTTAGTTCAATCATGCATTTCTTTCACCTAAAAATCTGTCATCCAAGGAGTGACAAGAATTGTCTTTCGCAGGGCTTCACTGCCCCAAAGTCACTCCCCTTCATTGAACCATCCTTGCCAGATTCAGTAATAATGCTCGAGAGAGATGAGCTGAACAATAAAGTTGGGAGATCACAATTTGCATTCCCTTGGGCCGAGATATTGAGTCATTTTGATACTAAATGTACAAAGCTATATAAATTCAAGATTGGACAGTATATTCTCAGCAATAATGCTCGAGAGAGATGAGCTGAAGAGTTGAGAAAAACCAAATGAAAAGTTAATTAAATTTTAAACTTACTTGTTGGCAACATTTAAGAATGAAATATAATCCTCCACAAGTGACTCCTGCACAAAAAGTAAACATAAGATTCAGTGGAAAACAATTCGAAAATCACAGAAAACTGGATTTAATCCAAAAACTTTTGAAGTATAGATCGAGACCTTAAATTTATCAAGGGGGGTGCTGGTTTCATTAAATCCACACTTCCGGCTAGGAGTTTTAGAATCAAGCAAAAACAAGGAAGTGCTATCATCATCAGGTAATTGATAGTTGCTCGGTTTAATTGGCAAAAGAACTTTCTTTTGGGAGCCATGCGATTCTTGCAAGATCATAGAAGCGGACATTAAATTCATTTTGTTTCATTACAGGTATTTCAATAGCAAGGTGCAGAAGAAGAGATTGAGAAGTACCAAGATTTTTTTCTGTATATTTCAAATTTCTAGAAACGAAGGATTCATCCTCCAGATTCTCATTTGTAACCTGCAAGAGAAATTTCAATGAAAAATTGTACAAGCACACAATCTTTGCAACAATAAAGCTTAAATATTGTAATTAATATTTCTAATTTAATGTACTGTAAGCAGCTTGTTGCGGAGAGAGAATGATCTCATTCTCCTAAGCAAGTTTTATTTTAATTTTCCTATTCCACTCTCTCTAGTTGTTTTATTTTAATTTTCATATTTCTCTCTCTCTCTAGTTCTCTCTCTCTACCGTTCCTTTATTCCACCGGGTTTGCTCTAGCCGCAATCCGCACCATCTTCCGCATCGCAATACCCCGTGCGATTCTGCAGTCCGCTCCGCCACCTCAAGCCGCAAGCTCCATCGGCCACCATTGCTCCTCCCGACTCGAAGAAGGTTTCCCCCTCCTCCCTCGTGGACTTCCCTGTTCTTTCTCCATACACGCGCTCTTAATCAAAAGCTCGTAACAATTTGGTATCAGAGGAAACTCTTCCCCCCGCCGCCGACACTCCCGATCCGCCGCGATCCACCTCCTCAGAACGCTTCGCACCGCCGGCTCCGCCCCGACCGAGCTCCTTCCCGACTGGATCCGGCCCGCACAGTCCAGTCTCGACTGGAAACGGCCGAAAGGATCCGGCCCGCACTGCTCCTCACCAACCTGCGCCGGCCCGCAGCCAACTCCGCCATGACCGGCTTCGCACTGGCCGCTCACCGCCGATCCTATTTCACCGCGCATCCTTCTCGGATCCTCCATTGACCCCCTTGCTCGCTGCCTCTACCGGGCTACTTCCGCCGCCGGACCCTCTTTCCACCATCCCCTCCAGCGCCAACAACCCACAAATTTCGTCCCACTATTTTACCGCGACCAAGGCGGGCTAGGTGGGCCCGCCTTGGTCGCGCATGTCGCGGACCTTTTATCTACTTCTATTTATATATTATTATTATTATGCATATTTGATCCTCCATGTCTAAGCCCAAGGAGGGGGCACTTGACTATTAATACGCGGTGGGGTGAACCAAGGTGGGTAGACGAGGCAAGTTTTATTTTAATTTTTCTATTCCTCTCTCTCTAGTTCTCTCTCTCTACCATTCCTTTATTCTGCGGGGTTTGCCCTAGCCGCAAGCCGCACCATCTTCCGCATTGCGATACCCCGTGTGATTCCACAGTCCGCTTCGCCACCTCAAGCCGCAAGCTCCACCGGCCACCATTTATCCTCCCAGCTCCAAGAAGGTTTCCCCCTCATCCCTCGTGGACTTCCCTCCTCTTCCTCCGTGCACGCGCTCTCAATCAAAAGCTCATAACAGAAATAAATTAAGGCTCTGTTTGACGGGGTGTTTTTGCTACGGTGAGTTAAACAAAATCGCCACCATCACAGAATGTTTGTGTTAGGAATGGAAGAGAAAGAGAGATATCTAGGGTTTGAGAGGAAGAGAAGAAAAATACCTTGGAATTCTTGATTACTCATCACAATGTCACCCTAAGGGTACTAATACCCCTCAGGCCCAGGAGGACCGGTCGGCCCCCCATAGGGGTTGAACTTGTCGGTTCACCCCCCCCCCCCAACCACCATCTGCTTTAATTAAGGAGGGCAGAAACGGTTGGTTCAACCCCTCTTGATGTCGTATCCCTCCTCCGCCTTTGATATTGTTGTCCCGCAAATCGGTCGTTATGAGAATTCATAATATTCTCTCATCCTTCTACAATCAGCTTGTCCCCAAGGTGGAAATTTGGATAAAGTTCCTGAAACTCGAGCAAATCGATCAAGTTGTTGTGTGCTGTAGATAAGTTTTCCATTTGACAAGGATCTCCTGATGGTATTCCATTCCACATTTCTTCCACTTAGTGAGCAACACCTCGGGGAGTGGTCGCAATACCCCACCGTTGGTTTCTTCCGGAAGGGTAGGGCACACTTGTGTTGTCTCCCCGATTTTCTTCTTTAACAAGGAGACATGGAATGTGAGATGAATGCGCGAGCCCACGGGAAGGTCCAAGGTGTAAGCAGCCGGCCCCACCCTTTGAATGATTTTGAAGGGACCATAATAGTGGGGGCAACTTCTGGTTAGTCCTCCGGGACACTGATGTTTGTCCGTAGAGCTAGAGCTTTAAGAAAGCTTCATCACCGATTGTAAATTGACGTTCAGATAGGTGTTTATCTGCATGTACGTTCATCATGTTTTGGGCGACTAGGAGGTTTTCTCATAATATGGCAAGGGTATGGTCTCGGCCACGCAACTCACGATCAATAGCAGGTATCACTGTTCCCCCAGGCTCATATTTACCCAAGCTCGGGGTGGAGCGCCCATAAATAATTTCAAAAGGAGTAAACTTACAGGCCATGCGGTAGGAGTTGTTATAACAGTACTCTACCCAATGCAGTCATCGTGTCCATGTGCAGGGCTCGTCCATAACGAAGCACAGTAAGTATGCCTCAACCCCCCGATTGAGTACCTTTATTTCTCCGTCTGCTTGTGGATGGTTAGCGGTACTTATATAAAGGCGAGTGCCTTGCTGCCTGAAGCACCGTAAGTATGTCTCAACTCTCCGATTGAATACCTCAGTTTGTCTGTCTGTTTTTGAATGGTTGGCGGTACTCATACATAGGCGAGTGCCCTGCTTCCTGAAGAGTTCCTTCCAAATGTTCACAAACGACTGGATCCCGAAGAACGATGATGGCTCGTGGGATTCCGTGAAGTCTAACCATCTCCCGCCCGAACAAGCCCGCCACTGATTCACCAGTATAGCAATGGTTCGGGGCCAAGAAGTGCCCGTACTTGGATAATTTATCCACTACTACCAAGATGACTGTCTTCCCTTGGGACTTCGGCAGCCCGTCGATAAAGTACAAAAAATCAGTGTCCTAAATCTGTCGTGCTATCGCCAGGGGAGTAAGAAGGCCCGCCGGTGTTGTGGTCTCGAATTTCCTTCGTTGACAAATCTCGCATTGTTGCACAAACCGATGGGCATCCCTTCGTTGACCCTTACAAAAAACATTAGCTCTAACCCACTGTACGGTATGTAGAACTCCAACATGTCCCCCACTGGTGAAGAGTGGAACTCTGGTAACATAGTGTCCTTTCATGGCGACGATGAGGGTATGACTACCCGAACGTGAAAGTATTAGTGCTTGTTCTGCAGCAGAAATCTGGGAGGAGCATCGTATTCCTATTGAAGTGACTATGATAGGACGAAGCTCAGGGTCTTGCAGGACCTCCTTTTGTATGTCATCCAATGCGCCGATCAACAGACCTGAGGTGTGTTTGAGTGTCCCCTCTGGGCGGGATAGTGCGTTTACCACAACGTTCTCCTTCTCTTTCTTATAGACTATCTTGTGGTCGTAAACCAACAACCTCGTCACCCATTTCTATTGTAGAGGAGATTCCACCTGTTGATCTAAAAAATATTTTAAACTCTGGTGATTAGTTCGGACCTTAAAGTGTCTTCCCAAAAGGTAAGACCACCACAAAGTAACGACATGTATGATGGCCAACATTTCCTTCTTGTAGGTCGACAAGCCCAGTGTCCGAGGTGCTAACGCCTTGCTGAAAAAAACTATCGGTCGACCTTCTTGCATGAGAACGACCCCGTTCCATAACCTGAAGCATCGGTCTCCAGAATGAATTCCTTTGTGAAATCGGAGAGAGATAGCGTTGGTGTCGTCGTCATGGACGTATTGAGAGCTTGGAAAGCAGTTTCCGCTTCCTCTTGCCAGCATAAGGTATCCTTATGTAGCAATAGGGTCAACGGTCAAGGTATCTTCCCATAATCTTTCACAATCCTCCTGTAGTAGCCCGACAACCTGAGGAAACCCCGGAGAGCACGGACAGTGCTCAACCTAGGCCATGTTCGCATGCCCTCAACCTTCTTGGGGTTGGCCTTGACTCCTTGTGCAGAGACAATGTGACCCAGATATTCCATCTTTTCCTGACCAAATGAGCATTTGGAGCGCTTAGAATAGAGTCGGGGCTGTCGGAGTATCACGAGCACTTGTTCCACATGTTGGAGATGCTCTTCCCAGTTGGCACTGTAGATAAGAATACAACAACAACACTCAAGCCTTTATCCCACTAAAGTGGGGTCGGCTATATAGATCCTTTGTCGCCATTGTGCTCTATCTTTTGTCATAATCTCACTAATGCCTAAGTACATCATGTATTTCCTTATAGTTTCATTCCAAGTCTTTATTGGTCTACCCCTCCCTTGTTTAACATGCCTAGTGACTAGACTCTCACAACGCCTAACAGGCGCCTCTAACGGTCTCCTTTGTACGTGTCAAAACCATCTTAGATGAGCTTCTCGCATCTTCTCTGCAATTGGTGCTACTCCTGTCTTATCCGTGATACATTCATTCCTAATTTTATCCAATCTCGTGTGTCCACACATCCACCTAAGCATTCTCATCTCCGCAACTCTCATTTTTTTGCTCATGTACACAATTCACTGCCCAACACTCAGAACTATAGAGCATCGTGGGTCTAATTGCAATACGGTAAACTTGCCCTTAAGTTTTAGTGGTACTTTACAATCACATAAGATCCCCAACGCGCCTCTCCATTTCAACCAACCCGCTTGGATTCTGTGTCACATCTTTATCAATACCTCCGTCTTTTTGAACTATCGATCCAAGATATTTAAAACACTCACTACGGGAAATATCTTGATCATCCAACTTAGTAACGAAGTCATTCGTCCTTGTACTGCTAAATTTAAGCTCCATATACTCCGTCTTTGCCCTGCTCAATCTAAAACCCTTCTTTTCTAAAGTATCTCGCCAAGATTCAAGTTTTGCGTTTACACTCTCGCGCGTCTCATCAAACAAAACGATATCATCCGCAAACAATAAATACTAAGGTATTGCTTGTTGGATATGTCTGGTGAGCTCATCTAAGATAAGGGTAAAGAAATCAGGGCTTAAAGCTGAACCTTGATGTAAGCCAACAGTGATAGAGAATTCCCGTGTTAATCCTCCAGATGTCCTCACCCTTGTCACTGAATTTGTATACATATCTTTGATTATGTCAATATATGAAACATTTACACCTTTCTTTTTTAAGACTCTCCATAAGATCTCTCTTGGAACTCTATCATAAGCCTTCTCAAGATTAATAAACAGCATATGCAAATCTTGTTTTCTTTCTCGATAGTTGTCAATGAGTCTTACTCTTCTTTCTATTACTTGTTCCCATAGTTTCATGACATCTGTAGATAAGAATGTCATCAATAAATATTAATACAGACCTGCGGATGAGGGGCCGGAAAATCTCGTTCATCAGTGCCTAAAATGTAGAGGGTGCGTTGGAGAGTACGAACAACATCACGACGAACTCATAGTGACCATCATATGTTTGGAAGGCGGTTTTGAATATATCCTCGTCCTTCATCCTGATTTGGTGGTACCCAGAACGCAAATCCAGCTTAGTTAACAGGGGTACTCCGTGTAGTTCATCCAAGAGTTCCTCGAACATGAGAATAGGGTACTTGTCTTTGATGGTAAAGCTGTTCAGACTTCAGAGCGCGGTAGTCAACACAAAATCTCCACGAACTGTCATTTTTCTTCACCAAGATGATGGGTAAAGAAAATGAGCTGGTGCTGGATCGAATGATCCCTGCGGCTAGCATCTCCTTCACGCTTTGTTTTATCCTGACCTTTTGTATATATGGATAACAGTTGGGTCAAATGTTGGTCATCTCAGTCCCTTCCTTCAGGCGGATCTGGTGATCTCGGAATCGCCGAGGGGGTAACAATCGGGGTTCCTAGAATACCTCTAGATA
This sequence comes from Platanthera zijinensis, assembly GCA_039513925.1. Taxonomy (NCBI): domain Eukaryota; kingdom Viridiplantae; phylum Streptophyta; class Magnoliopsida; order Asparagales; family Orchidaceae; genus Platanthera; species Platanthera zijinensis. The sequence goes on along the minus strand of CM077085.1, from coordinate 52,160,708 downwards.
CTGGAGGAGTAGTGGCTTCACCTATTCTGGGACTTATTGCGGTGATGTTGCCTGAGGAATGAGCACCATAATCACAACCATGTTGTCCTCTTGTTCCCATAGTTTCTCTAAGCACCGAAGAGAGATCTCCTTCATCGGAGCGGTTCTAATCTGGTGTAGGCAGTGCTCCCTTCCCCCTGAGCAAATTCCACGGTCATGCGGTCCTAATCCAGGGCTGCTTTACCCAGCTGTCGTAACTACTGGACCCCCAGAACCATATCTAACCCCCGGATGAGCAACAAGTAAACATTCATCCTGCATGTATATCCCTGCACTGTTGCACACTGAACCCCACTCCCTTCAGCAACCCTTAACATTGCAGCTTATTTTCGTCCGCCATGACCTGGAAAGCAGCATCCTTAGTGATCTTTTGCCCCAGCTTCTGTGCCACGGCGGGGTTGATGAAGTTGTCAGTGCTCTCGATGTCGACCTTGATATTCACCTTTTGTTGGCAGATCTGCCCTGCGATACGCATAGTGAGCGGTGTAGATCCTCCCTCCATGGTCTGGATAGATACCTCGAACTCGGTTATGTCCAGGATATTCCTCCCTGATATTCCCTCCTTCCTCTGACATCTCTTCCTTGTCTTCCTCCCTGAATATGTACACTTGTATCATCTGACATTGTGTCCTGGAGTGAATTTCTCATCATAGTTGCCATCCCAGTAGCTCCTTGATCCTTCTTGATGTGCAGGAGGTTCGTAGTGTTCTTCGCATTCCCCCATCTTGATTTTTGTCGGTTGAATCATTCCTCTTGAATCCTGGCCAAGCTGATGGAGTGAGTCAAAATACGCAGCATGTAGGCATACACCTCATCCTTGAGGTGCTCTTTCAATCCCGAAATAAAAAAACTCAATAGTGTTTTCTCTTCCCACTGCACCCTGTTTGCTAACCTCACGAACTCTGCTCAATATTCCATCATCGTACCCTTCTGCCTCAGTTTTTGAAGAAGAGCCTCAAAATCTTCGTACTCTAGCGGTCCAAAATAGGCTGTAAATCAGTCAACGAATTCGTTCCAAGACACATGTTCCCATCCCCAGAGGAACCACTGAGTCAATTGGAATGCGTCATCTTCAAGGTGAAAAGACGCTAACTTCACTCACTGTTCTTCTGGTATCTCCTAATAATTGTAGAATAACTCTGCCTTTTGGACCCATTCCAATGCGTCTCCCCCTTTGAATTTGGGGTGGTTCATGTGTCTCCCCCGAGTCCTAGCGAGCGTCGTCGTTCAGCTGCCAAGTTTGGGTATCCCCCGTCCGCCCAGTGCGGGTTTCTAGTCCTTACGTCCGCCGACGGGAGCCTGTACTCCCATACGCCCTCTCCTCTGCCTCCACCGGTATATCCCGACCTCCCACGGATGGGAAAGAGTCCATCCCGATGGGGGTAGTTTATCTCCATTGGTCGTCGGCCCTCCTAGCATCCATCTCGGGTCCAGTTAGAACCCAGGGTACGAGCTTCTCTTTCATAAGGGGGGAAATCCCAGCCCAACGCGCCGATTCTGCCCTCTTGAGTCGGCTTGATCACGCCGGGTGACACCGCGAGCCTCCCGCCCTTCCGCCGTCTCCTTCGATCCCCCTATTGATGCTACCTTAGTTATTAAAGGCGCAAGATGCACCAAGGCACAAAGAGGTCTTGGAGCCTAGGCGCAAGGCTCAAGGCGCACTCACGTGTCTGATGAAGACATGGCGCAACTACATTCATTTTAAATAATCAGCATCAAATATCATTTCTTCTCAATCAAATTTTTCATCTATTCTACTAATTAATCAATGAAAAACTATTGAGTTTTTACTTTTTTTTTTGTAAAAAAATTTTACAAATAAAAATCTCACTCATGCGTGCCTTTTATGTTCTAAAGGCGTAAATAAGGCGCACGAAAATGCAAATGTTTGAGCCCGGTGAGCAACCAGAGGCGAACCTTTAAAAATATAGGATCATGTTACCAGCTCGGTCGCTACCTTCGTTTACCTGCGCAGAGATCAATCGGGTCTTCGTTACCGCTGGTGGCTAGATCGGTATTGGCTAACCGCTGGCTTCTTTGGTTACGGTCCTCCCCGTACGGGTTTCCATTCCTTGCGCCCACCGGTGGGGGCCTGAACTCCCATCCACCCCCTCCCCTGCCGCCGCCGGTATATCCAATCTCCAATGGATGGGAAGGAGTCCATCCCGATGGGGGTAGCTCATCTCCGTTGGTCGTCGGCCCTCCTGGCATCCATCCTGTGTCCAGTCAGAACCCTGGGTACGGGGGCGTCTTTTCCGTAAGAGGGAAATCCCAGCCCGATGCGCCGATTCCGCCCTCCTGAGTCTCACCGATCCATGTCAAGTGACGGCGTGAGCCTCCCTCCCTTCCGATGTCTCCTCTAAGCTCCCTAATGATGTTATTGTCTTGGTCGCTGCATTCGTTACCCGCGTAGAGATTGATCGGGTCTTCATTACCTGCTGGTGGCTGGATCGGTATCGGCTTAGCGCTGGCTTTTTCGGTTACTATAGCTTTGCCCTTGATGTTTTGGAACAACAAAATTTTTATCTCTTTCATCCGAGCATTCAGTCATTCTTCCAATCGTTTCTCTGATGCCCTCAGGTTTCCTTCAATGGCAGATACCGTGTTTAACATCCCAATGTAATTCTCCTTTAGGGTTGCCAACCGATTGGATTTTTCCTGGGAGCGAGTCACCAATGTGAACACCAAATGTTAGGAACTGAAGAGAAATTTGGGAAAAGAAAGAGAGATATCTAGGGTTTGAGAAAAAGAGAAGAGAAATACCTTGGAAGTCTTGATTACTCATCACAATGCCACTCTAGGGGTACTAATACCCCTCGGGCCTAGTGGGGCCGGTCGACCCCCCATAGGGGCTGAACCTATCAGGTTCACACCCCCCTGCCCCCGCCCCCAGCCCCCATCGCTTTAATTAAGGAGGGTTGAATCGGTTGGTCCAACCCCGCTTGATGTTGTATCCTTCATCTGCCTTTGAAAATGTTGTCTCGCGAACCGATCGTTATGAGGATTCATAACAATATGTTTAGCAAGACAACAATTATGACCACTACAAAGAAAAGAAAACTACTTTTGAACATAAAAGTGGATGAAGTTCTTTAGGTGACGCCAGACGTTCACGAACGACGGTTCATAACCACCGCGTTCATGAACGCCGCCACCATGCCAAACTGAGCCTAAGGAGACTTCAAAGTTTTATCTTGAAAATTCAAAAGCAATCAATACTTAATAACTTGCACTAACGTAAGATAATATAATAAGAGATTTCCCTTTAAAATGTTGATAGAGAGATAAAATATGAATAAGATTTCTTCTCCATATGATCAATTTATTTAATTTGAGTTGTTATAAATTTAATTTAAACTCTCATTAGTTATTTAATTAACTAATTAATATGATTTGTAACTATTGCTCGGGCATAAGAAAGTATTCCGATTTGCAATATTTGTATGCATGTTTACAGAGAATTCAGTATATATATTGTTGCGGGTCACCCGATTTTCCATGGTCTGGAGAATCGGACCGCCTTAGCTCGGAATTGGACCGAGCGCGCAAACAGCCAAAGAAAAAACAACAACAAATGACAAAAGACTTTTTTTGATGTGGAAAATCCAGAAAGGGTGAAAAACCACAAGGTCGGATCTGTGTCGAGCCAAAATCCACTATATTGTTGGAGTTTACAAGAGTTTGTGATGATTACTCGGAAGGTGACAGGTCACCTCTCCGTTACAAGCATAAAGCACAAAAATGATTAAAAGAAACTAAGTTCTTGGAGCCTTGAGGGAAGCACTTCGGCTAGGAAAATTGATAAGTCCCCGGAACTTCGATGGAAGCGTTTTGGTTGGGAAAAATATCTAAGTCCACGGAGCCACGATGGAAGAGCTGCTGCTGAAGCGGAGCCTTGGTGGGAGCGCACCCGCGGAGAAAAACGTCGTGTCTTGGAAACCTGATGGAGCCTTTGCGCTAGAAGGGGAGTGGAGTGAATTCCTGAGCATAAGATTGGTCTAAGTACATGACTTCACTGGAAAATATCAGAACTCTTTCTAGCCTCTAGAGTTGCTTGTTTTCAAATGAAGGCCTGAATGTCTATAATAGTTTTCTAGAGGGATATGCTGGTAATTGCGTCGGGGCGGAATTTGTGCTAGCAAATGACGTCGCTCCATTTCGGTCACTTGGATCACCAAATTTAGCAAAGTGACGAGAATGCCTCCGGGCAGTCCGGGCAAGGTGCTCGACGGCGGCGGCGGTCATAGGCGGCGCGCACGCAAGGCGGACGACGGCCGGAGGCGTCGCGCGCCTAAGGGGCGCACTGCGCGAGCGCGCATGCGGGCACGCCCATTGGTCTCGCGTGCGCACCCCAGTGGTGTGCGCTGTGCCTACTCTTGCGTGACGTGCTCGTTCTCGGGCCGGAGGTGCTTGCGCGTGCTTATCTTTGCGTGGTCACTCGTTCGACCTGACTCGGAATTTCTTAAGGGGAACCCATCAAATGCCCCCAAATTTTCGTGAGTCATGATCCGCAAAGCGATGAGCACGAAAATTTTTAATTCCGTCTCGAGATGCCTCGGCACTCTGTGCTCGTTAACTTTGGCTGTGATCAATTGCTCGCTGAAAATTAGAATAAGAGGATGTTTCCTGCTATATAATGTGGAATATTATTAGCCGTTTCTGCGAGATATTCGGCCAAGATAGTCTTCACTTCGCTGCTTCTTTTGAGACAAGGGAATTTGGTAGGAGATATTATAATATCTCAGATGCCTTCTATTATGAGCCCTCCCTCGATGTCTATACATTGGAGAGGGTCATTAGCTCCTCTCCTTACGCTGTAGCAGAGATCTTGGAGCATTTTCTTAGAGTTCGTGTGGTCTTGTCGCCGTCATGTCTCCCTCAAAAAAAGTGAGTATTTCATGAAATATTTTTATGCCTTCGTGGCGGGGAGCAAAGGAGCTAAAAAAGGGGTGCGCGGAGAATCCCGCACGTGGCAACACCGATGTGGGGGTGCAAAGGAGGCGGCGTGACAGAACCCCCACATGAGTGCGAGAGACGGCACGGGCGGAGGCGGCCATGCCCAGGGGCGGCCACGCGCGAGGGCCGTCAGCGCTGGGATAGCCGCATGTGAGCGGTGCCGTCCGCGCGCGTGCACGATGCCGCCCGCACGGTGCTCACGCGCGAGTTCGCGTTGCTGTTCCTGGCGGTGCATGCTCATACTCTTGCGGCTCGCTCCCGTGGCGTACGGGCGCATGCGGCTTTGTCGAAGTTTTTCCTGGTTTGCTTGCTTGGATGCTAACATTTGTCTTTTTAGCAGGCCCCAAAGGGTGGCGTTCCTCCGCGGTCGATGCGTCTTTCGTCGACTCTGAGCCTTGCCCGAGTGACCAGTTGGGGGAAACACTTCAAAATTTTGGTGAATGTGGAGGTCGTGATACCTTCCCCACTAGAGTGCGTTCAAAACCCTCATTCGTGTCAATTTGCGATTACGAAGGGATGTATGAAGGCGGGCTTTTAGATGCCTCCTACTAATGAAGTCATTGTAGTTTTCCAGTTTTGTGACGTTCCGGTGACGCAATTTTCCCTAGTGGGGCTAACGAGGATCATGAGCCTGCTTTGCTTCTTTCAGGAGCATGGCTCCCCGATTCGGTTCAACTTTTTCACGAATTGTGCGAAGTCTGCCATGGACCTGACGATCGGGTTGAGGTGCGGAGCAACAAGAGATGGATGTCGTTTGAAGACAAAACCGACTACCGTCACGGGGGAACGTTGTTCCGGTTTGTCAAAAAACCATGGTGGCTGCCTGAGACCTGGCGAGATCCTCCGTACCGCTGCCGCAGCCTCACAGGGAGGGAGTATGACTTTTCTCTGTTGTTTGGTTTCGAGGATCCGCGTGAGTTGAGCGCTGCTCTTCACAAGATTAGGGATTTTGTTGTCGAAAGACGGCTGGATCTTGCTGGCCTTTCGACGGATGCGGAGCGGAGTTGTGTTGTGTCGTTGGAGCACGGTAAGAAGAGGAAGCTGGATTTTTCACAGCGACGGGGTGAAGGCGGGCCGTCCTCCATTGACCCCGAGGTTGTTATTGAGGTCGCCAACGACTACCCAGACGGCCTGCTTGCTGATCCACCGCCTACAGAGACCGAGGATACCCTGGAGCTCCCTGTGACTGAGCCGGCTTCTTGATAAGTTCCCGGGATGCCATTATGACATCGAAGGGGAAAGGGTGAGAATGCTCCGCTTGTCGAGCGCTTATCCAGAAGGTACGTATGTTGCCCCCATTGTTTTTCCACCTTTAATTTGTATTGTTTATTAGAATAATTTGTCCCTTGCGTTTGCAGCTGGATATCGTGCTTTCCTGGAACGATAATTACTTGACCACGCAAGATGATTTTCTCTCCTTACGGACGAAACTGGCTGCATCCGAGTACTCTTTGTAGGCTGCTCGGAAGAAGAAGAAAGAAATCCTCTCCATGTTGGTTAATGCGGAGTCCTGGCTGTCTTCTTCCCAGGTTGAGGTCGAGACTTTTCGGGGGAAGCTGAGCGTAGCCGATGCAGATGTTAGGGCTCTTTGCGGGAGGCTAGTTATAGTTGAGGCGATCCTTGCGGAGTCACTCCGTTGTACTGAGGCGGCCAGTGTTGCGATGTCTCAACAGGAGGCGGAAGTAGGACAGTTGAAGAAAGAGAAAGATCAGTTGATCGCGGAGCTAAAGGATGTCGAGGTTGTGTGGGTGTCTGCGGTGGCTGAGTACAAGGGATCTCATGACTTTGAGATGGACCGGTCCCGCATTGCAGAGGAGGCCCGCTCGGAGATGATGACGACCGAGACTGACTCTCTCGTGGAGGATGAGCGTGATGTTGCGTACTGCTTGGGCTTTGGCAAGAGGTTTCAGGATGCTTGGATGTTACCAGAGCGCGATGATTTGGGCGTGGAGGATGCCTCAGATGATGACGCTGACGTCGACGTCGAGGGATGATCCTATGGACACCTTTTTCCCCTGTTTGTTTGCATTGCTTTGTAGGTGTGTCGTTGCATGTTTTTTTCATGATGATGTAGCCCGTGGGGCAAATTTTATTTGAACGAAGACCTTTTTGTTTTTGGATCCTTAGTGCGTTTTTTGTGCGCGTGCGCTTTTGGTGGAGTAGCGCCTAGGTCGAGTGTTGGTACTCCAAACAACTTGCTAGTGAGAGATATTCATTCACTTGCGTTTTTGAGAGGGCCGGAAGCCGCTTAGAAGATGGAGGCGAGGAGCTCTTGTTTGCTCGTGCCTTAGGAGAACCAGGGTACGTCCGAATGGAGGTGACGAAGAACCTTTGTTTGTTCGTGCTTCAGGAGGACCGGGGTCCGTCCGGGTGGAGGTGGCGAAAAACCTTTGTTCGTTCGCGCTTCAGGAGGATCAAGGTCCGTCCAGGTGGAGGTGGCAAAGAATCTTTATCCGTTTGCGGCTCAGGAGGACTGGGGTCCGTCCGGGTGGACACGACGAAAAATCTTTGTTTGTTCGCGCCTCAGGAGGACCGGAGTCTGTCTGGGTGGAAGTGGAGAAAAACCTTTGTTCGTTCGCGCCTTGGGAGAACCGGCGTTCGTCCAAGTGAAGGTGTAGACGGACCTTTGTTTGTCTTGCCTGGGAGGTGCAGAAAGGCTTTCGCCAATCTCTCCGGGGAGGTGCAGAAAGGCTTTTGGCGATCTCGCCTTCGGGGTAATCCGTCCATTGTGAAAGAGAAGACATAAACTCTATTGTTGAAAAGGAAGATACATGTGCTCATTATTTTTTTCTCGCGGCTTATTCTTAAGAAAAACAGGGAAAACAGCAGATGGGGGCGTGCTGGCTCAAGCTCTGCCTAATCCTTCACGGCCCGGGTCCTTTGGAGGATGCGTTCTGCGAGCGGATGTCCAATGTGATGTCTTAAGCTAGTGCGTCAGCGCAGAGCACCCTTAGCATCGCCCCCCTAAGGATGGCGTCGCACGTTGAGGCAGATTATACGACGAGAAACTGAACGTCATACGTGGCTAGCACTTGAGGGACTCCCAGAGTCACCGGTAGGATGATACTCCACAAGATGGGGATCGTCGGGTGTCCTGTGACGTGTGCGCTTCCCGAGCCAAGCTGGACGTCCCTCCCTGAGATTCCTAGATGGAGTAGGGTTGATACGAAAAACACGTTCGTGGACACGTCGTCATTGATCAATATCCTGGTCACTTTGACCGATGGGCTCCAGAGGGCCGCCTAAATGTGTTGTGGATTCGACAAAGGTACTGGAGTATTAGTGACGATTGACTGGGCCGGCTCTTGATGCTTCCCGAGAAGTGCTTCTCTATGGTCCTGCCTTTCGGCGGGCTTGTTCAGAGTTGGCGACGCGACCGCTCTCTTTCTGTGAAGTTCTTTGAGAAATTCGTAGCGTGCGAGCCGCTTGACTTCCTCCCTCAGGCGCATGCACTCCTCTGTGTCATGCTCGTTCCCTTTGTGAAAGTGGCAGTACCGGGACTGGTTCCCCTGCCCCGAGTGAGCACCTTGGGCCTCCAAAGTTGCGGGTGGTTCTTGAGGGCGTACAAGACCTCTGTAAGAGAGGCGTCGAGCTTGACAAAGTGTTGTTGCTCCCCTACTCGCAAGGTTTTGCCAGGGTAGCGAGTGCGTCTGCCGGATGCTGGGCTTAGATTCCATTATTTCCACTTCCCCTGGTCGCCTTCCTCCTGTCGGGGGGTGCCTTGTCGGGAGCTGCGCCTCCTATGGGCGGAGCCCCCCAAGCCCCGAGGTGGCGTGTGATGCAGGCCACTCAACTGAGCGATCGATGTCCTGAGGGAAATGATGCCTGGCCGCCTTCGACGGGTATGCCCCCGAGGTCTGGGAGCCTCCTATCTTCCTTGTCAAAATAAGTGTGTGTGCATGGCCTTCTTCCATTTGGCACATCCGTTTTTCAACCGAAGATGCCCGTTGGGAGATTACTTCCTCGAGGCGTGGCGTGAGGCTTATGGGCGAGACATTAGATGCTTGATCACTAGGATCTTTGTAAGCTGGTTGGTCGGCAGTGTGCGTGCTTTCTTTCATCATTGCCGTTGATGTTGAGATTTGGAAACTTGTCAGAGCTTTTTGGGAACACCTTCCCACAGGCGACACCAAACTGTTGCGGGTCACCCGGTTTTTCCTGATCCGAAAAATCAGACTACCTTAGCTCGGAATTGGACCGGGCACGCAAACAGTCAAAGAAAAAACAATAACAACTGACCAAAGATTTTTTTTACGTGAAAAACCCGAAAAGGGTGAACAACCACGTGGACAGATCTGTGCCGGGCCAAAATCCACTATATTGTTGAAGTTTATAAGAGTTTGAGATGATTCCTCAGAGGGTGACATGCACATCTCCGTTACAAGCACAAAGTAAAAAAAATGATGAAAAAGAAATTAAGTTCTTAGAGCCTCGATGGAAGCGTTTTGGCTAGGAAAATTGCTAAGTCCCAAGAACCTCGCTGAAAGCATTCCAGCTGGGAAAAATCTCTAAATCCATGGAGGCTCGATGGAAGCGCTCCTGCTGAAGCGGAGTCTTGGTGGGAGCGCACCCGCGGAGATGAATGTCGTGCCTCGAAAACCTGATGGAGTCTTTGCACTATAAGGGGAGCGAAGCGAATTCCTGAGCGGAGGATCGGTCTAAGTCCACGACCTTGCTGGAAAACCTTAGAGCTCTTTCTAGCCTCTGAAGTTGTTTGTCTTCAAATGAAGGCCTAAGAGTCTATTTATAGTTTTTTGGAGGGATATATTGGTAATAGCGTCGGGGCGGAATTTGTGCTGGCGAATGACGACGCTCCATTTCGGTCACCTGGATCACCAAATTTAGCAAAATGACGAGAATGCCCCTCGGGCAGTCCGGGCGGCCCGGGCAAGGTGCCCAACGGCGGTGGCAAGAGGCGGCGGCGGCGGAGACCGCCAGCGCGCAACGCGCTGTGCTCGAGTCCATGGGGTGCGTGCGCTGCACGAGTGCCCATTGAGCTTGGGTTGCGCGTACGTCCATGGGGCGCGCCTATGGGTCGCGCGCCCGCTGTGGCTACTCTGGCGTGACGTGCTAGGGCCAGAGGTGCTTGCGCGTGCTTCTCTTTGCGTGGTCGCTAGGACCCCTCGGCCTGACTCGGAGCTTCTTAAGGAGAACCCATTATATATATACAACTTTCATGTTGATCACTTTTTGATTTGAAGTAGTTTAGGCCCCCAATTTGAGCCCCGAAAAAAATCACGCTGAAAAATCTGTACGGACGACTCGTTGCGAGCGTGACTTTTTTCGGGGCCCAAATCGGGAGTTTAAATGGCTTCAAATCAAAAGGTGATACACATGAAAGTTGTAGATCTCATCGTTGTAGATCTCGATGAGATCTACAACTTTCATGTTGATCACTTTTTCAAATGAGAAACAATTGGGACTCAAAATCCCAAAAAACTGAACTTGCGCTAATTTTCTTGTTTTAGCTCGAGTGTATACTCTCCAAACCCTATATATATATGCACAAACACACACTAGTAGCACGACATCCCCTGCAAGAATATTCTGTGATGATAAAAATTTTATGCACAGTAAGATGGTGAGAGAACCCAAATATGGGGCTGTGGCACTCCAATTATCACAAAATTTAAGAGCGAGACAACATTAGCCGATGCACTCCTCCCATTTGAAAATAATTTTGTATCTTTTAATTCATCTTACTTTAAAATCATAATAAAAATAAAAATATTGAATAATTGGATTACTGTTATGAGTTTGATGCCAACACAAATGAATGCTACCTCAATAGAAGATGCAACTAGAGCCTCTGAATCAAACAACTTTCTACAAGAAGAATCAGATTAAAACAAGCCATGTGTCAAAGAATAGTATATCACCAAAAAAATATGAATAAAAAGTTTGAGATAAAATTCTTTACCTCCCCTTACTGCTGGTAGAAATGCTTTCAGCATCCTTCAGTTTCACAGAAGTGCAAGAGGATCTCAAATCCTTTGAATAACTGATAGGATTTGGAGTTCTGACATTCATTCTTTGGATATTTCTTGTCTTCCCCTTGGATTCGAGCCAAGCTCTCAGCTTTGCTTCCATGTCAACACTTTCCTTTGGAACTTCTTTCCTTTTAGCAGAGCCAACATAGTTAACGACCTGGCGCGAGCGAGCAGCGAGGCTAACTGTGTGGGCAGCCTCTTGATATGATCCTGGATTCTGCATTAGTATGAATACATCTTTTAGAAATTTGCAACATTTGCGCTGTTTGGTATTCTATTTTTGCTCCCATGGCGTTAAGAGTGATCTCCTTTTTTCAGCTTCGGTGGAAAGAGTGAGCTCCAATTTTCAGCAGAGTAACCTACACAGCTCTTGCAAACGGGTACTCAGCCGATTCTCTGGCAGGAACATTCATTGAGAATGCCCATTCAGAAAGCCGCCACGAGGAGCTGTTAGAATTAGCATAGAAATGATGTCTTTGATTAAAAATTCAGAGAGTGCAGATCAGCTACCTGATAACTGAGTACTTGTTGAATGAATGCGGTAATTTAAGCTAACTACATCGTCATGTATAGATTAATTAATCAGGAGCATGAATTGAATCCGACCCATCAGAACGAGCCGAGAGTAAGACCAAACTCGGATAATTAAGATTCAAAATTGTTTAGCCCATCTATTACGGATTTCGACTATTCGCGCAAAACAAAATTAGCTCACATTCGCGAGAAGTATGCATAGACTCAAATTAAATGAAAATTTGATCTGGTCAACTCAAATTGACATCAAAATGGTGCTTTCACTCCTACAAAATCGGAACAATACCACCCGACCGCCAAATGAACAGAGACACCATGAGTGAGTCTTGAGTTCTTACAAGGCAAGCAATCATCAAAGCGCGACTTTCTCCTCCAAGTGAATCCTGCAATATCCGAGTCAACTTGCTCTCTCTGTATGGAATTCTTGGTTCATTGTTATTCAATGCGTGTATAACATTTGACAATGCGAATAAACTCTGGTTGATCTTTGCACTTTCCTGAAGTCTGATCCCCTCATTGCAAGTTCTTTTATTATCTTCGTTTCCTGATGAGCTTGAGAGATCAATAGACATGAAATGCCATACAAAACAATAGATTCTCACAAGAAAACCAAATACCTGCCAAGTCAATAAGGTTGAGTTTTCCCTTAACATCCCCATTTCTAACTGCAATGGTAAGAACAGCATGACTGCGGCTAGAGACATCATTGAGTTCAGTATGAGCAACCTTTCTCCTCTGGACGCCAATGGAGTAACTTTCGTTGAACTCGACCAAGGAGGATACAGGAAGCTATAAATGTCATTTGAAAAATAAATATGGTTCAGAGTAATTGCAATTGCGCATTAGGCTAAAATTTGGCAAATAAACACAAAAAGTTCATTGCATTTGCATGCCGACTCCCATAAATGCTTCGTTTGGTGGGGTGGTGGCGGTCAAGAATGCGGTGGTCATGAACCGTCGTTCGTGAACGTCCAACCTCACCTAAAAAAATCCATGCATTTGATGCTCAAAACTAGTTTATTTTCTTGGTAGCAGTCATAACCTGTCTTGCCAAACATACATTCTATGATAATGGCGTTTTTGGCCAAACTCACCAGAGCAAATAAGCCGTGCCAAACAGCCAAAATCAAAATGAAAACCTCCTTTTATCCGCCCAGGCATAAACTACACAGTATCGTTGATGTATCACCATGCATAAATTCTTTGTTTCAGCTAAAGATCACATGATGAAGCCAATCTGGTCACAAGGGTAAAAGAGTAGTTGCCCTGATGGTGCCTGATAGAACTGATGAAATAATGTATTATCTGTGTTTAAAGGATGACCCTTGAGGTCTACATAAAGGACACAACAAGAATCAGAAAACACCACAGGCGGTGTGGGACAAAACAAGATTCTGAAGCAAATAAAAAATAAATAAAAACTTTAATTACATTAACACCTTCCCTCAAACTTACAGTGGATCATGAACCGAGAGTTTGCTAATGAGATATCGGTATCTTGTGAGGGACTTTGTGAGAAAGTCCGCAATTTGTTCTTCAGAGGCAATGAACGGTAGAGAGATGGTGTTGACGAGGAACTCCAGGTGAACAAAGTGACAATCAATCTCGATATGTTTCGGTCGCTCATGAAACACCGGATTGGAGGCAATTTGTATAGCACTTTGATTATCACAAAATAATGGAGAGGGTCCTGATATTGGTACACCAAGATCACATAGTAGGCGGCGAATCCAAACGATCTTAGCAGTGGTGGAAGACATGGCATGATACTCGCCCTCAGTGCTGGAATCATGTTTCTTACTACGCCAGGAGATAAGGGAGTCACCCAGGAAGATGCAGAAGCCAGTAGTGGAGCGACGAGTCGTAACATCCCCCGCCCAGTCAGCATCCGAGAAGGCTCGGAGGGTGAGAGGAGAAGTGGCAGAGAGAAACAGTGAGCGGGTGACGGAGCTACGGAAATATCGGAGAATTCGGAGGACAGCGACGCAGTAAACCGAGCGAGCAGCTTGGACAAACTGACTGACAAAGCTAACATCGTAGGCAATGTCAGGTCTATTCATAGTGAGATAGACAAGTATCCCGACGAGACGCCGATAACGAGAGACATCTGGAAGAGGTTTGCCGTCAGTTGGGAGGAGTTTCAGATTGAGCTCCATGGGAGTATCAACCATCCGAGTGTCAGTGAGAGCAGCAACAGAGAGGATGTCAGAGATGTACTTTTGTTGGGAGACAAGTATGTTACGTTTGGAATGAGAAATCTCCAACCCAAGGAAGTAGCAAAGGGGGCTCATATCCTTCATTTCGAACTGACTGCGGAGGTGTTTTTGAAGAGAGACAATGGTGGCATGGTCATCGCCAATGATAATCATATCATCCACATAAAGAAGGAGAATGACACATCCCTGACCAGAGGTGCGAATGAACAAAGCATAGTCAGATTGTCTTTCAATAAATCCGGCCTTGAGAATAGCGGTGTGAAAGCGCTCAAACCAGGCACGAGGGGCCTGCTTGAGGCCATAAAGAGCCCGATGGAGATGACAGGCGTGGTCAGAGGGATGGAGAGGCCTGGGGGAGGAGCCATATACACCACCTCCGTAAGATCACCATGAAGAAAAGCATTGGTCACGTCCATCTAATGGAGTGGCCAATCTCGGGCAGCAGCAACTCCAAGTAGGGCGCGCACGGTTGTCATCCGAGCAACCAGAGTAGAAGTCTCATCGTAGTAGATCCCATGCTCATGCGAGAACCCACGGGCAACTAGGCGGGCTTTATGGCACTTAATAGACCCGTACAGATGAGTCTTAATCTTGAAGATCCATTTGTAGCTGACAGGAGTGACGTCAGGGGGGCAGGGGACGAGGTACCAGGTATGGGTTCTGTGGAAAGCCTGAAGTTCAACTGTCATGGCTTGCTGCCATTCAAGATGTACAACTGCCTCTCGGTATGACTGGGGCTCCCGGTGGGAGTGCAGAGAGGAGAGGAAGGACTGAAAAACAGGGGAATAGGAGGTAGCAGATGGGTGATACCTGTCAGGGGAGTGGTTGTAGCGAGCAGGCGGGTGACGAGTGCGGGCAGGATTACGCCGAGGAGGGCCAGGATCCACGTGCGGAGAGGCGTACGGAGCGTCAAAGAGAGTCGTATCAGTAGGAGCTGGAGCGGAAGGAGGATCCTTGTGCGGAGGAGGGACTGGAGCGGAAGGAGGATCCTCGTGCGGAGGAGCTGGAGCGGAAAGAGGATCCACGTGCGGAGGACTAGCTGGTGGTGGTAACGGGGGAGTAGCAATGTGGGTCCTGAGATAAGTGGGTACAGGGGGAAGCAGAGGAAGGAAAAGCGGCGGTGCAGCGGAGGCCGGGGTGGGATGAGTAGTGTGTGTCGTGGAGGAGGAGAACATTTCATATTCAAGAAAGGAGACATGGCGAGAGATGCGGATGCGGCGAGTCACTGGGTCGCAACAACAATGTCCTTTGTGGTGAGGACTGAGGCCCAAGTGAACACAATGAGCCGAGCGAGCAGAGAGTTCGGTGCGTTCATGAGCTGGGAGGAGAATAAAATAGGTGCACCCAAACGTGCGGAGAGATGCGTAGGTCGGTGTGCGGGAGTACAATCGTTCATACGGAGTGACTCCAGAGAGGGCCGAGGAGGGAGTGATGTTGATAAGGTGAACAACGGTGAGGACAACTTCGGTCTAGAAGGAATGAGGAGCAGATGCGGAAATGAGAAGGGCACGGACAATTTCGATGATGTGACGATGTTTCCGTTCAGCGACCCCATTTTGTTCGTGGGTGTGCGGGCAAGACTACTGATGGATGGTATCATGAGATTGAGTAAGGTCACGCATGGTTGATGAGAGAAACGCTTGGGCGCAGTCAGAGCAAAAGGTCTTGATCTGACGCTTGAACTGAGCGTGAAGCATCGCGGTGAACATGCGATAAACATTGGGTATTTTAGATCTATGCCGAAGAAGATGAACCTAAGAGCAGCGGGAGAAATCATCAATAAAACTGACATAATAAAAATATCCAGGGTGAGAAGCAATCGGGGCCGGACCCCAATCAGAATGAACTAACTCAAAGGGAGCTGTTGTTTGAGAAACACTGCTTGAAAAGGGTAGACCATTTTGTTCGTGGGTGTGCGGGCAAGACTGCTGATGGATGGTGTCATGAGATTGAGTAAGGTCACGCATGGTTGATGAGAGACTCTTGGGCGCAGTCAGAGCAAAAGGTCTTGATCTGACGCCTGAACTGAGCGTGAAGCATCGCGGTGAACATGCGATAAACATTGGGTATTTTAGATCTATGCCGAAGAAGATGAACCTAAGAGCAGCGGGAGAAATCATCAATAAAACTGACATAATAAAAATATCCAGAGTGAGAAGCAATCGGGGCCGGACCCCAATCAGAATGAACTAACTCAAAGGGAGCTGTTGTTTGAGAAACACTGCTTGAAAAGGGTAGACCAAGATGCTTTGCCAAACGACAGCCCGTAGAGACAGAGAGGGCGGAAGAGGAGACACGACCCAAAACTCCGGAACAGATAACACTTCGGAGTCGGTCACCAGACAGATGACCTAAGCGTTTATGGCACAAGTCGGCATCAGAGGTAACAGAAAGAGCAGAAGTTGAAGAAGATAAGGATGGTGGAGCGTAAAGATACTCCATCTGATACAGGCCACCAGTCCTATGGCCCCCGACCAATCCTCTGAGCCGTCCGTGAATCCTGCAAAACACAATCAGAGGAAGAAAATAAAACTGTTAGGCCAAGGTCACAAAGAGAGTTGACAGAAATAAGGTTCATATGTAGGCGGGGATCATGGTGGATGTTCAAGAGGGTAAGGCAACCAGGGTGATCAAAAGCCGGGGTGATCGAGCCAGACTGCAGAATAGGGACAGAACCCCATCAGCAGTGGTGACCCGAAGGTGAGTGGAGGTGGAGGTACAGTTGGTGAGGGTGCTGGAGTCGGGGGTGAGGTGGCAGGAGGCCCCAGAGTCAAAATACCAAGGCATAAAAGTTGGAACCCGAACAACAGTAGTATTAGAGGCAGCTGATAGGTTGTGGGCTGCAGAGGAGCTGGCAGAGACGGTGGGTTGAAGCAGTGGAGACTGAAGGAGTAACTCCTCAAGACGTTGTAGTTGATCTATAGCAGCAGCAGCCATAGGATGAGAAGGCGGGGCATGAGAGCCCGGGCCACGTCCACGTCCCCGACTACGGCCGTCACTGCGGTTGTCATGAAGTCTGTGCTCATCAGGGCGAGGAGAACGAGTGGGGCAATCGACTTTATGTGTCCCGCCTTTTTACAGTTATGACAGGTAACAGGGCCGTCACGTGGGCGAATGGCAAGCACAGTGTTGATCTCAGGAGCAGATGGGTGGACCACGGGAGGACAGAGGAGGGTCACTTTATCAAGCAGGACAATCAGGGAATCATCTAAGCTGGGAAAAGGAACCCGATGAAGGAGATGGGCTGCAAGAAGAGCAAATTCGGGACGCAGAGCAGTGAGGAACTGGTGGAGATGACCCTCGGAGAGGCGGTGTTGAAACTCCAAGGAGCGCAGACAACCACAGGGTAGAGGGATCAGGGAGTCCAACTCGTGCCAGATGGTACTCATCAAGTTGAAGAAGTCCTGAATTGATCGCCCTTCTTGACATGCAGACTGAGAATCGCAGATTAGTCGATGACGCCGAGCTCCACCATAGGTGACAAACCGATCCTGAAGGTATTCCCACATGGCACAGGCTAAGGGTAGACGACCGATGGAGGTGAGGAGCGGACGAGCAACGGACTCCAGGATGTAATCCCGGATGGCTTGATCGCGACGCCGCCACAGGTTGCCTTCATCTGGAGTGATGACAGAACTGTCAGTAGTGGTAGAGCTTGCAGAGGTGGGAGGGGCACCGGTAAAGTGATCCCAAAGATCACGAGTGGAGAGGGCGGCCTCGACAGTAAGAGCCCAGTAGGGCTAGTCGCTAGCGGTAGCGAGTTGGAAGGATGTCTCCTTCAGAGGCAGCGAGATTAGAGGGGCGACCATGAAAATTGGAGGAGAATAGAGCAACAACGATGCCCCGCCTCACGACCCGCGACGACAGCAGCAATAAGGGCCCCAGGCGGAGGCAAGCAGTCTGAACAAGGGACGAGAGATAACAATAACAGGAATAACATGGATCAGAGCAAGGGACCGTCCAGAGGAGGATGTGGCGTCGAGCAATGTTGTTAAGATCGTGTGCAAGATCGTAAGATCGCACGATCTTACGATCTTGCACAAGGTAACGATCCACGATTTACTTAAAATCGTCGTCCTATTAGGATCGTAGTGCAAGATCGTAAGATCGTTAGGATCGTAGTGCAAGATCGTAAGATCGTAGTGCAGGATCGTTAGGATCGTAGTGCAAGATCTTAAGATCCACGGTTGACTTTTTGGAATGTAATATTTTAATGTGATGGTATGGTATGCGACTATGCATCTATGTCTTTTATATTAATATTTTGATGTGATGGTATCATTGGTAATTTGGTATGGTATGAAATATTATATTTTTATTTGATGGTATGTAGATTGTTACATATTTCTCATGCTTTTGATTTAATTTTTTATTAAAATACGATCTTGCGATCTGTGTCGATCCTACGTTTTACGATCTTAGGGATGCCTCCAGATCTTAGTTAAGATCTCGATCCTCACAACATTGGCTTCGAGCACTGTCGTGGGCGGAAGATGAGTCGGAAGCCGTGGCGGAATCGGAGCAGTGCGGGAGCCCTGGCCGACGAAACCAGGAATCGCATGATCGGGGAAGAGCAACAACGTCGGTCCGGCTTGGAGGAGACAAACCTAAAATCGGGACTTAAGAGAGGGGGCGCGGGCCAGATTGCGAGCGAAAAAAAATAAGCGGAACCCGCTCTGATATTATGATAGAACTGATGAAATAATGTATTATCTGTGTTTAGGGGATGACCCTTAGAGTCTTCATAAAGAACACAACAAGAATCAGAAAACACCATAGACGGTGTGGGACAAAACAAGGTACAAAAGTAAAAAAGAAATAAATACAAACTTTAATTACATTAACAGTGCCATTGGTTTCATATTAATCAGTTGCTATAAGGGAGTCATTCATATATGGATGACATACTTGTAACTAAGATGTTTATGACTGTTGGACATTAGGCTATAAATATAGCCTAATGTGTTGTAATCCAATATGAAAAGTTTAATGAAAGTTTAGTTTCTTTAGTTGTCTCCTCCTTGCCACTTTCCCTTTGTCTCTACCCTTATCTCCGTTTCTCTTCTCCGGCCATCTCTTCCTCCAGCCTTCCTCTTGTTATTTAGTTTCCAATTCTCACGCCGGCGAACTCGTAACGACTTAGGGTCGTTTACAATTGCCTATTAATTCATCACTACAAGACAAAGATTTACCCATGAAAGTCCCTTCAGCTGAACCTTGCCATCCTTATCATCCAGCGCCATGATCTCCTTCGCTTTGGGTTCCAGAAGATCATAGCACCGATCCAGGTATACTTCATAGTAGGAAAATTCCACCAAGAACTGTGATCCGCTGATCGAAGACAAGATAGCAGCAACGGCTAACGGTATGAGGCCAAGTTCGATCTCTGTTCCCTGCTTAATCCACCGCCAACACAAGTAAAGATCCATTGAAATTGGAAGTAGTAATAAAAAGAGGAAATTTAAGTCACAGAACCTGCATAGTGTAGGTCTTCCCACTACCGGTAGCTCCATAGACGAAGATAGTGGCATTGATTCCGTGAAAAATTCCAGAGATCATGGAGAACACCTCCTTGTGGAAAATTTGACTAATCAAATCGTCTTGCCCAAAGATGGAATCGAGTTTGTAGATCTCATTTCGGCTGTTGATTTGGGGGGGTTAAAATTGTTCAGAGAGTTGAATAGAGGAAAAGAGAAAAGAGGAGGAATCGTGTTACCTTGTCAATTGGTCTTTGATATGAACTGTGACTTCATCCCCCGGTCGATCGAGGAGGAAGATGCATGGGGTTAGGGTTTCCCCGTTTTTGAACTCTGATGGAAGAAAGGGGCGGACTTTGAGAACAACCCTAACGTGGGATTGTGAGGTGCTGGTGGATTGGGGTTTTGCCCTTGGCGATTCCATGTATGAGCGAGAGAGAGCGAGAGAGAGCGAGAGAGAGAGACGTTGAGAGGGTATGGGAAGAAGCAGCAGTTCGAATTTGAAAATTGTCCGAACGGTATGACAGTAGAGAGACACGTTTTGACTCCATTTCTTTCTAAACTGAGGAAAGGTGGGATTTGGATCAGCTCAAGTTTGCACGGACAACTTCAGGGTGAAGTTCGATTCATCTCATCCAACGCGTAAGATCTTTTGTTTATTATTATTATTTTCATTAATTTTACTATTTATTTTTTGTCTTTTAGCATCTGGATTCATCTCGTCATAGGATTGGCGAGATGAATCGTTCTCGCGCGTTGGATCGAACTCCCTCCTAAAATTCTCCGTACGAACTCCAGGCAATCCGGATCCGGAAAGGTGTTTGGAAACAACTAAAATATTGTCATTTTAAAATGACCGTTTTAAAAACTACCTCTGTTTTGAAAAGGTCAGGGAGACCTTCATTCTCCCTTTCAGAACGATCGTTTGAAATATTTTTTAATTTAATTTAATCAATTCAACTCCTATAAAAAAATATAATTATATCTATATATTTGTAAAAAAAAAATACAAATATAATACTTAATTTTGTTTTAAAAAATTCAGAAAAAATTGGCTCGAAATAAATAAAATTCATGTGAAGAAAATTTTGAAAATTATTTAAACCGTCACCGAAGTTGAGGTTACCCAAACAAAACCTTAGTTTTAAAATCACAGATTTTAAAATACAGTTTATCATCTCCTTTTTTAACTTCTCCCTTTTAAAACGACACTGGTATCACAAATAGAGCCTAAAGTTTCATTTGGTTCGGCGTTTCACCACCTCCGTTTGAAGCAAATGCCACCGGGCGGCGGATAAACAAACGGTCGCCGGCGGCGTTTGCTCTATTTGCACCCGCAATAAGGAGGAAACGACCCCGATCTGCTCCGTTTCGACCCCCACCTCTCTCCCTCTTATTCCAAAATAGTGTTTCAACCCACCGGATGCACCCGCCACCGTCGAACCAAATATAGCCTAAGATGTGTTTGATGTGGCTTATCGCAACTTATTTGTTCCGGTGAGGTTGGACAAAAATGTCATTATCATACCAAAATCTCATGCCTCAAACTAGTTTCTTTTTTATAACATTTGTGATACCAATTATACATTCTACGACAATGATGTTTTTTTTCAATCTCGCTGGAGCTAATAAGCTGCGATAAGCCGTGCCGAACGCAATCTAAAACTCCTTAGTTTGGCCTACAGATTCTTTTTCCCATTTCCAAATATATTTTATATATTATCAATGATGCTTAACCTAGTTGGGTAATATAGCCCATGACAGGGAGGTCATGGGTTCTATTCTGACCTTGTGTAAGCATTGTCT
This sequence comes from Platanthera zijinensis, assembly GCA_039513925.1. Lineage (NCBI taxonomy): Eukaryota > Viridiplantae > Streptophyta > Magnoliopsida > Asparagales > Orchidaceae > Platanthera > Platanthera zijinensis. The sequence continues at coordinate 52,139,690 of CM077085.1, read as the reverse complement.
ATTTATTTAGTAGTTTCTTATTTAATTGATTGTTGTTTAATGATGTAGTCGTCGATAATTAATGTTTTCAATGCCCGTATATTTATTACTCAAAAAAATGTTTTATATTTATTTGTTTTTTTGTACACCATTATGTATTTAGTTAAATTTAAATGGCATCTATGCTATCTATGTTTTGAGCCGCACAATGACTCAATTTGGGAGAGTTGTTCGTGGTGAAAAAATTGCAGATTGAATAGAATTATTTAAAAAATAGAGTTTTGCAATTTGGTTAAAATAGAGTTTGCAGTACTGTTCAAGAAATTATTTTCAAAATTTTGTTTGTCAAAAATAGAATTTTGTTAGGTATTTTTTTCAAATTATTATTACCATCATTTTCAATATTAGAAAGAGTTTGAGACATACAAAATAAATATTAACTATACATAACTTTTAAAAATTTCTACGAACGGATTCATCGGTTGCGCACTTTGTAAGGCCACTTGCATGAATGAAAATGTAAAATTAGATTCACATGTAATAGCCATTAAAATATAAATTATGAGCCATGAATATCACGTTCTTGCTTCATAGAGCTGTTTAATAACGTCTGCTATCCAAACATAGCTTTTAAGCAAATCTGTGTTTTCGCCAAACACATCGGTGCAAATCAGCTCATACAAACGCCACCTAAGACTATGTTTGGGGATGCGGTGGTGGTTGTGAATGCATCAGTTGAAATTTGTGGTCATGAATATAACGTTTGGAAACTTTGATCATGAATGCAATTGCACACTTTAGAGAAATTGTGTTTTCAGTGTTGTTATAAATATGAGCACAGTTTTATCTGTTTGACGACATAAAACTACAATTTTATCTGTTTCATCCGTCCTACAACCAAGAGTAGCAATACATGTGACCATATTGTCGTCATCATCAGAAATATTGGGCTCTAACTGTCCATTGGTAGGCAACACCCCAGAGCTAGGCACTCATACATCATCATCAGTAGCAACCACCGAACTGAACATGATGTCCAATTTTTCCTCGAACTCAGGTGGAATGTTGTATAAAGAAACTTCTTAGCTGCAAATAAGGCCAAAAAAACTAAAGTTAATATTAGCCCCACGACCATGTGGTAGTTGGAAGTATGTCGATCCAAAGTCTGATATGGGACAGAGGCCTTGCATTTTGCTCGCTTAATGATCCACCTTGCTAGGAGCATCGCAAACAAGTAGCATCAATGAGTGTATAAATCCAAAGTTCTGTTAGGGATCGTAGCCCTACATAAAGGTCGCTTAGCAATCCATCACCCCAAGGGTCCTGTGGATATGCGACAGACAAGAGTAAGTCAATCCAAGTCATTCTAGGACCGCGATCCTACATTCACCTCGCTAAACGATCCATCTAACCAGGAGCCCCTCGGATATGTAATAGTTGCGAGTGTGTTGATCCAAATTTCAGTCTGGTACCATGATTGGGTAAAATTTACTCGGGATGATGATTTGATTTAAAAGAGATTTTCTCCAATTCAATAACCGATAAAGACAAAGGTTTGTTGATCCAGTATCTTGGGCATGTCTGGGTCAGAACCTAAACGGTCGCGAAGAGGTGCAATCTAGAGTAATTACAGGCGTTACACGTATAGTATGTCACACCCTCAGTCACGCTCGTGATTGAGGGCGTGTTCTCTCAAAATTGTAGTTGGTGAGATATTCTTAGCGGGACGGAGGCATGATTGTTGATCCAGGAGGTACACGCCCGTGGACTTCAACTGACATGGGCGTGTCAAGTGCGGAAGATCTCTTGAGCATGACAGCAGGCGTGATCGTTGATTCGGGCTCATTCTGGGTGAAGGACAATCAGATAGACGAGGTGAGAACGTGGGCGTACCCATCTTCGGGTAACCACTATAAATCCTTATGTTTGTGTTGTACTGTGATCTCTTATTTTGTGTGCTTTACTTTGTTAAATCTTTAATTCTGCTAAAAGTTGCAAGATTCACATATTCACCCCCCTCTAGGTGATTTAGGTCGATAACTAGATACTTTCAATTGGTATCAGAGGAGGTTGTTCGTTAAAAAGTTAAGACAAGCATGTATGGAATGGACAAGAGAAAGGATTTATCCTTGATGAAGCTGTCGTTGTGCTCCAAGTAAAATTTCCCTATGTGGAAGGAAAGAGTAAAATTTTTCATGGAAGCTTCTGATCTCATAATTTTCACAATTATTGAAGAAGGTCAGCATGTTCCTATGACTCCGTCAACAATTGATTCTAATCTGATGGTTCCCAAAAGATGATGGACTTGAACAAAGATGAGATTGCTCTCATCGCTTTGGATAAGAAGACGAAGAACATCATTGCTAGTGCGGTGGACGATTCGATGCTGCGAAATTTAATCTACCATAAGCTTGCTAATGAGATGTGGCTATCTTTAATTGTCCTTATGGAAGGAACGGAGGAAGTTAGGGATGATAGGAAATCCCTCCTCAATCTGGAATACGAGACTTTCAAGCAAGATAAGAGGGACACTATTTCTGACTGCTACAAAAAGTTCTTTTAGATCGTCAACGGCCTAAGAAGTTATGGTCGTGAGTTTACCAATAGTGAACTTAATGATAAATTCTTGAGATCTCAGACTAAATAATGAGATAACAAGGTTTGCGCAATAAGAGAGTTTGGTAAAATGGCTTGCATGGAGCTACAAAATTTGTTCGGGAAGCTGCTTTACAATGAGCTGCAACTCAACACCAAAAAGGCAGAAAAATAGGGAAGCAGGACTTCAGTTAGAGAGAAGTCTGCAGCACTGAAGGCCGAAGGGTCAAGTAAAGTCAGAGTTGTGTCACCATTTAGGATACATGCTTTAAATGAATATAAAGATTCAGAGCCAAGCACCTCCAGTTCTAAAATTTCGGATGGAGAGTTTTCTTTACTCTCCAGACAGTTTAAGATGATGCTCATCAAAAGGAGGCAAATGAAAAATCTGCCATTTTCTTCGAATCACAGAAGATGCCGCTGTGATGGTGAACATCACAAGAAGAGCTACACCAGCAGCAACAAGTATAAATTAAAACACAACAAACACATTTCTTCTGACATATTTTGCTATTATTGTAATAAGGCAAGGCACATGATCGCTGACTGCCCACATAAAAAGAGGGAAGGATCCAAGAAAGAAGAAAAGAGATCCTTCAAAGGCAAAAAGAAAGAAGAAAAAGCTTCATCACTGTGAAAGCGATAGCGACTCAAGTGAGTCAAGCTCGGATGAAGAAGCCTATTTTGGGCTTATGGTACATACCAATGAGGATAACTGTGGATCCCAATATAGTGGGAAGGTAAATTCACATACTCCTCTGTCTAAATCTGATACAACCTTTGTTGAAGCCAAAAATTGACCTCTGTGGAGTTCGGGGTCCCAAAAGAGGGGTGACCACACACATACTACCCTCAAGCGAACGATCTAGGCACAAGACTAGAAACACAAGGGACAGACCCAAGGTCTCAGCGTGGAGGTCCCACCGCATACCTAAAAGACTAACAAACTCTTCCCTCCCAAGTCAAATACTGAGCTAAGAAACCTTCAGAGGGCACTCTTGACCGACCGGAATATCTAAGGAGGATCTTAAGACCAACTCTCTCCTATCCAGATGTGTCTCCTTGGGTTTATGCAAAATGCTCCACACCCACCCTACCGATGGCGTAACCTCGCCAAATAGCTCTACCTTACGCAGCCCCAATTGGGCCTCCAACAACGTAACATCATTATTCTGAAAGGCTATCAAACCCTCGAGGGCTTCCCGGTAACTTTACCTCGAGGTCCCCACGGGGCGAGCGGTTCACGAGAATACCGCTCGCCTAAGACAAAAAGATAAATAACATACATACGGCAACACATGCATTTTAATTTACAGGAATATAAATTCCATACTTTGGCACGCAGGCCGGCAACATAAGCAAATTAAGCCTTTTAGGGCCGACACAAACTTGGGCTTAAGCCCGCTACTTCCCGTTTGATACTGCAACACCTGAACGCCGACGTCTCGAGAAGCAGCGGCAAGCTAAACCTCAGTCGACTAAAAGCGACACAATAATATTGCACCCACCCCCTTTTTCGGGGCTATGATGCTTATTCCCTGCAAATAGATAATATACAACTTCCTCGAAGTTTTCTCCGAGAACCCCAGAACATCATCAATCCGGCTCACATATTCGGATGGGCTTCACACAGCATGCCTAAATCCGTACTCACACATCTAGATACTAAATGCAAACTGCAGGGATGTAAACATCGACCCGTCAGAGTGCCCCCTTCCCCCACCCATCGATGGAGAGGAGCCTCCACGCAAATATGATAATTTAGGGCTTCACCTGCCCAAGAAGAAACTTCGTTACCCTTGACGCGTGTTTCGACGACGGTGTCGGGAGAGGAGCTCCTGGCTATTCTTGCTGAAGGCGGTGCCGGGAGAGGAGATCCTAACCGACCTTGCTCCAGGCGACTACGGCGGTGAAGGAGAGTTAGTGCTCGGCCAGCCTTGCTCCAGGTGACTGCGGCGGTGAAGGAGAGCTAGGGCTCGACCAGCCTTACTTCAGGCAACGCCAGTGGCTGATCTTGCTCTAGCCGGTGCCGGGAGAGGAGCTCCCGGCTGACCTTGCTCCAGGCGGATCTTGTTCTAGGCGGCGCCGGTGGCCGATCTTGCTCTAGCCGGTGCCAGGAGAGGAAAAGAGCTGGGGAGAGGGAGGGTTCGGGCTGCCTCTACTAGCCGGCGACAGGAGAGGAAAAGAGCTAGGGAGAGGGAGAAGGATCGGGCTCGGCTTCCTCTTCCTATTGGCCGGTGCAGAGGGAGAAAACGGGAGCAGCCGAGAGAGAGAGAGAGATCGGAAGAGGGCTTCAGCTTCCTGCCCTGGAGAGCGACTGAGAACATCAAGAGATGGGACTGCTCAGCCCTGCTGCACACAAGGGGGAGAGGGAGAAGGATCGGGCTTGGCTTCCTCTTCCTGTCGGTCGGTGCAGAGGGAGAAAATGGGAGTAGCCGAGAGAGAGCGGGACCGGGGGCAAGGGGAAAGCGGCTGACCTCCTGCTTCCTCCTTTTTCCCTAGGTTTGGTTTTTATTTTATATTAAAACCCTAGCCCCAATGCTAACCGCAAACCACCCCCTAAATGCACACCAGAAACTCACAAACCGCCCATCGACGCCCACTAAAGCATACCAAAATAACTACAGTTAAATTTGGGGCATTGCGATTCTCTCCTCCTTAATTATATCAAATATTTATATATAAAACTTTACATATTTATGTTTAAATATATAAAAAACATGCATTGACCGGGACTGCACCAAATCGCCGCTCATCGCACACCCCGAGCCCGCCACTTGGGGAGGATCCCACTCGGCCGGATACGGGGTTGTACACAATCCCCGCTCTTCTCGAGCGAGTTCCACGCTCGGAAAGAAATGTCCCTTAGTATCCGGCAAGTGGTGGCCGACCTCAAAAAAAAGTTTGAGAAATCTGGCTTTAGCATTCTGAACATATATAGCAATTCTCATAATGCAGCAGGACGGAAAAAATCTATTTTTGCACAAATTGCCAAGGGATTTTCTCCTAATCTCATATGAGATGTAAATAAAATATCGTATTTGTTTTGCGACTTGTGCGAACTAATCACTATTAACAATAAGATGCAAACATGAATTGACTATGATTTGATTTAACCGTCTCCCATCAAAAAAGCAAAGCCTGATCCTGAGCATGTTCCATTTCCCAAGTGATTAAGCTAAGTATATTGCAAGACCATCATAAATTATGTGTTACACTATTTCTATTTAAAGCACGTACTTTTGATTGAATAACAGTATCAATATTCGAATGTGCTGATGGTGCACATTTGAGTGACCCCATAAAATCACATTGGTATATCGTAATGAATGATGAAGTTGTAAATGAATGAAGAGTAGATGACATTCTTATTATTGATATGCTAGCAAAAGGCCCATTATCTCTAATATAACATAAGTTTTTCCTTGCAGAAACTTTTAATGATGCCGCAAATGTTTTAGCAATTTCATATTGATGATTTATCATAGCACCAACTATTGTTTGATTGAGACGCATAACACTATGATAAAGTATAGAAGAAGCAGTACCCGTAACATCATCATGATCATGTAAATAATGTTTACTCATATCAGAAATTTTACCCAATATAGAATTATTGATTTGATCATTATAATGAGTGATAAAGGTTCGATAATATTCTTTCTAATCAGTATATAATTCCTCATGATATTGTGAAACATCAAAGCTATACCTTTTTGTATTTTCTTGTACACACAGAGCTAATCCTTTTCCCCCAGGTGTGCCTACCGCCCTGCTCAGCTAATAAGAGCCTGAGCAGCGAGTCTACCCGGGGCCAAGCGCAGTCGGGGTCCCTTACCCCCACAAGCAAGCCTAGAGACTTGCCAGCTAGTGAGAGCCTGCGCAGCGGGTCTACCTGGGGCTGAGCTAGGCTCGGGGTAGTGCAAAAGTCTCCAAGAACCAATCCTTTCCCCCCATGTGTGCCTACCGCCCTGCCCAGCTAATGATAGCCTGAGTAGCGAGTCTACCCGAGGCCGAGCAGCACTCGGGGTCCCTTACCCCCACAGGCGAGCCTATAAACCTACAATCTAGTGAGAGCCTGCATAGCGGGTCTACTTGGGGCCGAGCCAGGCTCGGGGTAGTGCAAAAGTCTCCAAGAACCAATCCTTTCCCCCAGGTGTGCCTACTGCCCTGCCCAGCTAATGAAAGACTGAACAGCGAGTCTACCCGGGGCTGAGCAGCACTCGGGGTCCCTTACCCCCATAGGCAAGCCTACGGACCTGCCAGCTAGTGAGAGCCTGCATAGCGGGTCTACCTGGGGCCGAGCCAGGCTCGGGGTAGTGCAAAAGTCTCCAAGAACCAATCCTTTCCCCCCAGGTTTGCCTACCGCCCTGTCCAGCTAATGAGAGCTTGAGCAGCAAGTCTACCTGGGGCCGAGCAGCACTCGGGGTCCCTTACCCCCACAGGGGAGCCTACGGACCTGCCAGCTAGTGAGAACCTACGCAGCAGGTCTACCTGTGGTCGAGCTAGGCTTAGGGTAGTACAAAAGTCTCCATTAACCAATCCTTTCCCCCCAGGTGTGCCTACTGCCCTGCCCAGCTAATGAGAGCCTGAGCAGCGAGTCTACCGGGGCCGAGCAGCACTCGGGTCTCTTACCCCCATAGGCAAGCCTACGGACCTGCCAGCTAGTGAGAACCTACGCAGTGGGTCTACCTAGGGCCGAGCCAGGCTCGGGGTCTCCTCTCCAAACAACCTCCAGCCACCGAGTGAGCCTATAGCCCTGCTAGTTATGTGAGAGCCTGGTTAGTGGGTCTTCTCAGGGTATCCTCTCCAAACAACCTTAAGTTTCCTTCAGCTCCACTTCTTGGTAAGTACCTAAAGACCAAGGAATGCAGATAATTCCTGAGAACTCGACCTGCTATCTAATGCTAAACTTCATTTCTCTGCAAGTAGTTACTCCCTGGACAGCTCTTAGAGCCTAGAAAACTGATGTTATGAATAAAGAAACTAGGCACTGAATCAAAGAAGAAAGCATTTGGCCAAGAATCAAGTAGTAATAAGGGGTAAAGATATCAAATGAACTCTAAAAAAATACAGGAATAGACCAATTCTTTTATGTGGTAATGCATGCGGAGGTGATCACACAAGAAAGCAATAATTGATCTACCTGAACTTCTTCTTTGTTTTAACTATGATAAAACAGAGAGCTGTTAGAACACCTTCACCAACAAAATATGGCTTGAGTAATCTTGAATTTTGCTAACTATGTTTTGCTGGAATAGCATTAGGAACAAGCTATATTTCTCATAATTTAGAAGTATCGTCTTCCAACTTTATATTATCCTTTTCCAGGATAAGTATCTCTCTAGAATCAGGCCCTTCATAGAAAACTTTTATGCCAATTATGTAAAGTTACCCTATAAATACAAACTAAGTCTCCAAAGAAGGAATTGGATTTACTCCTTTGACAGGATCAAAAGTAGCAGTGATAGGTACAAGGTATAGCAACAAAATCTTTGGGAGCACAACATGCAGAGCTGAAGTTTGAATATGACCAGTAAGCCCGGTGTCGTTAACAACATTTGTCATTCCGAGACGCAAAGCATGAACAGTTCCCATCATAATGTCCACACGAGCAACTGAAGGATTAAGCACAGACCAATAATGGTGTGAGGAGGATAATTCAATCACTTTTGGAGCATTTTGGCGTATAACTCTGAGACTGTAGTATAAATAGCAGTCTCCCTTTTACCACTATATGGGGGAATTGATATCAACCTAGCACTTGTAGAGCATTGATTAGTACCATTATATTCAGGTTCGACAGATAGAAGATCATGATGATCCCATGACCAACTGATTTCACTAAGAGCTTATTTGGTTGCTTGTAAATAGAAAACAATGGTTCAATTTCATTCAGAGTACAAAATATATTACAATTACTTTTTGAAGGACTTTGATAAAACTTATGATATTAAAAATCCAACAAAAAATTTAACTAAATCTAACCAAATGATGGAGAATCTAGAAACTTAAAACATGTTCTGTAACACAAGAAATCCAATGAACCTTAAGCCAAGTTTACTCTTTGAAACATTTTCCATAAAAGAAATTAGAGCATCTAGTATTTTTAGACAAACAGCTTCATTAATCGGATTGGCCCAGTGCATGCTCAGCTCTTCTAAAAAATGAATAACTCAAAATACAAAATTACAGGCCCATACAAAATATACCGTGCAACACAAATTGTATGTCCAATATACAAACTTCATAAACAATTAACTAAACTCTAAGATCAAGGAAAGATATTTTCTGTGTTTGAATATTGATATAATTCTCGTCAAAGAATATAGCAGAAGTCAAAATAGAAGATAATTGAATTATTTAATGTCCATAAATAATTTTAAAAACAAAGCCAAAATATTTATATAGAGATATATATATTTTAAAAAAAACATGGAAATGATTGATCCACATAATAAAAAGGACCAAGAGGGAAGCATGCTTCAAAAGGTGCGTCTTGCATTGAAGCAAAGTACATCAGAACATGAAAACTCAGTGTCTTGTCAAAAGGTGTCCATAAAGAAGCAGAAAAATAGAAAGATTTAAGGCCGGTAAGAAATGTCCACCATTCACATGAAAGTAATTCAGTAGTACTACATATTCAGAGAAACCCTACACCATAAAGCTGAAACAGAAACAGGTTCAGAAAATAAAAGGTTAAAAGAAATACTTATTTAAGTACTTTAATATCTAATAAACCTAAATAGGAGTCCAGTTACTGAGAACAACAACACTCAAGATTTATGCATCAACTACAAACAAAACTGGCTTGTCAAAACAATGAATTACTTCTCTTCAAATATTAAACTAATGGCAGATAAAATGCATTAAGTTGCTAGATTCTCTAACTTGCAGCATACCTCAGCTTCTCTAAGTTGATAGTTTATCGAATTTTAGAGGGGAAAAGAAGCTAGATTTCTAAAACAAATCAGAATTTATTTATTTATATTCCATAGGGAAGTCGGTAGCTATAGGTTGGGGTAAAAACGTAACTTACAATTAAAAAAGACGCATTTTCGCCAACTAGATTTATATAAACTTCATAAAACAAGTTCAATTTCAGATCATAAGATGGCTTTAGGTCCTTCACGAAGGAAAATTAAAGAAATTTATACAATAAGCAATAACAAAGCGCACACTATTGCATGATCCTCGCCCTATCTGCAATGGATTGGTGAGAACAACTATAGGATGGGACGACTCCAAGTATGAGGACCTTACATACAAAGTGCCAGTGCTTGACCCTGGTCGTCACTTGGTTCCTCTTCCATAGCCATGACGTTTGCCTAAGTTCTTCTATGCTGGTCACTCTCCACACTCACCGCACCAAAAGTGTTGAAGCAAAAAATTGACCTCTGTGGAGTTCGGGGTCCCAAAAGAGGGGTGACCGTACATCTACTACCCTCAAGCGAACGATCTAGGAACAAGACTAGAAACACAAAGGAAAGACCCAAGGTCTCAGCGTGGATGTCCTACCGCATACCCGGAAGACTAACAAACTCTTCTCCTCCCAAGCCAAAGACTGAGCAAAGACACCTTCGGAGGGCACTCTTGGCCAACCGGAACATCTAAGAAGGATCTCAAGGCCAACTCTCTCCTATCCAGATGTGTCTCCTTTGGTCTATGCAAAATGCTCCTCACCCGCCCTACCGATGGCGTAACCTCGCCGAACAGCTCTACCATACGCAACCCCAATTGGGCCGCCAACAACGTAACTTAGTTGTTCTGAAAGGCTATCAAACCCTCGAGGGCTTCCTAATAACTTTACCTCGAGGTCCCCACGGGGTGAGCGGTTGACGAGAATACCGCTCACCTAAGACAAAAAGATAAATAACATACATACGACAACACATGCATTTTAATTTACAGGAATATAAAATCCATACTTCGGCATGCAGGCCGAGAACATAAGCAAATTAGGTCTTCTAGGGCCGACACAAACTTGGGCTTAAGCCCACTACTTCCCGTTTGATACTGCAACACCTGAATGTTGACATCTCGACAAGCGGCGACAAGTTAAACCTCAGTCGACTAAAAGCGACATAATAATATTGCACCCACCCCCTTTTTTGGGGCTATGATGCTTATTCCCTGCAAATAGATAATATATAACTCCCTCGGAGTATTCTCCGGGAACCCCAGAACATCACCAATCCGGCTCACATATCCGGATGGGCTTCATACAGCATGCCTAAATCCATACTCACGCTTCCGCATACTACATGCAATTAAATGCAGGGATGCAAACATCGACCTGTCAGAGAGCCCCCTTCCCCCACCCATCGGTGGAGAGGAGCCTCCATGCAAATATGATAATTGAGGGCTTCACCTGCCCAAGAAGAAACTTCGTTACCCTTGACGCGTGTTTTGACGGCGATGTCGGGAGAGGAGCTCCTGGCTATTCTTGCTGAAGGTAGTGCCGGGAGAGGAGCTCATAGCCGACCTTTCTCCAGGCGACTACAGCGGTGAAGGAGAGCTAGGGCTCGTCTAGCCTTGCTCCAGGCGACTGCGGCGGTGAAGGAGAGCTAGGGCTCGGCCAGCCTTGCTCCAGGCGGCGCCAGTGGCCGATCTTGCTCTAGTCGGTGCCGGGAGAGGAGCTCCCGGCCGACCTCGCTCCAGACGGATCTTGTTCTAGGCGGCGCCGGTGGCCGATCTTGATCTAGCCAGTGCTGGGAGAGGAAAAGAGCTGGGGAGAGGGAGGGTTCGGGCTGCCTCTACTGGCCGGCGACAGGAGAGGAAAAGAGCTGGGGAGAGGGAGAAGGATCGGGCTCGTCTTCCTCTTCCTATAGGCTGGTGCAGAGGGAGAAAATGGGAGAAGCCGAGAAAGAGAGAGAGAGATCGGAAGAGGGCTTGCGCTTCCTACCCTGGAGAGCGACTGAGAACGGCAAGAGATGGGACTGCTCGACCCTGCTACATGCGAGGGGGAGAGGGAGAAGGATCGAGCTCGGCTTCCTCTTCCTGTTGGCCGGTGTAGAGGGAGAAAATAAGAGCATTCGAGAGAGAGCGGGACTGGGGGCAGGGGAAAAGCGGCTGACCTCCTGCTTCCTCCTTTTCCTCTTTTTTCCCTAGGTTTGGTTTTTATTTTGTATTAAAACCCTATCCCCAATGCTAACCGCAGACCGTCACCTAAATGCACACCAGAAACTCACAAACCGCCCACCGACGCCCACTAAACACATACCAAAATAACTACAGTTAAATTTGGGGCGTTGCGATTCTCTCCTCCTTAATTTTATCAAATATTTATATATATAACTTTATATATTTATGTTTAAATATATAAAAAGCATGCATTGACCGAGACTGCACCAAATCGCCTCTCATCGCACGCCCCGAGCCCGCCACTTGGGGAGGATCCAACTCGGCCGGATATGGGGTTGTACACAACCTTCGATGGTCATGAAGACTACTCATCTGAGGAGGATTCAGACTTAATAGTGCAGTATTGAGTATTACTGAAGGGATTTTACAAATATCGTAAGGTGGTCAAATCTCAAGCCAAAGAGATCGTCTCTCTCAAAGCATTGGATTCTGAACTGAGGGAGAAATTTGAGAGATTTACTCCTCTCAGAGACGAAATTCAATCCTTGAAAGAGGAACTGGAATGCTCTACTGAGTTAGTAAGTCTGAAAGAGAAGATCATAAATGAATCAGAAGAAAAGTTATTGACTGAAAGAAAGCTTGTAGAAAGCTTCTCAAAGCCAAAGACTGTCCTTCCTCTTATTGATGGATTTTCAACCTCTAAGAAGGGCGACATTGGATATGATGCTGCTAAGGATAAAGGGAAGGCACCTCAAAGTCAAGTTTCCTTCAAGAAGGTAGTTTTTCCGATAAATTAGTATGACTTTGAAACATCCTACGATCATTTTGCTAGAGTAACGCATGTTGCCTCTATTATGAATAACCAATGATGGAGCCGTCCCAGAAATCTTAGAACGAGTGCTCTCAAGGCATCTCATGAAGAGATCATCCTTAAGGATCATGGTTCATTCATTCAAGGATCGAATGCTAAGAAAGCACCGAAAGTCAAACATATTGCCAAAAAGTCATATGAGGCAAAGAAGCCAAGCGTATGTTGTTCTCATGAGGCTTTTACTTCTAGATCAGTAGCTCCTACCAGACCTCTCATTCAAAAGGCAAGTGTCACAACCTGTATTTTCTCCGAATTTAAATGCATATCAGAGTAAGAGAAAACACGTGTTGTGAAGCCACGTCGTGTAGGGGATAACTGCAGACGTTCATGCAAACTCCAATTCTAACACAATTTATGAAAATACCAAATTATTATGTGAAGAAAGTATGTTTTAAGTAAAGTTTTGGATGGTCGTATCCCTCAACTCAGTGAATCAACTAGTTCATGAGTGAAAATATAGGTTTATGCTGCGGAAAAATTCCTTATTTACATTAATTGACATCCTACATGAGCAAAAATATCCATATAGGACAACTCATGGTATGCACGACTCTAGATTTAGTATAAGTATGAAAATAACTTATATGTTTGCCAAACATAATGATGTTAGTTTTGAAAAATGGCATGTATATGATGATAGAAGTAATACTTTATAATTTAAAACACTACAAGAAAACAAACTTTTGGCCAGGGTAAATTACCCTGGCTAAAAGTCTAAAACCATGGCTAAAGATCTTTAGCCTCGATCTATCCACGGAAAAAAATCGTAGCTAAAGTTGGCGTGGATAAAGAGTTTTAGGCACGGATCAGCCATGGTAAATAGTGTTAGCCATGAAAACAAATTGTCGTGGCTAATACATTGAGGCTTTTGCCACGGTCTTACGCCCTAGCAAAAAACTTATACATAACATTAAAATTAAGCATTTGCTACGACCTAAGCCCGTGACAAATAATACACCTTTTAACCACGGTTCTACTCCCTGACTAATAGTATCTTGGCATTTTTTAAAAAACTATTTGCCACGGTTTCTAACCGTGGCAAATAATACCTTCAAATTTTTTTAAAAAAATTGACACACCCTGTGTAATAATCATTGTTTGTTGGAAACATATTTTACAACATGCATTATATGGAAGCAATACACCATGCCATAGAACTCATTGGCAACAAAAATATAATTTTTAGTCAGAACACAAAAACAATATTTTGTAAGTATCTAATAACTACGAGAGAATAACACACTTTGTAAACTGCTCACTGAAATTACAATGTCAGGTTTATGGATAAGGGACCCAAGTGAAGGACTTATCAATACATCTATTATTCCTAATTGTATGAGTGCATATAAAGAACCAAGTGTATCATTTCCCTAAATAGAGGCTTAGAGATTCTCATAAAGTAAATATTCTGTGTTAAAGAAAAGAAAGAAGACGAAAAAGTTCACAGAAATAAAGTTGGTACTGAAATAATCATGAAAAAAACTAGAAAAAATACATATGCATTCCTAAGCAAGATATAAATATGACACTAGTGTTGTCAGAATTCCTGACAGGATTTTAAAAATGATTGTTTGCATGACAAATGAGTGAAATTAAAGACACATAGTGATCAATAATATTGTCCATTAAAACGGAAAAAATTGCTCAAGGAATACTGGGCAGTGGCCACTCACGCAACAATGTATCTGCTAAATCAGACATTCAACAGCAGCAACAACAACATAGACCAATGGTTGAGCTAAAAAAATCCATCCAAATCGATTTTAGTTACTTACAAGTGGCTAGTCCTTCTGAACCCCGGTCTGTTGAGTCCAGTCCTAGCTCGTCATCATCATCATCGCCACTAAAGACCCGAAGCCCGGGGGAAATTTATCAAAGTACAACAGAACTGACTTTTCTAGCTTCAACTCCAATCAATTATGAAGAAGCCAGCGTTGAACCAATATGGAAAACAACAATGCAAGAAGAATGGAATACCATTCAGATAAACAAGACTTGAAATTAAAGGAACTGTATAAAGAAGAAAAACTATATTTATTTGCTTTAAATAAACTAATTAAAGAACGGAAAGGGAGAAAATGGAAAAATAAAATTTAAAAAAAGCAATCGTGTCTTATAAGAGCGGTTTTGTGAGCGGGAAATAAAAATTTTCGTGACAAAATGGGTTATATTTCCAAAAAAAAAATACTGATAAATATTTTATCTTTTTTTTGCTATGATTATAATTTTTCATAGCCAATACATTAGTTTTAGCCACATTTTTTGCAACCATGGCTAAAACATAACTATTAGCCTTGTATTTTGTAATTATGGCTAATACCAATGTATTAGCAATGATTTTTGGACCCTGACAAAAATAAGTGTAGCAAAAACTCATATTTCTAGTAGTGAAATATCTAAAATGTAACATAGCATAAAATTTTCCCAGAGAGCAAATAAATACAACAAGTCATACATAAAAAGACTTAGCAGTTAGCAAATACTTAACATTATACAAAAATCCAGTGGGCGTCAACTACCTGACATGAACCCACTAAAGGATATGTATGTCTGAACTAAAGAAAAACAAACGACAACTACCTCACAATCAGTGAGGAAGAGACAGTTGCAAAACACTAGCCAAAAATCAACCATAGCCGCTTAACCGGCTACTTCTCCAAACCTGAGGCATTCAAAGAAAGAACACCACAGTAAGAAAGAAAATACAAGTAAAGTTCAAAGATCAAAAGATTAGCAATAAACCATAAGAAATTTTCACCAAGTGTTATAAAGATCTATGCTTCATGTAAATAAATAACTATAAGTATAAGGAATTAATTAGCCCATAGCTTGGTGAACAAAAGAAAACACCGGCCATCCGGCACCTGCGGTGGTGGTAACCTACCCAACACACCAATAACAAAAAATTCACAAGGGCCTAAGGAAAGGTTGTCTTTACCTTGACACACCCAAAACTGGGAAAAAACCGACACCTGCGAAGGTGGGACCCTACCCAATACACCAGTAGTCACATACCCACACCGGGCAAACCCACCAGGGCAATAATTCACCAAAATAAAAGGGAATGTGGTTGGTGGTCCTTTATCCACTGCCAACATCGACAAACCATAACCAAAATACTGGTCTTCTCCGACAACAATAAGGAGGAAAGTAAATCCCAGAAATCGGCCTAAGGCCAAACTCAACGAATTAGTTACAATTTGGACACAAAATACGTATTCTGTGGAAAAGCGTCAAGTCAACTCGACACCTGGCCTACACTCAATGCCACGTTGAGTACATTCAGCTCACTCAACGCCAAACAGTTTTACTTAGCAAATTACCTTCACCCGGCACTGCGTTGAGTCTACACGATGCTTAAACAAAAGCTCTGAGTCCACTCGACTCCACAACACATTCACTAAATGCCAAGCCTGACTCAGTCAATGCACTCAATGACAGGCACGACACTCAATGCCATGTTGAATACAGTCAACGCCGCATTGAGTACACTCAACGCCTAACAGTTAACTCAACGATATTGCATTCACTCAACGCTATATTGAGTTCACTCAACGTCGCATTGAGTTCACTCAACGCCGCATTGAATTCATTTAACACACTCAATGCTTTTTACTTAGTCTCGAAGCTACTCAACGCCAAGGCTTCACTCAATGATTTTTCACTCAACGCCAAGTCCTCACTCGACACTTTTTACTTAGCTCCTCAGACAATTTAACGCTGCGTTGAGTGTACACACTCAATACTTTTTTTACTTAGCTCCTCAAACCACTCAACGCTACGTTGAGTGTATGCAGCACACTCAATGCTTTTAACTTAGCCTCACAGACCACTCAACGCCCAACCTTCTACACTAATCCTGACTTAGACTAATAACTGCATAAACCGAATCTAGACAGATTAACAGACAGCCCGACACTCGATGGATTTTGCCTAGACTAACAGTCAAATAAGACGAATTGACTTAGATTATTTGGTAAAATCGAAGGCTTCAAACACTGATAGCCAAGAGATGAAGAATCTTACTCATACTAACGATCAAATATGACAAATAGTCCTTGACCGAAAGTTTAGCATTGAGCAACAGGCCTATATGGCCAAACCCTACCCTAATCCTAATTTTTGTACAGGGAAGGAAATAAGATAACAGGAAGCAAAGGATAAGCAAGGGGGAAAACCGCCACTTTCCTCAAATCTCGCCAAACTCCGACAACACCAACACTCCTCCTCATGGATCGGGCTGCAGAAACACCTAAGCAGCAAAGCCTGAAACTTTTCAAGAGGAGAGAAGGTCAAAACTGCATACCTTAATCTCTAAAAATCCAAGAAATGGGAAAACTCACCGTAGAAACGTGGATCTTGGAGAGAGCTAACCGGATCTACCCTCCGACGATGATTTCGTGCATCAGAGCTCCTACAAGTGGTGGTTGAAAGCCTTGCAAAACCTGCCGACCTCTTTCTTCCACACTCTCGGTCCGATAGCTTGGGGAGGAAGATAATGAATAGTAATCGGTCAAAATCCATATCTATAGCATATAATATTTTATATAATATATTATAATAATATTTACATATAATATAGCATATAATATATTATCTTCTAGGCAATATAATAAAATATACACATGATACTATATCATAATGAGATAGTGAATTATATATATCATATAATTCTTATTAATGAAACATCCAAATAGCACAAAAACTCGAATCCACTCGGATTTCTCCGAAATTCGCACCGAAATTAAATATCGATGCTACGAATCCAATGGCGAAGTCGAATTTAAGATTCGACAAACCAAACTTGGAAACAAACTCCCCCGAAGCCCAAAACACCAAATATCCCAAAAAGGCTCCACCGAGTTCCAACACAAACCCGACTTGCAAGGAAAATTTCAAAACTGCCCTAGAAATTAGCAGAGCTAATATTCTAAGCCAAAACCTCGGATACCAAATGAGCAAAAGTCACACTCCTGCAACGGTACCCGTCAACCACGCATAAACGTAATGCCCTGACATCAAAATACATCACTAAAAGGATTTTAAATAAACCTTGGAAAATTAGGGGCGTTACAGGCACTCCCCCTAAAAGAAAGTTTCATCCCAAAATTTTACACACAAAAGATTCCACTATAGAGGAAAATAATCAAAGATTATAGAATGGAAATACATACCGAAAGAAACTAGGAGAATAGATGAGGATGAGCCTCCCTCATAGCTGACTCCAACTCCCAAGTAGCGCTTTTCATGTCTTTGTTTTGCCACAAAACTTTAACCATGGGTATGGTCTTCCTTCGCAACACTCGATCTTGAGTATCCAGAATGTGAACAAGCACCTAAATATAGGAAAGATTAGGCTTCAACTGGGGCACAAAATCAAGAACTTGCCGGTCGCTAAGCACATATTTCTGCAACTGGCTCACGTGAAACACATCGTGCTCCCTAGGAAAACTTGCGGGTAAATCTAGCTAATAAGCTGACACACCAATACGTTCTACAACCTGAAAAGGTCCCACATACCTAGGATCCAACTTGTCGTCCTTTCCAAACCTCTTAACACCAGACATTGGAGATACCTTGAGAAACACCATGTCCCCAATAGCAAATTCCAGATCAATCCTATGCAGATTGGCATTCTTCTCGTAACGCTCCTGAGTTACACGAAGATTCTCTCGAATATGTGTCATAGAAGTACTCATCTATTCCAATGCTTCTGGACCCAACAACGGTCTTTCACCAACTTCAGCCCAAAATAAGGGAGTTCTGCAACGTCTCCCATACAAAGCCTCAAACGGGGCCATCTGCAAGCTCTCTCTTGATAACTGTTATTATAAGCAAACTCCATCAATCTGAGTCGCTCATCCCATGCTCCCCGTAGTACAAAATATAACATCTGATCATATCCTTTACAATCTGGTTTACTCTCTTTGTCTGAACATTTTGTGGATGATAAGCGGTGGAATACCTTAGATTGGTACCCAACCCTTCCTGTAAACTTTTCCAAAAGCGAGATGTTAACCTGGAGTCTCGATCTGACACAATACTCACTAGCACTCCATGTAGCCTGATAACCTCATCCAGGTACAGCTCTGCTATTTTTTTCATGGAGTGATCAATCTTGAAAGGCACAAAGTGAGCACACTTCGTCAGTCTATCCACTATAACCCAAACAGAATCATGCCCTCGGGGAGACCTCAACATACCAGTAATAAAATCCATGGAAATACTCTCCCATTTCCAACCTAAAATCTCTAAAGGAATCAACTTGCCACCCGACCTTCTATGATCAACCTTAACTCGCTTGCAGGTGAGGCATTCTGCCACAAACCTAGCTATATCAGCTTTCATACCATACCACCAAACGATCTGCTTTAGATCTCGTTACATCTTGGTAGAGCTAGGGTGATAGGCAAAACTTGATCCATGCACCACACTGCATAACTTAACTCTAATATCCTCAACAGTAAGGATACAATATCTGCCGCGGTACTTCAAAGTACCCGCTTCATTAATGGAAAAGTCTGGTAACTCCCATTTCTAAGTTCTATTGTAGAGGTACAGCAAATCAGGATCATCCTTCTGATGCAGCCTTGTAAATATAATCCTAGAGGGCTCTAACACTTCCAAGCTGCTTGGCGAGTCACTGCTCCCAACAGAAATGTTCATTAATAAAAACTCTTCCACCAAGGATTCTACAGAAAGGTTAAAGATCTGCATAGTCTTTCTACTCAGGGCATCGACTACCACATTAGCCTTACCTGGATGATACAAAATGTCAACATCATAGTCCGCGACATACTCCAATCATCTACGCTGGCGCAAATTCAGCTCCTTCTGAGTGAAGACATACTTTAAGCTCTTATGGTCTGTATAGATCTTGCACAAGGCGCCATACAACAGATACCTCCACAACTTCAAAGCATAAATTGCAGCCGCAAATTCCAAATCATGTATAGGGTAATTTCTTTCATGAATCTTTAACTGTTTAGATCCATACACAATTACCTTACCTTCTTGCATCAGGACACATCTAGCTCGACATGTGATGCATCAACCTAAACAACATACTCTACTCCCTCGGTAGGCAATGACAAAACTGGAGCAATGCACAATCTCTGTTTCAATTCCTGAAAAGATTCTTCACACTTATCGCTCTAAATAAATGTTGTGTTCTTCTGCGCAAGCTTAGTCAGCGGCGCAGACAACGTAGAGAATCCTTCCACAAATTTTCTATAATATCCTGCCAACCCTAGGAAACTTCTTATCTCTTTGGGTATGGTAGATCTATTCCAATCCAACACGACCATAATCCTCTCGGGGCAACACAAATTCCATCCTTATTCACAAAATGACCCAAAAAAGAAACCTGTGGTAGCCAAAACTCGCACTTACTCAACTTGGCATACAACTTATACTCTCTCAAGGCGGACAGGACTAAATGCAAGTGCTGGGCATGCTCCTCAATACTCCGAGAATAAATCAGGACATCATCAATAAAAACAACCACAAACCGATTGAAGAAATCCTTAAACACTCGGTTCATCATGCCCATAAAGGCAGCGGGTGCATTCGTCAATTCAAAGGACATTACCAAGAACTCAAAATGCCCGTACCGAGAAAAAAAGCAGTCCGCGAAACATCCGACTCGCGGATTCTCAACTGATGGTAGCCCGAACGAAGATCAATCTTTGAAAATACTATACTACCACGCAACTGATCAAACAAATCATCTATCCATGACAAGGGATACTTGTTCTTGATAGTTACGTTGTTCAATTCTCGATAATCGATGCACAGCCTTAAAGACCCATCCTTCTTCTTTACAAACAAAACAGGCACACCCCAAGGAGAAGAAATTGGCCTAATGAAAACAGACTGTAATAAATCATCTATCTGGGTACACAACTCTTCTAACTCACGCGGGGCCATACGGTACAGTGCATTAACAATAGGACGAGTACCCGGCTCCAGATCTATAACAAATTCAATGTCTCTCTTAGGTGGAAGACCAGGAAGACTATAAGGGAAAACATTCGAAAACTCATGCACCACCGGAACCTCCTCAACTTGCGGCAAACTACTAACAGTTCCCAAAATGAAAACCAAGTAAGCAAAAAAACCGGAATCTAAAAGCTTCCGAGAACATACCGCAGAAATAATCGAGGAATCCTGGCACGGATAACCATAAACACTCCTAGGGTGACCGTTGCCCATCTTGAAATCCAAGCGCTTGACCTTGCACTGGATAACCGCATCATATTTGGAAAACCAGTCCATGCCCAAGATCACATCAAAGTCCTTCAGGTCTATCACCTTCAAATCAACAATAGCTAGGAAATCACCCAAAAGAATCAGACAACCCAAGATACTCTGGTCTGACACTACCGAATCACCAGAGGGAAATTTGACACAAAAGCATCGCCAACTTGATCAAGAGTCAAACGATGGCGCTCCACAATGGTCCTAGCCACAAACGAGTGGATATCACAAGTATCGAAAAGAACGCGCGCCCAATGGTTCATTACCTTAAACTTCCCTATAAAATCACATACATAACTAACCGAGCAACATCAAAACTATAACTATGAGATAAAAAGAAACCAAACTAGGTTATAATCTAACCTGAGATCACCTGGGTGGATGTCTGTGCTTCCTCCAAGGTCACCACATTCAACTTGCCCTTCCCTTTGTCCAAATACTGCGGTGGTTGCAAAGCCTGAAGTGGAACTAGCTGCAACGTGTACTGAGACTGCAGGCACTTTGACTTGAAATGCCCCTTCTGTCCGCAC
Source organism: Platanthera zijinensis (assembly GCA_039513925.1). Lineage (NCBI taxonomy): Eukaryota > Viridiplantae > Streptophyta > Magnoliopsida > Asparagales > Orchidaceae > Platanthera > Platanthera zijinensis. The sequence goes on along the minus strand of CM077085.1, from coordinate 52,118,372 downwards.
TGATAGTAGACCCTATCCTTACCCCAACAATGGGTAGCATCATGCCCCTTCCGTTTGCACAAAGCACAAACCAGTTCTTATTTGGGAGTGCTCTGAATCGCATGGACTTGCTCTTGCTTCTAAGCTCCCAATCTCTTGAAACATTTCTCAAACCGATGGCCTGACCGGCCACAGAAACTGCACACTTCCCTACTTCTCTTCCTTGAAATAGAACCAGACTCCTTAGAATTCTTACCCTCATCATACTTCCTTTTATCTTTCGTCATCTACTGACCTCGATTCTTTGCATTGTCGATTGCTTCGACCTTTAAGGCAACTTCTATAACTTCAGCATAACTTCCAGACCCATAAGTTGTAAGACCCCCTTTTTTTCTTTTAAAACACCGGGGTCTTAGGCCCAGAACCGCCACTTTGCGGTGACACCTTCACGCCCTGAAGGGTCATCACCACAAAGCGCCGATTCTACCGGCCAATTCGATCACAGAAAGGTAGCACCAATAAGTAAGTAAAAGCAAGTCCACTGGTAAATCACATAAATAGAAATAAAATCTCCACGAAGGGAGAGTCCACAGAAATAATATAAAAGGTACTGAAAGTAAGGGCTTAGGCCCGATACATCATAATCCTCACTACAGATCACTCATGCGGAAGCAAAAATAGAACATCTACTCAAGGTCGAGACTTACGGTCCTGGCTACATGAACTCCTGAGCTAGACTGCCCCATCTCCAAACGGGCCGACCTCCGGGGCTGCTGCTCCATGCTGGGCTCCACGATCCCCTAAATGATGTGGTTCGAAAACCGTTAGTCTATAAGACTAAGTCCTATCATCCCCCACCCATTCCCCCATGACCCTTAGGCACCGAGCGGAGAGGATGAGAGGGATGAACATGAAGGTGGAGAATAAATCAAAGCAGGTGGCAGCGGACCTATACTAGAAGTTTATAATATAAATGGCAGTAAGGTAAAGTATGAAATATAAACTTGACTTATGAGCGGAAACGCATAAGCCAAGGGATCTTCTGCAAGGCTCCCATCATATAAAGTGTCCCACACCACTTATACGTTGGGGTGTCGGTTATCAAACATCAGCATATAATTATAGAAATTAACCTTAATTTATAAACTTGCCCACACAAGCTTATAGACCAAGGGGTCGTTTTGCAAGTCCTAATGTATAAGCGTCTCATTCCATTTATACTTTAGGTGTCAGGGGTTAAATGAATCGATTATGCTATGACATGCAAGTGGGTATGTTGGAACATGCAAGTGCAACTCACACACCCGACTCTGTGCACACAGACCTTTAGTTCACCCTTTCGGAGCCTTTACCTCCCAGGATACCTCCGTAGTGGCAGACGGAAGCGGTGGGTTAGGCCTCGCCCACCTCTAAACCAGTAAGGCACTACCGGTCAGACCTATCGTACGCCTCAACGCTTGGTGCACGAAGTGGACTCCTACGTACTCTTGCCGGCTGGCGCACCAGACTTCTGTTGGCGAAGTGCTAACCACACTTGCCGAGTCAGCGTATTGGCATTGGTGCATCGACTCTCCAATATCAAAGACCCACCACCTTAATTTTTCTTTCCTTTTATGCACATGCAAATTTAATCGTAATCAAACAAAAACCGAGCCGAAGCTCCCCGGACCAAAACGTCCGTCTCTTAACCAATCGAGCCGAAGCTCCCCGGACCATTCCGTCCGTCTCTTAACCAATCGAGCCGAAGCTCCCAACTATCGTCCTGTGCTAACAGTGTTTGTGAAACGTGCAACCCTAATTACTAAGTTACTCTTGTCAGTTTGTTAATACAGTTTATGTTAGCCAGGGACTGCCCCCGGTATTCTCTATAAAGGGCTCTCAAAGGGCACTAGGAACTATGATGGTAGCTGAAGTCCATTGTTCCCTTTCGCAAGACACTTATTATTATTGGTTGATTCCCTTAACCCATTCCCTTCTCATATTACAGTGGGCTAATCCTAGGGTGATTTTGACTCTTCCTCTCCTCGGGAAAGACGATCTTTCGTCGAACCCGAACACCTCTAGACTCTAGCCAAACCACTTCTCACAACTCTTCCTATCCCTCTATAGTGAAATCATCCACATCAGTCCACCCAGCTAAAATGACTAACTCCAACAACTATCCCGGATCATGTCCTATTGCTATTTAACAATCTGCTACATGCAGACCAAACTAGGCTATATGTCGAACCGAATAGGAGATAATCCATATAATCATCCAAGTTCCCTAAGTTATTTACTGGAGGCTTATCACGACACAAATAGATTAAATCCAGAGAATTATAATTTTTCTAATTGTTCTGATATTTTAATTAATTTCTTAAGGGTTCCAAGAGTTACCAAATGATCATGAAGTGCACTTTTTAGGTAAGTATAAAACTTCATAAAATCATGATAAATTCTAAAGAGCAATTAAACAGTAAATCCAAGATATGTTAATTTTTAAAATGGTTTAGGCCCCAAAACCACACTTTAGGATATAAGGTTGATAATACCTATTTTAAGAATCAAAGGTCAGAAATATTGTTCCAAAAATTATAGCAAAAATCCAGTAAAATCATCATGGCCTAAAAACACTTTAGAAGGATTCTCACAATTTTCTAGTGAACATTAACTCCTAATTTAATTTTACATTATTAATTCCAAGCTCTTGGGTTATTGAAGCAAGTACTGTAAATATTTACCTAAAAATTATGAAAAAATTCCAGGACCTACATATTGATATAAAACACCCATTGACCAGATTTCATAATTTTCATAATAATATTAAGCTCCACATCTATTTATGATCAAAATTCAAAATTCATAAATTCATGAATCAAGTACCTTAAATAATCATCTAAAATTTTCAATAAAAAGACATAGGGGCCACCATGATGTAAAACATTTAAATGCTAAATTTCATAACTTTTCCAATGACATAAATATCATAACAAGCACAATAAATTTTAAGGGCAAGGATAGGGTTATAAAAGAAGTACTTATTTTACTAATCTAAAAATTCCACCAAAATTATTTTAAGATAGATACCTATCTCATACATACCCTGCCCAAATTTCAAGTTATTGTTAGGTGTTTTGATTGCCTAAACCCAATTATTGGTCTTTGTGCCCTAATCTAGGGTTAGGGTTTTGAGGGTGTTAAGGGCTTTCAAATTCAATGAAACTTCATCCAGCATACCATACACACTCTGTGATCCTCTCCACCAAATTTCAGGTCATTCCAAAGTCATTTGTCTCAATGACCATCAAACCCTAAAAATCCCATAAAAGGTCCTACCCTAGAGTTCTAGGGATACCCTGTCCCAAACCACTCCAAATTACATTGGAGGGTGTATCATACCATAAAAAGTCAGTGACCAAAGTTTCAGCCTCTGTTGAGGTGATTTGACCACTCAAAACCCTAATGGGGTATTTTGACCTAATTACCCCTATGAGGGTCAACCTAGGGTTGGATAAAAACCTAATCAAAACATCTCCAAATGAGATGAAATTTTTACCAGAGACTTAGCATGCCCTCTAAGACTACCCACCCAAATTTGGGGGGATTTTGAGGTGTTTATGACACCTATTTAATTTATACATGGTTTATTAAATTTTTCTAAAAACTATAGAAAAATATTCTACAAAAATTCCCATTTTTGGACAGGCCCTGAATATAGATAGGGTAGACTCCCTGCTCAAATTTCAGCTCATTTGGACAAGGTATGAGAGGTGGGCATCCATTTGAATTTCAGGATAGCCCTAGGTATAGGTCCCACCAAAATGGGTGCTCTGGCCCAACCAGAGTTCCAAACTTGTCCAAATTAATTTTGGATTATAGTAGACCCTTAGGGCTACACATTTCATGTTGATGACCTTTCCATTAGATGATCCTAAGTATTTTTTTAAAAATTAAAACCAAATACTGCATTTAGTGTGACAGAATTATATTAAATCAAATAAATAAAATTTAAATCATTCTGCACGAATCTTAAAGCCTCTATTATGGACGGCATCGGGTTATCCCCTTACTCCAGCCGACGGCCCAGATTGCCCCATCCTGGAGCGGCTTGCGGGCCGATTTCCCGGCCACCCGGCCACTTCCCCGGCCGGCCATCACCACCATCACCTTCAGGGAGGTGAGGGCTACCCCCAGCCGGCGGCACGGCTGCCGGAGACACCTATCCCGGCAATTCTACCAAGCTGATTTTTCGGCCGAAACCATGAAAATGAGAATTTGGATCGGGCGCAATTGAGCCAGAACCTCAAACCTAAACATTCCTAGGATCTATCCATGAAGCAAGGAGTGGAGGAGGACCTTTCCGGCGGCCTGAATGCGGGAGGAACGACGGGATGCCATGGTCGACGGTGGCAGCGCTCGGCTTCTGCAACAACACTATGCACTAGCTCGGCTCCTTCGGGTAAGTGGTGGGAAATTTTCCCCTTGACTCACTGATGGAGTTTAAATGCTGAATTGGGGAGGGGAGGGGCTGTAGCTTTAATGACCATTAATGCCATTAAAGGTGGTGGCTCGGGTTGAGAGGAGGGGGGCTGAAACTGCCCCTTGGTGGCCGGGAAATGGCTGGAATCAACTCCTCTCCCCTAGAGGAGTTGATTGCAGCCATAATGGATGGCTATTGGCCTCCTTTGGCCGGTCCCCACACCAATTCCTCTTCCCCCCATTTTCTCTCTCCACCATTACCATGAAATGAAGTCCCCTTTCTCTCTCCTTGTCACCAAGTTGACTGGTCAAAACCCATATGATATATGCAGCCATTCCACTCATAATAATTATGAGAATTGAAGTTAGCCTAGGGAAACAATGGCTTAATGGGTTAGCCCATTTGGGCTAGGTTGACCCAAAATGGGCTTGGGTTGACTTTAGTCCACATGACCATTTGGGTTGACTCAAATGGATCCTTATTGACTCCTTGGCCCCTCTTAGGGTCTAGGTAGGTCTGGGTAGGGTTGACTTGGCATTTTAGAGGTCACATGACCCTTGATAAGGGCACTTTGACCATTTTAGGTCAAGGGTTGACTTGGGTCAACTCAGGCTCTAGAGTTGACCCTAATGGATCTTTGGTGACCCATTGACAACTCTTTAGGTCTATAAAGACCTGGGCAGGGTTGGTTGGGCACACTAGAGGCCAGCTGCCCTTTGTTAGGTCCTTAGGGCTTTGTCATGACCAAAACCACACTTAGGGGGCTTTGTCGGAAACGGGATGTTACATAAGTACTGGCCAGCTGCTGGATGTCATTCCGAAGACCACCAAGAAAACACTTAACTCTACTAGATTTCGAGGATACCCGATCCGGTTCAAACCGGCTCAACTTACTAAACTCCACTTCATACTCACTCACTGTGAGTTTCCTTTGCTTCAAATATAGAAAATTATTCATCAAGCGGTCTTGCTCGACCGACGATAGAAACTTTCTCAGCAATAGCTCCATGAAGGATTCCCACGAACATCTATACTTCAAGTTCTCCTTTTCTCTCAACCACCAGCTCTTAGCTAGATTCTTTAGCTGGTAGGCAGCGACCATCACTCTCTGGTCGGCAGAAACCCTTGAGTATGAGAACATCTCCTCAATTGCGACAATCCAATCATCCAAAGCCATGAAATCCGCTCTACCATCATAGGTAGGAGGTCCTAGTCACTGAAAATGAGAGATAAAGTTCATCTCTAGTGGCAACACAGCTGGGGGCCACATAGGAGGAGGAGGAACTGGATCATCTTGACCCACATTAGGGTACTTCACTCTAAGCAGTTGTTCCTACACAACAATCAACAAGGCTTGGATCTGCGATTGCATCTCCACCATTTACCGAGACAGAGCCTCATTACTCTATCGCAGTCCTACTATTACGGCCTCATTTTGAGCTCCAACTGACTCTCCCTCAGACTTGGGAGTTGACCTCGTAACAGGACGCCTCAACATTCTAATAACACAACAAACAACTAATCAAAATCCAGCTTACCGCTAGAACTACACAACTTAGTTCACACAATACATGCACAAATACTTGCTTAAGCTGCTAACTTGCTCTAGGATTTCATTAATTATGTCATGCTTTAACTTAGGATGATATACCGCCATCCCACAGACCCATGTGCACAGACCATGAATGCATGACTTCTTATTCCTTCTTGACTCAAAACCATGTGTGTATATATGTCATCATATAAATCTTTGGCTTGACACGTGTGCTAATGCAATGTTATATCATGCATGTTATGCTATGCAGTCTAATAAAAGCCTTAGTGCATGGTATGAGCGGTGTACACATGAAATATTATGCATCTCATATTACATAATATCGCATGCAACGAAAAGAAAAATCAAATGTGCATTTATGTGATGATTGTTATGCATCTCATACTACATAATAGTCATATGTTGCCTCCTATGAGGATCCATATATGTCAAACACATATTATGCATCTCATACTACATAATATGCCCCGTATACTTCTTGTCATGCTTATGAGTGTAGTGTTCATGCTACAACTAAGACGTACTGATGACACATTAGTGTGTGTATGCAATGAAATAAGATAACTAAAGCTAACCTGAGATGGTTGTTCGACCAAGTGTCAAATAACCCATCCCTTTGATACCAACTGTCACAACCCGCATTTTCTTCGAATTTAAATATATATCAGAGTAAGAGAAAACACGCGTCGTGATGTCATGCCGTGCATGGGATAACTGCAGACGTTCATGCAAACTCCAATCTTAACACAATTTAAGAAAATACCAAATTATAATGTGAAGAAAACATGTTTTAAGTTAAGTTTTGGATGGTCGTATCCCTCTACTCAGTGGATCAACTAGTCCGCGACTGAAAATATAGGTTTATGCTACGAAAAAATACCTTGTTTACATTAATTGACATCCTACATGAGCAAAAACATCTATATAAGACAACTCATGGTATGCACGACTCTAGATTTAGTATAAGTATGAAAATAGCTTTTACGTTCGCCAAACATAATGATGTTAGTTTTGAAAAATGGCATGTATATGGTGATAGAAGTAATACTTTATAATTTTAAATATCTAACATGCAACCTAACATAAAACCTTCCCAGAGAGCAAGAAATACAATGAGTCATACAGAAAAAGGCTAAGCAGTTAGCAAGTACTTAACATTATACAAAAATCTAGTGGGAGTCAACAACCTGATACGAACCCACTAAAGGATATATATGTCTGAACTAAAGGAAAACAAACAACAACTACCTCACAACCGTTGAGGAAGAGACAACTACAAAACACCAGCCAAAAACCAACTCTAGCCGCTCAACTGGCTACTTCTTCAAACCTGAGGCATTCAAAGAAATAACACCTTAATAATAAAGAAAATGCAAGTAGAGATCAAAGATCAAAAGGTTAGCAATAAACCAGAAGGAATTTGCACCAAGTTCTATAAAGATCTATGCTTCATGTAAATAAATAACTGTAAATATAAGGAATTAATTAGCCCATTGCTTGGTGAACAAAAGAAAACACCGACCATCTAGCACCTGCGGTGGGGGGAACCTACCCAACACACCAACAACAAAAACTTCACAAGGGCCCAAGGAAAGGTGGTCATATACCTTCACGCACCCAAAACCGGGGAAAAACTAGCACCTGCGGTGGTGGGAACCTACCCAATACACCAGCAGTCACATACCACACCAGGCAAACCCACCGGGGCAATAATTCACCAAAACAAAAGGGCATCAAGTTGGTGGTCCTTTATCCACTTTCAACATCGACAAACCATAACCAAAACACTAGGCTTCTCCGACAACAACAAGGAGGAAAGTAAATCCTAGAAATCGGCCTAAGGACAAACTCAATGAATTAGTAATAATTCACCCACAAAATACCAAGTATGCGAAAAAGCATCGATTCAACTCGATGCTTGGCCTACACTTAACGTTGCGTTGAGTGCATTCAGCTCAATCAACGCCAAACAGTTTTACTTAACGAATTACCTTCACCCGGCACAACGTTGAGTCTGCACGATGCTTAAACTAAAGCTCCGAGTCCACTCGATTCCACAACACATTCACTCAACTCCAAGCCTGACTCAGTCAACGCACTCGACGCCAAGCCACAATACTCAACGCAGTGTTGAGTGTACTCAACGCAACGTTTAGTACACTCAACGCTGCGTTGAGTACACTCAACGCCTAACAGTTAACTCAACGATATTGCATTCACTCAACGCCGCGTTGAGTTCACTCAACGCTGCGTTGAGTTCACTCAATGTCTTGTTGAGTTCATTCTGCACACTCAACGCTTTTTTACTTCGTCTCGAAGCTACTCAACGCCAAGGATTCACTCAACGCCAAGTACTCACTCAATGCTGCGTTGAGTGCATTTAGTGAACTCAATGCTTTATACTTAGCTACTCAGACCACTCAATGTCACGTTGAGTGTATTCAGCACACTCAACGCTTTTTTATTTAGCTCCTTAAACCACTCAATGTTGTGTTGAGTGTATGCACAAACTCAATGCTTTTTTACTTAGCTTCACAGACCACTCAACGCCCTGCCTTCTACACTAATCCTAAATTAGACTAATAACTACATAAACCGAATCTAGACAGATTAACAGACAGCCCGACATTTGGCGGATTTTGCCTAGACTAACAGTCAAATAAGGCGAATTGACTTAGATTATTTGGTAAAAATCGACTGCTTCAAACACTGATAACCAAGAGATGATGAATCTTACTCATACTAACGATCAAATACGACAAATGGTCCTTGACCGAAAATTTAGCATTAAGCAACATGCCTATATGGCCAAACCCTAACCTAATCCTAATTTCTATACAGGGAAGGAAACAAGATAACATGAATCAAAGGATAAGCAAGGGGAAAACCGCCACTTGCCTTAAATTTTATTGAACTCTGGCAACACCAGCACTCCTCCTCACGGATCGGGCCATAGAAACACCTAAGCAGTAAAGCCTGAAACTTTTCGAGAGGAGAGAAGGTCAAAACCGCATACGTTAATCTCTAAAAATCCAAGAAATGGGAAAAACTCACTGTAGAAACGTAGATCTTAGAGATAGCGAACCAGATCTACCCTCCGACGATGATTTCATGCACCAGAGCTCCTACAAGTGGTGGCTAAAAGCCTTGCAAAACCCGCCGCCCTCTTTCTTCCGCACTCTCGGTCCGATAGCTTGGAGAGGAAGATAATGAATAGTAATCAGTCAAAATCTTTATCTATAGCATATGATATTATATATAATATATTATAATATTATATACATATAATATAACATATAATATATTATCTTCTAGACAATATAATAAAATAAACACATGATTCTATATCATAATAAGATAGTGAATTATATATATCATATAATTCTTATTAATGAAACATCCAAATAGCACAAAACTCGAATACACTCAGATTTCTCCGAAATTCCCACCGAAAGTAAATATCTATGTTACAAATACAATGGCAAAGTCGAATTTAAGATTCGGCAAACTAAACTCGGGTACAAACTCTCCTGAAGCCCAAAACATCAAATATCCCGAAAAGGCTCCACCGAGTTCTAACACAAACCTGGCTCGCAAGGGAAATCTCAAAACCGCCCTAAAAATTAGCCAAGCAAATATTCTAAGCCAAAACCTCGAATACCAAATGAGCAAAAGTCACGCTCCAGCAATGGTACCCGCCAACTATGCGTCAACGTAACGCCTTGACATCAAAATACATCACTAAAGGGATTTTATATAAACCTTGGAAAATTAGGGGTATTATAGTGAGGCAGGAGAAGAAAAGAAGGCACAACAGATTCAACTGTTGGTGTTGTGACAAAATTGGTTATTTCGTCATAGATTGTTGGTTCAATTCAATTAATTATAATACACCCCGAAGTAACAATGCAAGATTGACCCTTCGCAATGTTAAAATTCCAGTAGTGTTTATTTAATAAGGAACCGAGGACCCAAAACTATTTGGGTTCCTAAGGGTGTTTAATCTGTGAATGTGGGTATGTCCAAAGGCTAATAAAAATCCTATCTAATATTTGGATAGTGGATGTTCCAAGCATATGACCGGAATAAGAAGCCTTCTACAAAATTTTACCTCAGTCAAAGATGACCCAAAATTTATTTTTAGCGGATCTAATAGAGGAATTATAAAAGGCTACGGTATGATTTCCAACAGTATAATATCTTTCACAAATGTGGCTTATGTTGAAGGATTACAATAAAATCTCATAAGCATGAGTCAATTATGTGACTGGGTATAATTGAGTTCTACAAGGACAAGTGTCCGATAAAATCGTCTGCTAATTCAGAAAATATTTTATAAGACACTCAGAGTATAAATATTTTTTATCTAAATTTTCTTTGCTTAGAGTCTTCTACACCAGTGTGGTTTTTGGCAAAAGATAGTGCATCTCTTTATGATCAATGACACAAGAAATTAACATATATAAATTTCAAAACTATAAGTATGTTATTCTCTCCCAACTTAGTGTGTGATGCACTCGATATTAAGTGCGTTAAAGAGAGACCGTGCCATATATTCCAAATGAGTAAGCAGACAAGGGCTACTTTTAAAATCATTGTTGCCAAAGATTCTTTCAGATGCTTCATATGGACTTATTCAGTACTATGTCTGTCCGTAGTTTAGGAGGTAAAGCTTACACATTGGTTTTTGTCGATGACTTCTCATGTTTTGTATGAGTATTCTTTCTAAAACACAAGTCAGATATATTTGACTCCTTAACTACCTTTATCAAACAGATATAGAATGGATTGAACTGCTCTGTGGTCAAAATCAGAAGTGACTATGGAATAGAATTTGAGTATGGTTCCATGACAGAATTTTGTGCAAGCCTGGGTATCTTTCATGAGTTTTTCTCTCCTCATACTCCACAGCAAAATGGAGTTGCCGAGAGAAAGATCAAAACACTCATTGAGGCAAGTACCACAATGTTGAATGACTCTTCATTAGCAGTGTACTTCTGGGCTGAAGCAATCAATACAGCTTGTCGCGTGCAAAACGGAGCCTTAATTAACAAGAATCATTGTTAGACACCTTATGAACTTCTGTAAGATAGAAAATTGGCTGTATCTTACTTTTAATTTTTTGAAAGCAAATGTTTCGTACTTACTAACTGGAAGTATCACAAAATAAGTTTAGTGAAAAATATTTTAAAGGTACTTTCGTAGGGGGTATGGTAGCCATATTAAGACATATAGGATTTTTAATAAGAAAACTTTGGTTGTAGAAGAGTCTATTAATGCTGTATTTGATGAGACGAGTATGTTTCATAGCAGTTCTTCTAGTTTTTTTATTGAATATGCAAGTTCAAAGCTAAGAGAACTAAGCTTAGAAGAAGCAGTCAAAGAAGATGTATCAAGTTCCATCAAAGTCAATACTCCAAACTTGATTGAAGATGAAGAGCATCAAGATTAAGAACATGCACTAGAAGAAGTAGAACCTTCTAGTGGCACAACAAGGAATCTAGTGATCAGATATTCAAGAGATCACTCTATTGATCTGATCATTGAAGATCATAGTGAAGGAGTTATAATAAGAAGAGGTACAACTAACAAAGCCTTGCATTTGGGTTTTCTTTCCCAGATTGAGTTGAAGAAGTTCGAAGAAGAAAATAAGGATGCTTCATGGATCATTGCAATGCAAGAAGAGCTCAATCAGTTTGAAAGGTGTTGGTGTGGGAGCTAGTACCAAGGCCCAAAGGTCAAAAATGTTATAGAGACGAAATGGGTCTTCAGAAATAAGATGGACGAAAATGGAGTTATTATAAAGAACAAATCCAGGCTTGTAGCTCAAGGTTACCGACAATAAGGAGTTAACTTCGATCAAACTTTTGCTCCGGTGGCCAGATTTGAAGCAATCAAATTGTTCCTAGCATATGCTGCACATAAAGGTTTTAAAGTATATCAAATGAATATGAAGTTAGCCTTCCTCAATGATAATTTAAAGGAAGAAGTATACGTGGAACAATCCTCAGGTTTTGCCGTTCCAACTTTTCCTAATCATGTCTATTTCTTGAATAAAGCATTATATGATTTGAAACAAGCTTTTAGAGCTTGATATGAGACACTATCTAGCTTTCTTCTTGAAAACAAGTTCTTAAGATGAAAGATAGATAAGACATTATTTTTTAAGAAAGTAAAAGACAAGATCCTGCTAGTACAAATATATGTTGAAGATATTATATTTAGATCTACAGACGACAACCTTTGCAAAAAGTTTTCATACTTGATGCAAGAGAAGTTTGAAATGAGCAGTATGTGTGAGCTGGAGTATTTCTTAGGGCTTTAGGTGAAGTAATATGAAGATGAAATTTTCATTTCTCAAACGAAGTTCACCAAAGAGTTACTTAAGAAATTCGAAATGGAGAGTGCAACCACTATGAGGACTCTAATGAGTTCAACTGTCTTTGGACAAGGATGAGAAAGGGAAACCTTTTGATGAAACCAAGTACAGAAGCATAATTGAAGCTTTGCTTTACCTTAGTTCCAGTAGACCAGATATGATGTTTTCAATATGTGTCTGTGGAAGATTCTAGGTAAACTCTAAGTAATCTCATTACGCTACTGCAAAAAGGATTTTGAGATACCTTAAAGGTACACCGAATCTTGGCTTATGGTACCCAAGAAGTAATGACCGCAAGCTGATTGGTTTTTCAGATGCTGACTTTGCAGGAAGCAGGGATGATAAGAAAAGTACTTTTGGAACGTGTCAATTCCTTGGAAGGAGGTCGATCTCATGGAGTAGCAAGACGCAAAATTGTGTGGAAATTTCAACTATTGAGTCGGAGTACATCTTCGCAGGTAGTTGTTGCGCACAACTTCTATGGATAAGAAATCAACTGTAAGACTACATCATGAAGTTGAAGGAGATTTCAATGTTCTGCGACTCATCCATTGCTATAGCAATCGCTAACAGTCCAGTCTCTCACAGCCAAACAAAGCATATCGAGATACGCTATCACTTCATCCGGGAGTATGTGGACAACAAGGACATCAATCTTTACTATATCTCAACGGACAAGCAGGTTGTAGATATTTTCACGAAGACGCTGGATGAATCCAAGTTCGCATTCTTTAAAATAGAATATGGAATGCTAAACAAGGAATCATGAAGCATTGAAGAAATTTGAAGAAATATGTCCAAGTGAAGAAATTCTTGTTGGGTATATGGGAAAATGTGTACCTGATTTGAAGAAGCCTCACTTAGTTCAATGATATACATCAAGGTGTATTTGATGTTATTTTGAGTTTATATTTGTAGGTTAAGTATATGTTAATATGCAGGAAAAAGTTTCTAAGTCCATGTGTCTACACTTAAGAAAGCCTGTGTCGACACTTGGAAAAGCTGTGTCAACACCAGACGCAACTGTGTCGACACACAAAAGTATTAGTCGACATCAACTGTGTCGACACCGGGAGGTGGTGTCGACACACAGAAGTATTAGTCGACATCAACTGTGTTGACACCGGGAGGCAGTGTCGACACACAGAAGCATTAGTCGACATCAACTGTGTAGACACCTGGAGGAAGTGTCGACACACAGAATTCTGTGACTACATTAACTGTATAGACACACATGACTTGTGTCGACACACAACAGAGTTTCAACAATGTTGATTGCTGTGAAGTGAAGAAGTGTCTGTGTCGACACAAAGAAGTAGTGTCGACACATTCTACAGATGCAGTGTCAAGTATCTGTATCGACACCAAAGGAGCTGTGTCGACATCACCAAAGCCTGTGTCGACACTTAATCTACTTGTGTCGACACATAATGACAATCAGTCTCGAAGCTTTGCTGACAAAGACAAAGGTTCAAGAACTGACTGTAGACTTGGCAGCTGTGTATTCCAACAAGTTTGCTGAAGCTATTAGACTTGTTGGAAGTTGGTTAGAAACCGGATCAACCGGTTACCATGGATGAAGTCTATATATATAGATGGATTCTGTCAAATCAAAAGTACAGAACAACAACAACACAAACAACTATTGAAGTATTGATCATTGATCAAGAAAGATCTCGTCATACAGAAGATTTTCGTGAGAAGATCTAAGAAGACAATCTGAAGTGTCAATTTACTCAGAATTTGTCTAAGGAGAATTCAAGCAAGAATTCTGAAGAAACTTCAAGAGTTCTGGAGATTGAGAGAGATCTTCAGCTGTTGGAGTAAAGTTAGAGACATTTATAAGTCTCTTAAGGAGCAGATCTTGAACAAATCTGCTAAGAAGAATACAGATCTATTTCTGAATTCTAAGAAGGGAGCTGGTAGCCAGTAAACTTCAAAGGAGATCAACCCTACTGAGTTCAGATTAGAGAAGCTTTGAAGAAAGCTAAGAACAGGTTGATTTCAGCCATCAGTCTTATCAAGAAACTGATCAAGAAACCTTTTATCCCTTCTCTCTCAACAAGGGTAAGAGTCCATCTAAAACACTTATCAAATTTTGTAGGATCTTTTCAAAGATTTGAGTTGTATTCCTATATTATAAAGGCTGAGTGTAGGTGATCAAGATCTCTGAGTGGTAGGGCTTTTGAGCCTGAGTGTAGCAGAAATTATTCTCTGAGTTGTAGGCCTTGTGGCAAGGCTGAGGTAGGGCTGTTAGCCTGAGCTGTAGGAGTGTGGTTACACTCTGAGTTGTAGGAACCTTTCAGAGTTCTAAGCTGTAAGATCTATGGATCTGAGAAGAAGGAAGAAGTTAGGTTGAATCTAGCATACTGCTAGATAGGTGAAGGGGGAAAGTGGATGTACCCAGACCTTGGGGTACCACTATAAATCTATGTGCAATCTGTGATGTGTGTGTGATTGTGAATTCTGTGCTGTGATTGCTGTAGAATAGTTAGATTCTATTTAAAGAACTGAAAAATTATTCTGCCTTAAATAAAAAAGAAAAGAACCTATTCACCCCCCTCTAGGTGTTTGGGTTATCTTGAAATCAATTCTATCAAGTGGTATCAGAGGGAGGTTTCTCAAAGAAGGACTTAACAGTCTGAGTAAGATCCATAAGGCAGATTTAAGATCAAGAAAATGGGTTCAGGAGAAAATCATAAGGTTCTATGAAATTACCCATTTGCAGGAAAGAGATATTTGGAATATAAAAAGAAAGGGTCAGGCTTTTTATGGAGGCTTCTGATCCAAGGATCTATATTATAGTAAATGAAGGTCCTTATATTCCAATTAAACTATCAGTTCTAGATGCAAATCAAAGAACTCTTAAGGATTTTTTCAGAAATGACTAAGGAAGAGATCATCCTGGCAACTATGGATAAAAGAGCTCAGAATATCATAGTAAGTGCCATAGATGATTCAACCTTTCAAATTTTGATTCACTACAAGCTCCAAGGAAATGTGTGACACCTTGATAGTCTATATGGAGGGTTCTGAAGAAGTCAGACAAGATAGAAAATCTATGCTGAACCAGGAATATGAGAGTTTCAGATAAGGAAAGTCAGATGGTATAACTGAGTGTTATAGAAAGTTCTATAGAATAGTAAATGAGCTGATGTCCTATGGAAGGATCTTCAGTACATATGAACTGAATGAAAAATTTCTAAGATCCTTGACAAAGGATTGGGACACTAAGATCTGTGCCATTAGGGAAGTGGCCAAACTTGCATATATCTCTCCTCTAACTTTGTTTGGAAAATTACTATCATATGAGATGCAGTTGATGGCTAGGAAAAAGGAAGAGAAAAGTCTGTGGACCTCAAGGTGGAAGCCACTAGGAAGAATAGGAAGATGTCTCCATCACCTCCTGAGATAGTTGCTGAAATTACTTAAGATAATTCAGACAACCAAAGTTCTGACAGCAGTGACTCAGATAAAGACTTTGCAGCCTTCACAAGACAGTTTCAGAGATTCCATAAGAAGAAGTAGTGGAAGTATAGGCCCTCCACATCTCAGCATGTGGATGACTATTATCAAAAGAGGAAGTCATCTAGGAAAGACAGGAGCAGGTCTAAGCCTAGCAAATCTACAACATTAAAGATAGTTTGCTACTGCTGTAATAGGCCTGGACATGTTGTGGCTGAGTGTCCAGACAAAAGAAAGGAGACTGCTGATAAAAAGAAGACTCCACAAAAGAGCAAGAAGGAGAAATCCTTTGTTGCCAAGAAGGAGAAGAGCTTGACAGATCAATCATCTTCAGAGTCTTAATCTGAAGCTGAGGCATACATTGGTCTATATGCAGCAGATGAAGAAGATGAGTTTATGCAAGTGCTGAACTCTATCTATGAATAAGAAGACCATCAGTGCATGGGACTGATGGTTGTGTCAGAAGAAGACAAGTGTCAGGATCAGCCTGGTCTTAGTAAGGTATAATGTATTTCTAGAAATTCAGATTGTAGTACTTGCACAGAGTCAGCTACACCTGCATCAAGTGATGTGGATAGGTCTGATTCTGAAGGTGATATTCATAAGCTGATAGATGAATATGGGGACTTATTGTAGGCACTAAAGAAAAGCAAAAACCTGGCCAAAACTTAGGCTAAGGAAATTGCAGATCTTAAGATAGTTGCATCTAATTTAGAGAAAGAGTTGGATCAAAAAATAAATGAGATTTCCAAACTGAAAACTATAACTGTTATTCAGATGGGCACAATCACATAAAAAAATGATCTAATTAAAAGTCTAGAAGCCAGACTTCAAAAGGAAAAAAGATTTGGTGCCTAGTTATTCCAAGCCAAAATTAGTTTTACCCTTAGTAGATGAGTTTGTGGCTTAAAAGGGTAAGGCTGGAATAGGCTTTAAAGGTAACACCAGGGCTGTCCAATTCAAGAGAAAGGGCAAAGCCTCAGTCCAGCCACTGAATTTTAAAGTCCCTGTAGTTTTTAGAAAGGTACAAGTGCCTTCTAACAAGTATGACCTTGAGAATTCTCATGGTCATAGTAAGACTGAAGTTCTGAATGACAAGAGTATTTATATCAATAAGGCAGCCCATGTCCATGAACCCCATGTTCTTAAGAAAATAGTGGGTGTAGCTACAGAGGTACCAGCACAAAACAAAAGTTTTGCTGTCAACCAGACTGCCAAGAATGTATCTAAAAATAGATACAACAGGTATGAATGCTGGTACTGTGGCAAGACAGGCCATTATGCCATAAATTGCTGGCGCAACACTAGTGTCAGGAAGAACAACAGTCTACCTGTTAGAAGAGCAGCAGGTAGATTTGTTAAGTATGAAGCTAACTTGAACCAAGGACCCAAGACTTACTTGGGTTCTAAGGAGAGGTAATTCTTTATTGCAGGTGAGTCCAAGTTACCATGCCCCTATATGGTACTTGGATAGTGGATGTTCCAGGCACATGGCTGGAGCAAGGGGGTTGCTGAAGGAGTACTTACCTATCATAAATGAGTCTAAAGTAATCTTTGGTGGTTCTGAAAAGGGAATCATCAAAGGATTTGGTAACATTTCTAATAACCAGATTACTATCACTCAAGTGGCCTATGTGAAGAGTTTCAAACACAACCTTATAAGCATAAGTCAGCTGAGTGATTTAGGATATGACATTTTATTTATTAAAAATGGTTGTCATATCAAAAGATCAAGTGATCAAAAGGTCATATTGACAGGATATAAAAAAAGAAATGTGTACTGTCTTAACTTTGAGTGTGAGAACAATTGTTCTCCTATTTGTCTTGTAGCTTATGAGAGAGCCTCTCATTGTGTCAAATGGCACAAGAGGCTGGCCCATCTTAACTACAAAATAATTGGTCAACTCTTTAGAAAAGAATTAGTAAGGAATGGCCCAAAAGTTAAGTGTATAAAGGATGAGATATGCTGAGCTTGTCAAAAAGGCAAGCAGACAAAATCCTCCTTTCATAGCCTTGAAAACAAGGATTTAGTGAGGTGTCTATACCTCTTACATATGGATCTATTTGGTCCTATGCTAGTTTATAGTCTAGTTAGGAAGTTCTACACTTTTGTGGTGGTAGATGACTATTCTAAATATTCCTGGGTGTTCTTTCTGAGACAAAAATCAGAAACCCCAAGTGTTTTATACAGCTTTGTCAAGCAAATTCAGAATGAATTTGACAGTACAGTGGTCAAAATCAGAAGTGACCATGACACTGAATTTTAATCTGAGAGTATGACAAAACTGTGTGAAGAATTTGGGATTTTTCAAGAATTCTCCTCACCTAGAACACCACAGCAAAATGGTATTGCTGAAAGGAAGAATAGAACACTTATTGAGGTGATAGAACTCTATTGAGTGACACTTCTCTCCTAGAATATTTCTGGGCTGAGGCAGTAAACACTGCATGCCATGTGATCAATAAGACTTCTATCACCAAAAGCCACAAAAAGACTCCCTATGAGATCATGAAGGGTAGAAAACCAAACTTATCCTATTTTAGGATCTTTGGTTGCAAGTGCTATGTCCTTAACAATGACAAGTCTTATCTAACTAAGTTTGCTGCCAAATCCCAAGATGAGATATTTGTTGGGTACAACAATAATAGTAAGGCTTATAGGGTCTACAACTTGATTACTCAAGTTGTAGAAGAGTCTGTACATGTTGTCTTTGATGAAATAAGACTGATTAATAGTGAGTTCACTTATTGCTCATGCAGTTCTACATGTATAAATGAGAGAATGGACAAGCTTACCATTACAGAAAAGTCAACTACAGAGCAGGAAGTGGAAAATTGTGGCTACTGTCCAGGGGGAGTACAGGACTCTCTAGATGCTGATGAAAACCAAGAGGTGCAGCATATTTAAGAGACTGGAGGTGATCAACCTGAAGATAGTCTACCTCCAGCTATTAGACACTTAAATGATCATCCAGCAAATCAGATAATTGGTGATCCAAGACATGAAGTGCAAACCAGAAGTAGGAACTTGAATACAGTGCTTTTCTCATGCTTCCTATCTCAACTGGAGCCAAAGAAATTTGAAGAAGCTATTCTAGACCCACATTGGATTGATGCCATGCAAGAGGAGCTAAATCAGTTCAGAAGGTGCAAGGTCTGAGAGTTAGTTCCTAAACCAAAAGACCACAACATCATTGGGATAAAGTGGATCTTTAGGAACAAACAGGATGAGAATGGGATCATTATGAAGAACAAAGCAAGACTTGTTGCAAAAGGATACATGCATGAAGAGGGTATTGAATTTTATCAAACCTTTGCTCCAGTAGCAAGACTTGAAGCAATTAGGATGTTACTTGCCTATGCAGCATATCAAGGCTTCAAGGTATTCCAAATGGATGTAAAATCAGCATTCCTAAATGGAAATCTAAAAGAATAAGTCTATTTAGAGCAGCCCTTAGGTTTTATTGATTCTCTCAAACCTGATTATGTTTATAGACTTAGGAAATCTTTGTATGGGTTAAAGCAAGCCCCAAGGGCTTGGTATGAAACCCTATCTACTTTCCTTATTGAGAACAAATTCTCAAGGGAGAAAATCGACAAAAGTCTATTCCTAAGGGAGTCCAAAGGAAAGATAATCTTAGTCCAGATTTATGTAGATGAAATAATATTTGGGTCTACAGAAAGAAACCTTTGCAATAAGTTTGTTAAACTTATGCAAGGGAAGTTTGAGATGAGCAGCATGAGAGAACTTAAGTTCTTCTTGGGACTTCAAGTAAGACAGACTGATGACGGCTTGTCCATATCTCAGTCTAAGTTCACCAAGGAGTTAATTAAAAAGTATTGTATGGAATCATCCTCCACCTTGAGAACTCCTATGGGAATAAGTATGCCTATATGCAAAGATGATACAGGTAAACCTGTAGATGAGTCTTTGTATAGAGGAATAATTAGCTCTCTTCTATATCTAATTGCTAGTAGACCAGCCATTATGTATGCAATATGTGTCTGTGCTAGGTACCAATCATGTCCTAAATAATCTCATTACACTGCAGTAAAAAGGATTTTGAGATATCTAAAGGGCACACCTAATCTAGGCCTTTGGTACCCTAGGAATGGAGATTTTCTACTGACAGGCTATTCAGATGCAGACTTTGCAGGTTGCAAAGAAGATAGAAAAAGCACAACAGGCACCTGTCAATTTCTAGGAGGAAGATTGGTGTCTTGGAGCAGTAAGAAGTAGACTAGTGTGGCAATTTCCACAGTTGAGTCTGAATATGTGGCAGCAGGAAGTTGCTGTGCATAGCTGTTGTGGATTCAGCACCAACTAGAAGACTATAGTATTCAGGTAAGTAGAACACCTTTGTTTTGTGATTCTACTAGTGCTATTTCTATTGCTAATAATCCTATTTCACATAGTAGGACTAAGCATATAGAAATTAGATATCATTTTCTTAGAGAACATGTAGAGAAAAAGGATATCTCACTAGAATTTGTCAAAACAGATTATCAAATTGCAGATGTGTTTTCTAAGCCCCTAGATGAAACTAAATTCAATAAATTTAAAATTAAATTAGGAATGTTGAACATAGATTAGTTGATCAAATTTGTCTAAGTAAATCAATGTCGACACATTCAGAGAAGTGTTGTCGACACTTCAATAAATCTGTGTCGACTCATTCAGAGAAGTGTTGTCGACACAACTAGAGTAGTGGTGTCGACACATCCAGAAATTGTGTCGACACTTACAATAAGAGTCAACACAGAATTTCTGATTAACTTCTAAGTATGTCAAGTGTCGACACATCATCAATAGGTGTCGACACATAGAAGTCAACACCGTTGTCAAGACATTAGAAGTATGTGTCGACACATTTCAACAATATCAACACATTTAGACAGTTTTTGCCCGCCTTTTGACCTTCTTTGTCTAGAAGGGTATAAATAGGTCAAGAACATATTTTGTCAACACACTCTCAAGGTTTTCGAGACTAAAACCTTGTGTCGACAAACTCTCTTATCTCAATCCAAGTTTTCTCACCATCCCAATGGCGCCAAAGGTTGAAGATAACATTAACGAAGGATATGAGTTGGTTCGCCATAACTTTGATGATGCGGAGTCAGAAGTTAAAGGGGTAATTACCCTGATTACTGATAGTGGTTTGGAGTTTCTGGTATCCGAACCAACCAAGATATGGAAGAAAGAGATTCTTGAGTTTTATGGCGCGGCTGTAGTAGACTCAACAGGACTTAAGATTAAATTAACAGTTCATGGAGCAAGAGTCAAAGTGACCTTGAAAAGTTTGAGAAAAATTGTTCATCTTCCAAGAACTCAGGATGAAGAAGAAGTACCAGTATCAAAAACAAGGGAGACACTACAATGGTGTGGATTGGATCCCACCTTGAAGATTATAGCAGCAATTAATAGGAAAGGGATGAATCAGCAAGACAAATTCCTTTCAGAAGTGGTAGGCAAGGTAATTTTGTGTAAGCCAGGGGGACATGATATGATTTCTGCCTATATGTTCAACCTCATGACAAGGATAATTTTTAAGCTCGACACAGATTGGTCTGTTGTACTGTTTGAGAAGATTAAGGAAGGAATAAAGAAGCCTAATTTGGCTAGACTGATGAGTTTGTATTTGGCTGGAGCCATTCTAGAAGTCATGCACCAGATCCCTGGATCTAAAATTAATCATATGAGAAGAATGGACATCAGGATCATCTCTAGATGGGATAGGGTTCTCGCCAAGGACATACCTGAAATAGCAAGCCAAGAAGCTGCTGAGAGATCACCTGCACATGATATAACTGATCATGCACAGGTGCAGGGGGAGCTAGATAGTGTACAAGTACAGGACCTGACTGAGAATGCACAAGTGCACGGGGAGACAGTTACTGCACAGGTACAAGGGGAAGAGAGAATTCACTTGGCAAGTGAAATTGCTTCATAATCTATTCTTGAGAGACCTCTTGTCAACAGTCCAGCACTAGATGTGATCATGAAGGATACATCTGTAGTTGCTGATGCTCCTGATAAAGCTATACCACAAGTATACACTCAATAGGAGTTTACTCTTAAGGAGTTATTTCCTGATATTGAGGGAGCAATAAGTAAGGGGGAGCAAGTAAGGATTGAGGGGGGGCAGGCTGACATTGAGGGGGAGCAGCATAGGACTGAAAAGGAGTTGCCTCCTAGTCCTAAGGAAAGAGTAGACATCCCCAGTTCATCTTCTTCAGAAGATGAGGAAATTAGAAATGCCAAGAAAAAGAAACTGATGGTTTTTAAGAGAAGGAGCCAGAGCTATAAGAAGGCATTGCAAACTACTACTTCACAATCTGCCCTAAAGGCTAATTACAGCTCATTAATGGTGGCTTTGCAAGTTAAATTAGATGAGCAGAGAATGGCTCTAGAGAGGTATGTGAATGAAAGCCATAAGTCACTATAATTTGATTTGGCTCAGGATATTAAATCCCTCAGGTTTGAAGTAAATCTTCATAAGAAATAAATGACAGATTGTTTCCACAAAGGGGGCAATGCTGTAGTATTTCTAGCATAGCAGCAAGTAGCATTCAAGGCTCAAATGGATGACATTGCTGTTAAACAAGGCTATGTCCTTGAAAATCAGATTAGAATGAATGACAATCTGACTGAATCTCACAATAAGATAGTCACTGAAATAAAGAAAAAGTCACTACAATGACTGCAGAAAGAGCTAAAGAGAAAGAGGAATTTGATAAGAAGCTACAGGAAGTCTTAGATTCATTTAAAATAACCCTTACTACTTCTCAGAAAAAAATCTCTGATCAGCTTCTTAAGTTAAAATTATTTTATAAAGATGGTGTAAATTTTTTTGATGGTCAAGTAAGATTTCAAAAATATGACTTAAGAGACCACATTGAAAGAGAAGTCATAAAGGGGGAGAGGGTGTTAGTCAAAGCAGACTCAGATCATGCTAAATGGATATCCAATAGCATCGGAGCCAGTCTGGGATATCCACCCCTTTGTGATGATGATAATGTTGCTGAATCTGGTGTGCAACCTGCTTATGCTGAAGGTGATAAACCAGAAGTTGCTCAGATCATTTACCCTCCAGCAGATTTTGATATGATTCAATAATAGGTTCAGACAATGTACAGTCCTCCACAAGAAGTTGATAATATTATTATAGAGAAATTTGAAATGCCAGAAGCTGCCTTAAAAGCTCAGTAGGAAGCTCAACTACCAAAGAAAAGGTTCAGAGAACAGGCTGAGTTAAAGCCTGATTTTGAGCAATGGAGCCCCACTTCCAGGAATATCATTCTGACTGCTTGGAAAGCTATGAAAGTTCAGGTTCATGAAAGGGTCAAGTGGTATAATGAACAAGAATGACAGAAGTATGAGGCAAGGCAGTAAGCCATTGTGCAACATAGAAGAAAGGCTAAGATTGGGAAGCTACCTCCTAATGCTCAGGAGCCTAGCAAATACTTCCCTAAGCCTTTTCATTATTTTGAAAGACAGAGGATTAAGGATGAAGCTCAGAAGAAGGCAGAATTGAAAGGAAAGAAGCCCATTGATGATGCAGAACCTACTGTGCAAGCTCAGATTAAGCCAGGAAAAGGCATAGTCATGTAGGAGCCTAATCAGCCTTAGGATAGATTTACTAGATTTTGCTAGAACAATGTAATTTTTAATGTTAAAAGAAATCTATGTAATCAGTTGTTAGGAAACTGTTTGACAAGTATAAATAAAACAATGTTTCATGTTCATTGAGCTTATATTATTATTCTGTAATAACATTTTGGTATTTGTTTTGTTTATAAGTTACCCTGTCATATAATGCTTATATACATCATAATGTTTGTTTATTATAAGTGGTGTATATCATTGACTAAAGGGTTATGACTTCTCCAAATAGGGGGAGATTGTTCGGTACATGGGAAAATGTGTGCCTGATTTGAAGAAGCCTCACTTAGTTCAATGATATACATCAAGGTGTATTTGATGTTATTTTGAGTTTATATGTGCAGGTTAAATATATGATAATATGCAGGAAAAATTTTCTAAGTCCATGTGTCGACACTTAAGAAAGCCTGTGTTGACACTTGGAAAAGCTGTGTCGACACCATAAGCAACTATGTCGACACACAAAAGTATTAGTCGACATCAACTGTGTCGACACCGGGAGGCAGTGTCGACACACAGAAGTATTAGTCGACATCAACTGTGTCGACACCGGGAGGCAGTGTCGACACACAGAAGCATTAGTCGACATCAACTATGTCAACACCTGGAGGCAGTGTCGACACACAGAATTCTGTGACTACATCAACTGTGTAGACACACAGGACTTGTGTCGACACACAACAGAGTTTCAACAATATTGATTGCTGTGAAGTGAAGAAGTGTCTGTGTCGACACAAAGAAGCAGTGTTGACACATTCTACAAATGCAGTGTCAAGTAGCTGTGTCGACACCAAAAAAAGCTGTGTCGACATTACCAAAGCCTGTATCGACACTTAATCTACTTGTGTCGACACATAATGACAATCAGTCTCGAAGCTTTGCTGACAAAGAAAAAGGTTCAAGAACTAACTGGAGACTTGACAGTTGTGTATTCCAATAAGTTTGCTGAAGCTATCAGACTTGTCAGAAGTTGGTTAGAATCTGGATCAGCCGGTTATCATGGATGAAGTCTATATATATAGATGGATTCTGTCAAATCAAAAGTACAGAACAACAACAACAACACAAACAACTATTGAAGTATTGATTATTGATCAAGAAAGAGCTCGTCACACAGAAGAAGATTTTCGTGAGAAGATCTAAGAAGACAATCTGAAGTGTCAATCTACTCAGAATTTGTCTAAGGAGAATTCAAGAAAGAATTCTGAAGAAACTTCAGAAGTTCTGGGGATTTAGAGAGATCTTCAGCTGTTGGAGTAAAGTTGGAGACATTTACAAGTCTCTTAAGGAGCATATCTTGAACAAATCTGCTAAGAAGAATATAGATCTATTTCTGAATTCTAAGAAGGGAGCTGGTAGCCAGTCAACTTCAAAGGATATCAACCCTACTGAGTTCAGATTCAAGAAGCTTTGAAGAAAGCTAAGAACGGGTTGATTTCAGCCATCATTCTAATCAAGAAACTGATCAAGAAACCTTTTATCCCTTCTCTTTTAACAAGGTTAAGAGTCCATCTAAAACACTTATCAAATTTTTTAGGAACTTTTCAAAGATTTGAGTTGTAAGCCTATATTATAAAGGCTGAGTGTAGGAGATAAAGATCTCTGAGTGGTAGGGCTTTTGAGCCTGAGTGTAGGAGAAATTATTATCTGAGTTGTAGGCCTTGTGGCAAGGCTTAGGTAGGGCTGTTAGCCTGAGCTGTAGGAGTGTGGTTACACTCTGAGTTGTAGGAACCTTTCAGGGTTCTAATCTGTAAGATCTGTGGATCTGAGAAGAAGGAAGAAGTTAGGCCGAATCTAGCACACTGCTAGATAGGTGAAGGGGGAAAGTTGATGTACCCAGACCTTGGGGAACCACTATAAATCTATGTGCAATCTGTGATGTGTGTGTGATTGTGAATTCTGTGCTGTGATTGCTGTAGAATAGTTAGATTCTATTTAAAGAACTGAAAAATTATTCTGCCTTAAATAAAAAAGAAAAGAACTTATTCACCCCCCTCTAGGTGTTTGGGTTATCTTAAAATCAATTCTATCAAGTGGTATCAGAGGGAGGTTACTCAAAGAAGGACTTAACAGTCTGAGTAAGATCCATAAGGAAGATTCAAGATCAAGAAAATGGGTTCAGGAGAAAATCATAAGGAACTAGGTTCTATGAAATTACTCATTTGCAGGAAAGAGATATTTGGAATATGGAAAGAAAGGGTCAGGCTTTTTATGGAGGCTTCTGATCCAAGGATCTACATTACAGTAAATGAAGGTCCTTATATTCCAATGAAACTATCAGTTCTAGATGCAAATCAAAGAACTCCCAAGGATTTTTCAGAAATGACTAAGGAAGAGATCATCCTGGCAACTATGGATAAAAGAGCTCAGAATATCATAGTAAGTGCCATAGATGATTCAACCTTTCAAAATTTGATTCACTACAAGACCTCCAAGGAAATGTGGGACACCTTGATAGTCTACATGGAGGGTTCTGAAGAAGTCAGGCAAGATAGAAAATCTATGCTGAACCAGGAATATGAGAGTTTCAGACAAGGAATGTCAGATAATATAACTGAGTGTTATAAAAAGTTCTATAGAATAGTAAATGAGCTTATGTCCTATGGAAGGATCTTCAGTACATATGAACTGAATGATAAATTTCTATGATCCTTGACAAAGGATTGGGACACTAAGATCCGTGTCATTAGGAAAGTGGCCAAACTTGCAGATATCTCTCCTCTAACTTTGTTTGGAAAATTGCTATCATATGAGATGCAGTTGATGGATAGGAAAGAGGAAGAGAAAAGTGCAAAAGGGGAGCATAGAGAAAAGTCTGTGGCCCTCAAGGTGGAAGCCACTAGGAAGAATAGGAGGATGTCTCCATCACCTCCTGAGATAGTTGCTGAAATTACTTCAGATAATTCAAACAACCAAAGTTCTGACATCAGTGATTCAGATAAATACTTTGCAGCCTTCACAAGACAGTTTCAGAGATTCCTTAAGAAGAAGCAGTGGAAGTGTAGGCCCTCCACATCTCAACCTGTAGATGACTATTATCAAAAGAGGAAGTCATCTAGGAAGGACAGGAGCAGGTCTAATCCTAGCAAATCTACAACATCAAAGATAGTTTGCTACTGCTGTAATAGGCCTGGACATGTTGTGGTTGAGTGTCCAGACAAAAGAAAGGAGACTGCTGATAAAAAGAAGACTCAACAAAAGAGCAAGAAGGAGAAATCCTTTGTTGCCAAGAAGGAGAAGAGCTTGACAGATCAATCATCTTCAGAGTCTTAATTTGAAGCTGAGCCATACATTGGTCTATATGCAGCAGATGAAGAAGATGAGTTTATGCAAGTGCTGAACTCTATCTATGAACAAGTAGTCCATCAGTGTATGGGACTGATGGCTGTGTTAGAAGAAGACAAGTGCCAGGATCAGCCTGGTCCTAATAAGGTACAATGTATTTCTAGAAATTCAGATTGTAGTACTGGCACAGAGTCAGCTACATCTGCATCAAGTGATGTGGATGGGTCTGAGTCTGAAGGTGATATTCATCAGCTGATAGATGAATATGGGGACTTGTTGCAGGCATTAAATAAAAGCAAAAACTTGGCCAAAACTCAGGCTAAGGAAATTGCAGATCTTAAGATGGCTACATCTGATTTAGAGAAAGAGTTGGATCAAAAAATAAATGAGATTGCCAAATTGAAAACTATAACTGTTATTCAGATGGGCACAATCACATACAAAAATGATCTAATTAAAAGTCTGGAAGCCAGGCTTCAAAAGGAAAAAGATTTGGTGGCTAGTTATTCCAATCCAAAATCAGTTTTACCCTTAATAGATGAGTTTGTGGCTCAAAAGGATAAGGCTGGAATATGCTTTAAAGGTAACACTAGGGCTGTCCAATTCAAGAGAAAGGGCAAAGCCTCAGTCTAGACACTAAATTTTAAAGTCTCTGTAGTTTTTAGAAAGGTATAAGTGCCTTCTAATAAGTATGACCTTGAGAATACTCATGGTCATAGTAAGACTGAAGTTCTAAATGATAAGAGTATTTATGTCAATAAGGCAGCCCATGTCCATAAACCCCATGTTCTTAAGAAAACATTGGGTGTAGCTGCAGCAGTACCAGCACAAAACAAAAAATTTTCTGTCAACAAGACTGCCAAGAATGTATCTAAAAATAGATACAACAAGTATGAATGCTGGTGCTGTTGCAAGATAGGCCATTATGCCATAAATTGCTGGCACAACTCTAGTGTTAGGAAGAACAACAGTCTACCTATTAGAAGAGCAGCAGGTAGATTTGTTAAGTATGAAGCTAACTTGAACCAAGGACCCAAGACTTTCTTGGGTTCTACGGAGAGGTAATTCTTTATTGTAGGTTAGTCCAAGTTACCATGCCCCTATATGGTACTTGGATAGTGGATGTTCCAGGCACATGACTGGAATAAGGGGGTTGCTGAAGGAGTACTTACCTATCATAAATGGGTCTAATATAATCTTTGGTGGTTTTGAAAAGGGAATCATCAAAGGATTTGGTAACATTTCTAATAACCAGATTACTATCACTCAAGTGGCCTATGTGAAGGGTTTGAAACACAACCTTATAAGCATAAGTCAGCTGAGTGATTTAGGATATGACATTTCATTTATTAAGAATGGTTATCATATCAAAAGATCAAGTGATCAAAAGGTCATATTGACAGGATATAGAAAAAGAAATGTGTACTGTCTTAGCTTTGAGTGTGAGAACAATGGTTCTCCTATTTGTCTTGTAGCTGATGAGAGAGCCTCTCATTATGTCAAATAGCACAAGAGGTTGGCCCATCTTAACTACAAAATAATTGGTCAACTCTTTAGCAAAGAGTTAGTAAGGAATGGTCCAAAAGTTAAGTGTATAAAGGATGAGATATGCTCAGCTTGTCAAAAAGGCAAGTAGACAAAATTCTCCTTTCATAGCCTTGAAAACAAGGATTCAGTGAGGTGTCTATACCTCTTACATATGGATCTATTTGGTCATATTCCAGTTCATAGTCTAGGTAGGAAGGTCTACACTTTTTTGGTGGTAGATGACTATTCTAGATATTCCTTGGTGTTCTTTCTGAGACAAAAATCAGAAACCCCAAGTGTTTTATACAGCTTTGTCAAGCAAATTCAGAATGAATTTGACAGTATAGTGGTCAAAATCAGAAGTGACCATGACACTGAATTTCAATCTGAGAGTATGACAAAACTGTGTGAAGAATTTGGGATTTTTCAAGAATTCTCCTCACCTAGAACACCACAGCAAAATGGTATTGCTGAAAGGAAGAATAGAACATTGATTGAGGCTGGTAGAACTCTATTGAGTGACACTTCTCTCCCAGAATATTTCTAGATTGAGGAAGTAAACACTGCATGTCATGTGATCATTAGGGCTTCTATCACCAAAAGCCACAAAAAGACTCCCTATGAGATCATGAAGGGTAGAAAACCAAACTTATCCTATTTTAGGATCTTTGGTTGCAAGTGCTATGTCCTTAATAATGGCAAGTCTTATCTAACTAAGTTTGCTGCCAAATCCCAAGATGGGATATTTGTTGGGTAAAACAATAATAGTAAGGCTTATAGGGTCTACAACTTGATTACTCAAGTTATAGAAGAGTCTGTACATGTTGTCTTTGATGAAACAAGATTGATTAACAGTGAATTGCCTTATAGCTCATGCAGTTCTATAGGTATAAATGAGAGAATGGACAAGCTTACCATTACAAAAAAGTCAACTGCAGAGCAGGAAGTTGAAAATTGTGGCTACTGTCCAGGGGAAGTACAGGACTCTCTAGATGCTGATGAAAACCAAGCGGTGCAGCATATTTAAGAGACTGGAGGTGATCAACCTGAAGATACTCTATCTCCACCTGTTAGATACTTAAAGGATCATCCAGCAAATCAGATAATTTGTGATCCAAGACATGGAGTGCAAACCAGAAGCAGGAACTTGAACACAGTGCTTTGCTCAAGCTTCCTATCTCAACTGGAGCCAAAGAAATTTGAAGAAGCTATTCTAGACCCACATTGGATTGATGGCATGCAAGAGGAGCTAAATAATTTCAGAAGGTGCAAGGTATGAGAGTTAGTTCCTAAACCAAAAGACCACAACATCATTGGAACAAAGTGGATCTTTAGGAACAAACAGGATGAGAATGTGATCATTGTGAAGAACAAAGCAAGACTTGTTGCAAAAGGATACAGGCAGGAAGAGGGTAATGAATTTGATAAAACCTTTGCTCTAGTAGCAAGACTGGAAGTAATTAGGATGTTCCTTGCCTATGCAAAAAATCAAGGCTTCAAGGTATTCCAAATTGATGTAAAATCAGCATTCCTAAATGGAAATCTAAAAGAAGAAGTCTATGTAGAGCACCCCTAAGGTTTTGTTGATTCTTTCAAACCTGATTATGTTTATAGACTTAGGAAAGCTTTGTATGGGTTAAAGCAAGCCCCAAGGGTTTGGTATGAAACCCTGTCTACTTTCCTTATTGAGAACAAATTCTCAAGGGGGAAAATAGACAAAACTCTATTCCTAAGGGAGTCCAAAGGAAAGATAATCTTAGTCCAGATTTATGTAGATGACATAATATTTGGGTCTACAGAAAGCAATCTTTGCAAAAAGTTTGCTAAACTTATGCAAGGGAAGTTTGAGATGAGCAGCATGGGAGAACTTAAGTTCTTCTTGGGACTTCAAGTAAGATAGACTGATGATGGCTTGTCCATATCTCAATCTAAGTTCACCAAGGAGTTAATTAAAAAGTATGGTATGGAATCATACTCCACCTTGAGAACTCCTATGGGAACAAGTATGCTTATATGCAAAGATGATACAGGTAAACTTGTAGATGAGTCTTTGTATAGAGGAATAATTGGCTCTCCTCTATATCTAACTGCTAGTAGACCAGACATTATGTATGCAATATGTGTCTATGCTAGGTACCAATCATGCCCTAAAGAATCTCATTACACTGCAGTAAAAAGGATTTTGAGATATATAAAGGGCACACCTAATCTAGGCCTTTGGTACCCTAGGAATGGAGATTTTCTACTGACAGGCTATTCAGATGCAGACTTTGTAGGTTGCAAAGAAGATAGAAAAAGCACAACAGGCACCTGTCAATTTCTAGGAGGAAGATTGGTGTCTTGGAGAAGTAAGAAGCAGACTAGTGTGACAATTTCCATAGCTGAGTCTGAATATGTGGCAACAGGAAGTTGTTGTGCACATCTATTATGGATTCAGCACCAACTAGAAGACTATGGTATTCAAGTAAGTAGAACACCTTTATTTTGTGATTCTACTAGTTCTATTTCTATTGCTAATAATCCTGTTTCACATAGTAGGACTAAGCATATAAAAAATAGATATCATTTTCTAAGTATGTCAAGTGTCGACACATCATCAATAGGTGTCGACACATAGAAGTCAACACCGTTGTCAAGACATTAGAAGTATGTGTCGACACATTTCAACAGTGTCGACACATTTAGACAGTTTTTGCCCGCCTTTTGACCTTCTTTGTCTAGAAGGGTATAAATAGGTCAAGAACATATTCTGTAACACACTCTCCAGGTTTTCGAGACTAAAACCTTGTGTCGACAAACTCTCTTCTCTCAATCCAAGTTTTCTCACAATCCCAATGGCGCCAAAGGTTGAAGATAACATTAACGAAGGATATGAGTTGGTTCGCCATGCCTTTGATGATGCGGAGTCAGAAGTTAAAGGGGTAATTACCCTGATTACTGACAATGGTTTGGAGTTTCTGGTATCCGAACCAACCAAGATATGGAAGAAAGAGATTCTTGATTTTTATGGCGCGGCTGTAGTAGACTCAACAAGACTTAAGATTAAATCAACAGTTCATGGAGCAAGAGTCAAAGTGACCTTGAAAAGTTTGAGAAAAATTCTCCATCTTCCAAGAACTCAGGATGAAGAAGAAGTACCAGTATCAAAAACAAGGGAGGCACTACAATGGTGTGGATTGGATCCCACCTTAAAGATTGGAGCAACAATTAATAGGAAAGGGATGAATCAGATAGGCAAATTCCTTTCAAAAGTGGTAGGCAAGGTAATTCTGTGTAAGCCAGGGGGACATGATAGGATTTCTGCCTATATGTTCAACCTTATGACAAGGATACTTTTTAAGCTCAACACAGATTGGTCTGTTTTACTGTTTGAGAAGATTAAGGAAGGAATAAAGAAGCCTAATTTGGCTAGACTGATGAGTTTGTATTTGGCTGGAGCCATTCCAGAAGTCATGCACCAGATCTCTGGATCTAAAATTAATCATATGAGAAGAATGGACATCAGGATCATCTCTAGATGGGATAGGGTCCTCACCAAGGACATACCTGATATAGCAAGCCAAGAAGCTGCTGAGAGATCACCTGCACAGGACATAACTGATCATGTACAGGTGCAGGGGGAGATAGATAGTGTACAAGTACAGGACCTGACTGAGAATGCATAAGTGTAGGGGGAGACAGTTACTACATAGGTACAAGGGGAAGAGAGAATTCACTTGGCAAGTGAAATGGCTTCACAATCTATTCTTGAGAGACCTCATGTTAATAGTCCAGCACTAGATGTGATCATGGAGGATACATCTGTAGTTACCAATGCTCCTGATAAAGCTGTACCACAAGTATACACTCAACAGGAGTTTACTCTTGAGGAGTTGTTTCCTGATATTGAGGGAGCAACAAGTAAGGGGGAGCAAGTAAGGATTGAGGGGAGAGCAGGCTGACATTGAGGGGAGCAGCATATCACTGAAAAGGAGCTGCCTCCTAGTCCTAAGGAAAGAGTAGACATCCCCAGTTCATCTGCTTCAGAAGATGAGGAAATTAGAAATGCCATGAAAAGGAAACTGATGGTTTTTAAGAGAAGGAGCCAGAGCTATAAGAAGGCATTGCAAACTACTACTTCACAATCTGCCCTAGAGGCTTATTACAACTCATTAATCGTGGCTTTGCAAGTTAAATTAGATGAGCAGAGAATGGCTCTAGAGAGGTATGTGGATGAAATCCATAAGTCACTATAATTTTATTTGGCTCAGGATATTAAATCCATCAGGTTTGAAGTAAATCTTCATAAGAAAGAAATGACAGATTGTTTCCACAAAGGGGGCAATGCTGTAGTATTTCTGGCTGAGCAGCAAGTAGCATTCAAGGCTCAAATGGATGACATTGCTATTAAACAAGGCTATGTCCTTGAAAATTAAATTAGAATGAATGACAATCTGACTGAATCTCACAATGAGATAGTCACTGAAATAAAGAAAACAGTCACTGCAATGACTGCAGATAGAGCTAAAGAGAAAGAGGAATTTTATAAGAAGCTACAAGAAGCCTTAGATTCATTTAAAACAGCCCTTACTACTTATCAGAAAACAATCTCTGATCAGCTTCTTAAGTTAAAATCATTTTATAAAGATGGTGTAAATTTTCTTGATGGTCAAGTAAGATTTCAAAAAGATGACTTAAGAGACCACATTGAAAGAGAAGTCATAAAGGGGGAGAGGGTGTTCGCCAAAGCAGGCTCAGATCATGCCAAATGGATATCCAATAGCATCAGAGCCACTCTGGGATATCCACCCCTTTGTGATGATGATAATGTTGCTGAATCTGGTGTGCAACCTGCTTATGCTGAAGGTGATCAACCTAAAGTTTCTCAGATCATTTACCCTCCAGCAGATTTTGATATGATTCAACAACAGGTTCAGACAATGTACAGTCCTCCACAGGAAGTTGATAATATTATTATAGAGAAAGTTGAAATGCAAGAAGCTGCCTTAAAAGCTCAGCAGGAAGCTCAACTATCAAAGAAAAGGTTCAGAGAACAGGCTGAGTTAAAGCCTGATTTTGAGTAATGGAGCCCCACTTCCAGGAATATCATTCTGACTGCCTGGAAAGCTGTGAAAGATCAGGTTCATGAAAGTGGCAAGTGGTATAATGAACAAGAATGGCAGAAGTATGAGGCAAGGCAGGAAGCCATTGTGCAACATAGAAGAAAGGCTAAGATTGGGAAGCTACCTCCTAATGCTCAGGAGCCTAGCAAATACTTCCCTAAGCCTTTTCATTATTTTGAAAGGCAGAGGATTAAGGCTGAAACTCAGAAGAAGGCAGAATTGAAATGAAAGAAGCCCATTGATGATGTAGAACCTACTGTGCAAGCTCAGATTAAGCCAGGAAAAGGCATAATCAACAAGGAACCTGATCAGCCGTAGGATAGATTTACTAGATTTTGCTAGAACAATGTAATTTTTAATGTTAAAAGAAATTTATGTAATCAGTTGTTAGGAAACTGTTTGACAAGTATAAACAAAACAATATTTCATGTTCATTGAGCTTGTATTATTATTCTGTAATGACATTTTGGTATTTGTTTTGTTTATAAGTTACCCTGTCATATAATGCTTATATACATCATAATGTTTTTTTATTATAAGTGGTGTATATCATTGATTAAAGGGTTATGACTTCTCCAAATAGGGGATATTGTTGGGTACATGGGAAAATGTGTACCTGATTTTAAGAAGCCTCACTTAGTTCAATGATATACATCAAAGTGTATTTGATGTTATTTTTAGTTTAGATGTGCAGGTTAAGTATATGCTAATATGCAGGAAAAAGTTTCTAAGTCCATGTGTCGACACTTAAGAAAGCCTGTGTCGACACTTGGAAAAGCTGTGTCGACACCAGAAGCAACTGTGTCGACACACAGAAGTATTAGTCGACATCAACTGTGTCGACACCGGGAGGCAGTGTCGACACACAGAAGTATTAGTCGACATCAACTATGTCGACAATGGGAGGCAGTGTCGACACACAGAAGCATTAGTCTACATCAACTGTGTCGACACCTGGAGGCAGTGTCGACATATAGAATTCTGTGACTACATCAACTGTGTAGACACACAGGACTTGTGTCGACATACAGCAGAGTTTCAATAATGTTGATTGCTGTGAAGTGAAGAAGTGTCTGTGTCGACACAAATAAGCAGTGTCGATACATTCTACAGATGTAGTGTCAAGTAGCTGTGTCGACACCAAATGAGCTGTGTTGACATCACCAAAGTTCGTGTGTCGACACTTAATCTACTTGTGTCGACACATAATGACAATCAGTCTTGAAGCTTTGCTTACAAAGACAAAGGTTCAAGAACTGACTGGAGACTTGACAGCTGTGTATTCCAAAAAGTTTGCTAAAGCTATCAGACTTGTCAGAAGTTGGTTAGAAACCGGATCAGCCGGTTACCATGGATGAAGTCTATATATATAGATGGATTCTGTCAAATCAAAAGTACAGAACAACAACAACAACAACACAAACAACTATTGAAGTATAAGTTATTGATCAAGAAAGAGCTCGTCACAAAGAATAAGATTTTCGTGAGAAGATCTAAGAAGACAATCTGAAGTGTTAATCTACTCAGAATTTTTCTAAGGAGAATTCAAGCAAGAATTCTGAAGAAACTTCAGAAGTTCTTGAGATTGAGAGAGATCTTCAGCTGTTGGAGTAAAGTTGGAAATATTTACAAGTCTCTTAAGGAGTAGATCTTGAACAAATCTGCTAAGAAGAATATAGATCTATTTCTGAATTCTAAGAAGGGAGCTGGTAGCCAGTCAACTTCAAAGGAGATCAACCTTATTGAGTTCAGATTCAAGAAGCTTTGAAGAAAGCTAAGAACGGGTTGATTTCAGCCCCATCAGTCTTATCAAGAAACTGATCAAGAAACCTTTTATCCCTTCTCTCTCAACAAGGGTAAGAGTCCATCTAAAACACTTATCAAATTTTGTAGGATCTTTTCAAAGATCTGAGTTGTAAGCCTATATTATGAAGGCTGAGTATAGGAGATCAAGATCTCTGAGTGGTAGGGCTTTTGAGCCTGAGTGTAGGAGAAATTATTCTCTGAGTTGTAGGCCTTGTGGCAAGGCTGAGGTATGGCTGTTAGCCTGAGCTGTAGGAGTGTGGTTACACTCTAAGTTGTAGGAACCTTTCAGGGTTCTAAGCTGTAAGATCTGTGGATCTGAGAAGAAGGAAGAAGTTAGGCTGAATCTAGCACACTGCTAGATAGGTGAAGGGGGAAAGTGGATGTACCCAGACCTTGGGGAACCACTATAAATCTATGTGCAATCTGTGATGTGTGTTTGATTCTGAATTCTGTGCTGTGATTGCTGTAGAATAGTTAGATTCTATTTAAAGAACTGAAAAATTATTCTGCCTTAAATAAAAAAGAAAAGAACCTATTCACCCCCCTCTAGGTATTTGGGTTATCTTGAAATCAATTCTATCAATTCTCTTTAAGTTTTCATGTAAGTACTCATGAAATAAATCGGAAGAATAAGTGCTTTCAACGAATCTACAAGACATCTCGACGAATCGACGAGATACCACGAGTTCTCTCAATGAATTTCACAAGCACACACGTGAGCTTTCGACGAATGTACTTATCCAGATCTTCTTTATTTATTGGATCTGAAGAATCTTTATTGAATATTCAATGGCACGTGCCTCTTCGATTTCTGCAAAATAAAATATCTATATAAGTGTTTTAAAAGACATACGAGACTTCACACATACTTCTCGAAACCCTTCGTCGAACTGTGCAATCATTTCTTTGTTTTTACACCGCTAGTTTTTAGTCTCCCGTCGTTTCAACTCTAGTTCTCGAACCTTCAAGTTGGAGGAGAGCTTGTTAGGTCAGGGTTTGTCAGCACGTCAGATGAATTTCACCACATCATTATGCTCCTGGAAACCACTGGATTATCGTTTGTCTTGGAAAACGAGTGTTGGGTACTTGATAGAGAGGTTCTTGAATTTTATAAGAATGCAGAGCTGAAACAAGAACGGTCCTTGATCAAAAGCAGTAGTCAAAATTTTGAGGTTAGAATGAAGCCGAAGTTTCTACACCAATTTTTGCAAATGCCAAAAGTAGAGGAAGATGATGAACTATCTGATGAAGACTACAATCGAGCCTTAACATTATGTGATTTAGAGAAGAAACCTACTATAACTTGAAGGAAGAAGATAAACGATGAAGGACAATTGTTAACAAACATTCTCAGGAAGGTGCTTCTGTGCAAGACCAGTTCTCATGACTATGTTTCAGGAGACATGTTCAGGTTACTGACAATAATTATTTATAGAAAAAGTGGGGAATAGTCTTGTTTGACTGAATAAAGGCCTGGTTAATGACACCAAATTTGGGAAAGATTATCACTCTTTACCTCAATCAGTTGGAAAAAAATCAATTTGGTATGTCAACAGGAATGCAGATTCATCATCTCAAGAAGATAGACTCCTCAATTTTTGCTAGATGGGAAAGGAGAATTCCCAAGCAAGGTGCAGAGAGGGAAGTGGGTGAATGTTCTGGTATGCAGGAAAGACCTAACCCTGCATCTGTAGAGAAGGGCGTGCCTCCACCCCAATAATGCACCTGAGAATGTTGGTGCAGTTGCCGAGGGGGAGAACATAAAAGAATTAGCTAAAGAAACAAATTCTTTCATGTTTCAGGAGAACTGATCTCAGGAAGTTAGTGCCCTCAATCAGACAATTCTTTGTTGCAGTCTTTTGAAGCTCTACTTGCTCAACAAAAGGATCAATTTGATCATTCCATGAAACACATTATCTCAAAGGTTTGTGAAGTCGAGAAGGATTTAAATGATGGCCTTGCCCAAGTCAATCATAACATGGAAAAAATCTGAAGACATATTGACTGGGTGGATCTTCTAAGGTGGTAAAGTTGTTGACCATATCATTCAGGGCATCAATCATGTGTATGGAAAGGTAGTCCATCTATCTGATGAGAATGATGAGATGATGTATTCCCATGATTCGAGCATGCATTATATTGATTCAAAGATGGGAGAGTTCAAGGATGTGATTATCCAAACCCTACTTGAAGAAGTCAGAAAAGGAGAGGAAAAACTTAAAAGTAAGTTGGAATCATTGAAAGAAGGCATTCGACATCAGATTCACAGTGTTAATGAATGCTGTTTTCAAAATACCAAATGGCTATATGATGAGTTTTTAGGGGGAGATCAACCTCAGTTCTCTGGTTCAAAACAACCTTTTGTTGGTTATGCCCCTCCAGATCAGTATGCATAGTTGTCAGATCCTGCTATGGAAGAATCCTCAAGGCCCCGTCAGAAAAGGAGAAGGGATGGGGAAGGACCGTCCACAAGCAGATCAGAACTAGCCCAATAGAAAGATTTTGCTGAAGTTTGGAGTACTATCTCCAAAGGGATTATTCCGGACACTTTCGATTTAGTTGATTTGTCAAATGAGGATCCAAGGCAATATTACAAAAAGGAAGATTGGGATAAGCATGAGATTTCCAAAGTAAAGAGGAGGATTCATTTTAGAAAGCAGGGAAAATCCAATCATGATGCTCCTTCTCCTCCACCTAAATATTTTCCCAAGCCTAGTGCCTATTTTGACAGTCAAGCAAAAAAGAGGAAGGGGCAATCATAAGACTTTTATTTCTTCATGATCTATTTTGATGAGAATGTCTTGAAATGTCATTAAAAAAACTCATATAAATATTATTATTTTGTTGATCTCTATTCTTTTCATTATGTCATTTCAGTGTTTCTTGTATATTTTCTTTTCCGTGCAATTCAGCTTAGTATATAGGGTTCTAACTTCTTCAAATAGGGGAAGATTGTTGGGTATTGTATCCACAATATCTCTGATTTGAAGAAGCGTCCCTTGAACTAAGTTGAATTGATTATGTATTTGATGTTGTTTTTTAGTTTTGTGCAGTGTTGATCTTAATTGCGAAGTACTAACCATTGTCAGGTTATAATGGGTCTCCAAACACAGTTCTACGCAATGTAATTCCTCATTTTATAGAACATCGTGTTGACCCCATATGTAATCTCTCTAATGGGGTATTCTTCATCTCTAGAATCCCAAAGAAAGTTGTTGTTTAGATTTTCAGAATTTGCTAAGTAATTTCGTCGAGTAGTCTCATAAGGACTCGTGAAATTCATCGAGAACTCATGTAAGTACTCGCAGAATTCGTCGAGTGATCTTGAGAGTACTTGAGAGATCACTGTGAACTGTTCTCCAGAATGGATCTAGAGATAGTTTGAAGTTAATTTGTCGAAAGGTCACGTGAAGTCTAAATACCTCAAGCAAGCTCTTTCTCAAGCAATTTTGATGGGTTCGCCGAGTGGCCTCGAGAGTATATGTAAGGTCTTGATGAATTATTTCAATTTGGACTTAAAACAATTTTCGTTTTTGTTTTTGGCGGTTTTTTAGATTTAGGGTTTCCGCCATATACGTATGCATGGATGGTACAACTGAGTTCAGAATTTAGCAGTTCGTGAGGAATCGCTTATAATTAGTAAAGGGTATTTTTTTTCAGAAGCCCTAATCAGTTATCGTGAATCGTAAACCAAATCACAAAGTTCAAACCGCTCATCACAGAAGGCGACCATTTCACGATTCCTCCTATAAGAAAAGCCCCGAACGATCTCGTGATTTCAGATTCAAATACTTTCAGAGATCCGTCGATTCTCAGATCAGTTCTTTCTTCACAAGTTTCAGATCCTTCTTCCTCAAGATTTCAGAAAAAGCTTGGTTGTTTTTAGATTTGAGAGAGAAGACTGTTTTCAATCCATTTATTTTCTTATTACTTTGCAAGAAGTTGTTTCTTCAGAGTTTTTGTATATCCTTGTTGAAGGATCTAGTGTAGGAGAAGTGGTTCTCCGAGATTGTAGGAGTTGGATACTCCGAGTGTAAGATTTATTTAATCTGAGTTTTGGTGAAGTAGTCGAGTCTAGCCTGAAGTGCTAGATAGGCGAGGTGGGAAAGTAGATGTACCCATTATTGAAACCAAAAAATCGGTCTCTATGGAGTTCACCCTTGGGAAAGGGGTGATCGCACACCTACTTCTCGCATGCAAGCAAAATGACAAGGAAAAAGAACAAAGAACTGACCCAAGGGCTCGGCGCGGAGGTCCCACCACATGCCCGAAAGATCTTAGAGCGCTTCCCCTCCCTAGCCAAGAGCCGAGCTAAGGGTCTGTTTGTTTTAGCTCTGGCGGATTGAAAAGCTGCTGTCCAGATAGAGCTGTTTTAAAATAGATCTCTGGGGAGTTGTTTTGAAAAGCTGCAGTCTGTTTGGTTGTTATTTGCAGAACTGCTCTTTGAAAAGCTGCAGACTGTTTGGATGCGCAAATTTTGGCTGTTTGGAGAAACAACTCTTGGAAGCTGTTTTTTTAAAAACTAAAAATTTCAAAATAACACATAACATTAGTCTTTTATTACATAGTTCTAGAAAGTAGGATAAATATTCTTCCAACATGCAGCGACTCTTGAGAACATCCAATCCAGTAGCATCATATATTTCGCCTTCCGATCACCTGCGCGCATTGTATATTTCTTCGGCAATGATATCTCGTACTGTAGACATATGTTCTGCTCCAGCAGCATCATACATATCGCCTTCAATATCATTCTCTGCCGCAGGGTGTGCATCCTCTGAGGGAATGAAAGAAGACTCATCAGCATCACAAGCATTAAACTCAGGGTCCCAACGAGATGGATGTCTCCGAATGAAGTTATGTAAGGCCATTGTTGCAAGGACAATGGAGCGTTGTTTCTTGAAGGTGTACTGCGGCATTTTGCTTAAAATGTGCCACTTTTTTTTCCACACTCCAAACGTTCGCTCGATAACTCCACGAAGAGATGAGTGCGCCTTATTGAAATGTTCGTGCCTGCCTTGAACAGGCCGACTCCCACGGACAAAGTCTGATAAGTGATACCTTGTTTCTGGATACGGCTTCAAATAACCCGTCTTTAACGGGTATCCAGCATCCACCAAATAATATTTACCTGCAATTATTTGCTCTGTTAAACCGGTAAACATTATCAAATAAGGGCTAATTGACTGAATGTAAACATATTGATTAGTATACCTTGTGGGGGATGCGGAAACTGTAATCTATCGTCCGACAAAGCACGCGCGAAGATGCGACTATCATGAGCAGTTCCCTCCCATCCAGCAAGAGCAAATGTAAAACACATGTTAAAATCACATACTGCCATTACATTTTGTGTCGTCGTGCCATGACGTCCTATGTATCGTACTTGATCTTCAACCGGTATCCTCGCATCAACATGTGTACCGTCAATGGCACCAACACAATCCTTGAAAAATGGCATGTAACGAGAATCATACCGTATCTCAGCGGGAATATCTCTGAACTGACGGTCAATAGGCTTTATAACATCAATCGAGAGTAACAGTAGCGATCTAATCCCTTTTGAAAAATATCTACTTATTGTTTCAGTTGAGTGCTGGAACCGTTCTTTCGTTAATCTAAAAGAACCTCGCTGTGCTAAGATATACAAGGTGATCCCTAGTATTTCTCTTGAGGACGTCCGCCTTGATCCTTGAAGCTCGTGATCTACCTCCAGCTTGTGAAGTAAATCTGTGAAAATCCGTTTAGACATTCGAAATGCATCATGAATTCTGTCAGGATGTCCTTCTAGTAATTCACTGATCCATTTTGCCCCCGTTTGATTAGATGTCATGCATGGGCGTCTGTCTCGGACATGATAATTCAGCCTCTCGATCGATGACATGACCACACGACAATACTCTATATATTGTGTCCGCTCCGGTGAAAGACTAGTTGAATCACCAGAATCTTCAGATGAGTCATGATCTTCCATTACTAGTCACTGCATTTAATGAATAACAGCACGTCAAATCATCTATCATGATATAC
Organism: Platanthera zijinensis; assembly: GCA_039513925.1. Classification (NCBI taxonomy): domain Eukaryota; kingdom Viridiplantae; phylum Streptophyta; class Magnoliopsida; order Asparagales; family Orchidaceae; genus Platanthera; species Platanthera zijinensis. Next base: position 52,077,119 of record CM077085.1, on the reverse strand, counting down.
AATATCTAAAAGGTACATAGAAAACAGTAAGCAGAAACATCAAAGACATATTGTCATGTCGATATATAAAGCATCATAGAACACTAATTATAATCCATATAAATATTATAACCAAAAAGCTAATACTCATGCAGATCGTACAACAACAACAAACAAACATAAACATCATCGTGTTTTAAAAGCAAAATAGACAAGACATAAAATAGATCAAAGTAAGCTCGTGTCACTGAGCCCTCTTCTCGTATGCCTTCGTAATCCACCAAACCCTCATATCTTCTGGGATACTCATGAAGATCTCCCTAGTGGTCTTGTCCCTGATGTGCTCGAGTGCAAAGTAATATAGATCCAGGTTTGTAATGAGCTCTGGGCTGCTTAAAATCAACTCCACCACCTCTTTGATCGTGACAACTGGTGGAGGCTTCAATGCTAGTGTGGACTGCTGTAACTCTGACATCAAAGACAATGCCAGTCCTTTGTTCTTTCCAATCTTCCTTCTTTTACTCGCCGCGGAGGACGCATTTCCAGGTGTTGAACCTCCCCCTAACTCTTCTGGTCCACCTTGATTGGTCTCTATGTTATCAGCCACATCATCGTCTTCCAACTGGATCCTTCCGACATCCGGTGGCAAACTCCCAATTGAAGGAGCCCATGAGTCTTCTCCAGTTGCGACTACCTGACTGAACATAATATTCAATTTCTCCTCCAAGTCAGGTGCAATACCGCCGCATCGAAATTTCTTCACCCCTGGGAAAACCTGGTGCAATAAATATATCAATATTAATACCTGAACAAATATAAACAAATATATCAATATTACTGAAACAGAACATGTTTTCGTGCATACCTTGACCTTCTCTGTCCACCATTCTTCTGATGCAGCAATAGTCCTCTTCTCTGGATCCCAGCCTAATCCAGTCTCACCATGTTTCAACTCCTTCCATAACTTCCAATCCTTCTTCAAATGATCCCATTTATTTTTCATCTGCATTCGATCGTAGTTTTTGCCTGTTCTTTCTTTAAACCCTGCAATCAAATTTTTCCATCCTTCTTTGCTAAAGTGCGTGGTTGGCCGATTCCCCAACCCAATCTCTTTTATACAGAGATCACAAAATAACATCACTTCGCTTGACTCCCAACTTGCTACAATTCCTCCTTCCTTTGGTACTACCATTGTGCTATTAACTAATAAAATTAAAATACAAATTACTAATATATTCACAAACACACACACCCACAAACACAAACATTCACACTCACATTCACATACACATTCACATTCAAACCAACACACTCACATTCACACTCACACTCACACACATATTCACACACACACATTCACATACACACTCACACGCACAATTCACACACACATTCACATACATTCACACTCACATTCACATACACATTCACATTCAAACCAACACACTCACATTCACACTCACACTCACACACATATTCACACACACACATTCACATACACACTCACACGCACAATTCACACACACATTCACATACATTCACACTCACATTCACATACACATTCACATTCAAACCAACACACTCACATTCACACTCACACTCACACACATATTCACACACACACATTCACATACACACTCACACGCACAATTCACACACACATTCACATACATTCACACTCACATTCACATACACATTCACATTCAAACCAACACACTCACATTCACACTCACTCTCACACACACATCCACACACACACATTCACATACACACTCACACACACAATTCACACACACATTCACATACACACTCACACGCACAATTCACAAACACATTCACATACATTCACACTCACATTCACATACACATTCACATTCAAACCAACACACTCACATTCACACTCACACTCACACACATATTCACACACACACATTCACATACACACTCACACGCACAATTCACACACACATTCACATACATTCACACTCACATTCACATACACATTCACATTCAAACCAACACACTCACATTCACACTCATTCTCACACACACATCCACACACACACATTCACATACACACTCACACACACAATTCACACACACATTCACATACACACTCACACACACAATTCACACACACATTCACATACAACCCAACACACATTCATTCACATACATTCACACTCACACACACATTCACATTCACACACACAATTCACACTCACACACACAATTCACACACACACACATTCACTCTCACACACATTCAAACACACATTCACTCTCACACACATTCAAACACACATTCACTCTCACACACATTCACACACACATTCACATACACACTCACACACACAATTCACACACACATTCACATACAACCCAACACATACACATTCACATACATTCACACTCACACACACATTCACATTCACACACACAATTCACACTCACACACACAATTCACACACACACACATTCACTCTCACACACATTCAAACACACATTCACTCTCACACACATTCACACACACATTCACATACACACACACACACATTCACACACACAATTCACACTCTCACACACAATTCACACACACACACACATTCACTCTCACACACATTCAAACACACATTCACTCTCACACACATTCACACACACATTCACTCTCACACACATTCACACACACATTCACATACACATTCACACACATTCACACACATTCACACTCACACACATTAACACACACACACACACACACATTCACTCTCACACACATTCACACACACACATTCACATACACATTCACATACACACACACACACACACACATTCAAGCACACAAATTCACATTCAACCCAACACATACACATTCACACACAATTCACACTCACACACACAATTCACACACACACACATTCACTCTCACACACATTCAAACACACATTCACTCTCACACACATTCACACACACATTCACATACACACACACACACATTCACACACACAATTCACACTCACACACACAATTCACACATACACACACATTCACTCTCACACACATTCAAACACACATTCACTCTCACACACATTCACACACACATTCACTCTCACACACATTCACACACACATTCACATACACATTCACACACATTCACACACATTCACACTCACACACATTAACACACACACACACACATTCAAACACATTCACACACACATTCACATACACATTCACATATACACACACACACACACACACACACATTCAAACACATTCACATACACATTCACATACACACACACACACAAACATTCAAACACATTCAAACCAACACATACACACACACACATCAAAACACATTCACATACAAACACACTCACAACCACAACACAAGCACAACTACTCAAAAAATATAGCACATACACAAAAAATAAAACATATACCTGAGAAAAAGCCGGTGCTAGGGCTGGAGTTGCAGATCCGGAGGAGGAGGAGAAATCTGGAATCGGCTGCTAGGGTTGGAGTTGCAGAACACCCGATCGCCGGTCGCCGTTCGGAGGTAGGGCACGGGAGAAATCTGGATCCGGTGCTAGGGTTGGAGAAGAGCGTTGCGGAGGTAGGGCTGGTCGCCGGTCGCCGTCCGGGTGTGATGTCGCCGGTCGCCGTTCGGCTGGATGAAGGCTAGGGCTGGTCGTCGGTCGCCGTTCGGCGGGATGTCGCGCAGCGGGATGTTGCACTGGGGGAAGGAGACGCCGATGTCGTTCGGGATCGGGAAGTCTCGCTGCAGGTAGATCTCCGGTCGCCGGTGCAAAGCTGCGGCCGATGCGCGTCGCGGATTCGCCGTCGTCCTGCGGGATCGGGATCGGGAGGAAAAGAAATCGCAACAGCGATTGTTTGGGGGCAGCGCTTTCAAGCGCTGAACGTAGGGGGGAGCAGCTGTGGGAGAAGTGCTCTGGGAGCAGGTATTTTAAGGAGTGCTTTTTAATAAAAGCTGTCCCAAACAGACCCATAACAGCTCTGGCGGCTGGAAAAGCGCTTCTCCAACCGCCAGAGCTTAAACAAACAGACCCTAAGGCAACCTCAGAAAGCACTAAAAGACTGTGGGACAAGTAAGCATGCCTTCTGAGGTTCCCCTTGGGTCCTATTTATAGATTTCTGAAAACGGAATGCAAATAGCCAACCTACGCTGTTCTATCAGCTATGTGCAGCCCAATCGGGTCTGCCAACCACATAACTCCACTGTTCTAACTGGATATGGGCAGACCAGTGGGGAAAAAATGGTAAAAACACTTCACAGATCATTGGGCGAGTAGCTCTCAACAACCTCTACTCGACAAGGGCAGTGAGTGCTCGATGGAGCCGACACCCGCTGCTTCTGCTCGGTCTTTGGCGAGTATGGGCCTGACCTGCCCTGCTCGCCTGCCGCGAGTTCGTTGAGTGGCTAGAGCTTTTCAAAAGGCCCAGAGCTCGACGAACAACCCAGAGCTCGATGAAAGGCCCGGAGCTCGACGAACATCCCAGAGCTCGACGAAAGGCCCAGAGCTCGATGAAAGGTTGAGAGCCCGACAAAAGGCCCAGAGCTCGAAGAACAGCCTAGAGCACGCCGAAAGTCCCAGAGCTCGACGAAAGGTCCAGAGCTCGACGAACAGCCCAGAAGTCGACGAAAGGGGCAGAGCTCGCCGAAAGGGGTAGATCTCGATGAAAGGGGCAGAGCTCGATGAACAGTACAGAGCTCGATGAAAGACCCAGAGCTCGACGAAAGGGGATTGGCGAGTACAAGATCACCTCCCTGAAGCATCCTGCCTTGCCTGGGCGAGTCGGGGCTACTGCCGACCTCTCTAGGGCTAGCTCGCCCAGGGACTCAGACTGCCCGATTTGGCCGGACTGGCTCCTGCTGACTCACTCACTATTTATGGGGTTGTACACAATCCCCGCTCTTTGCGAGGTTGGCACAAGCTCGGAAAGAAACATCCAACCCCACAGGATTCAGCGAGTGTGGCAGGAGCCAGAGAATCTCTCGGTGGGGGCCACCAGCGGCTATAAATATGCACCTACGTACTTGGGTGACCTTTGCTCTTCCCTTTGCTCTAATCTTGCCGAGATGTTATCCCCAAGGAGGTCCAAGAGAGTCTGGCCAAAGCTCATGAGGTTTCATCCACCCACGTCGCCAGTTTGACTGCGATTCCCCCTGTCATTCCGTAGGAGGGTCTGGCCGAACCCAATCCTGAAGAGGGTGAAGCCATTTTCCAAAGAGGCCGAGCACATCCTCTAAGACTTAAAAACGACCCTGGAGCATGGGGCCGGCTCCTCTACTCGGCCCGCCCCTGAGAAGCGGAAAGACATCGTCGACCTCTACGCCGACTCGGACAGCCGACAGGATGACGACGAGGCCTTCTCGCCATGAGTTAATACCCCTCCCGATAACTCGCGACCTAAAACCCCGGAGTCCCGTCCGTAAGACCCGTCCCCCTTCGGGACTCTGGGGCTGGACTCGCAGAGGATGAGTTCTCCAGCTCGTGCCCCCTTCTCCCTGCAACTCGTCGGGACTACTGGGGGAGGTGTTGAGGTCATCCCCGTACCGGGTTTCAATTTCCATCCGCCGAGAACTGAGCACCCGAGCCGGGGAAAAAACTTGAAACTACCCCCACCCCGCTTTTCATTCGAGGCACCGAGCTCGTAAGGCAAGTTGACCTTTAGTGGTCCCTACCCCATAGTCCTTCTTGTGTTCGCCTTTTGTACTAATGCCTGACTGACTTTGCAGCTCTTCCCAGTCAGTTTGAGGCTAACAATTCCTTGGGGCCATCCCGTTATTTGGCCCTCCCTTCTCCAAGCTCGCTAGACTCCTTTCTTGGCCCCGAGGTTGAGAACGACGAGCTGATACTGCGGGGGATTGGGATCTTCAAGAAACTGATGCGCGGGCTACGCAAGGTGTAGGAGGACGACGAGGCGTTACAGCAGGACTATGTGTGGCTTGTTGGCGAGCTTTGGGGACGTCCCCTTCTTGGCTCCTGGACGAGGTCGAGGAGAGCCTCCAGATTGCCCAAAGGAACTTGGGGCGGATTCGTGAGTTCCACAACCCGCGACGACTTGCAGGGAAGGAGACGCGAGGCCGGGGTAGATAGAAATGTCTCCCTCCCCGAGCCTACCGACACTCGCCTCCTGCCCCCTCAGCCCACGCATGTACTGAACTTATTGCTTTTTCCTCCTGCCTCTGATTTTCTTGAATAATATCCTTCTCCTGATTTGTAATAACTCAGAATATTTTTAGATTTCAATGATTGTTATTTGGATGTAATAACCTTCATGTTCAGCTCGGCATGTGATAGGGCAGGTCTCGGAAGTCGGCGATCTGGGGTTGGCGAGCTGAGTCTGGCGAGTAGAACTGATCGGTCGTCTCGGACTTGGACTTCTTTTCCTAATAATAACCCCCTCACCAACCCCGGCCCACCGTCTTTACTGCTTTCATACCTCCTTCTCGTCTTCTCTTCTACCCGTACTCGCGCTCCAAACCTCCCGCAAGAATGGGTAAGACCAACCTCGATTCCGACGAACGCGCTAAGTGCTCTCAGCACTTTGTCGAATACTGCTTTTTTGAGGGGAGCAGACTAAAGAGCGGTTCACAGAGTTCACTGCCGGATTCATACCCTCTGGCTTTGAGGCGCGCCGACCTAGGGAGGGTGAGGCCATCAATACATTCTACCCTGAGGAGCTTGCCTTCCCCATCTCACACTTTGAGGTGGGGTTGTGCCTACTGCTCTGGACCGAAATCCGCCAGATCCTGAAATATTACGGTGTGGTTCCCACGCAGCTCAACTCAAATGCCATCACTATGATGGTGGCATTCACGTGCTTCCTTCGCCGGGAGCGAATAGAGTTCAAACTGACCGTGTTCAGGAAACTCTTCACATACAAGGCGACTTCGGATGGTGTCGCCTACTTTGGGGGCTCCTTTATCAGGGTTCGCGAGATCGCGAACAAACATCACAACTTGATGACCAAGACCATATTCATCAAGGGCAATCTCGGCAACATCCCCTACTCGCCCCAGTAGAAAGGGGAGGAGGTGTACCGACCCCCCACAGTATCCGGCAACGACGCCGAGCTCCACAAGTTCTTCCTCCATAAAGACTTTGAGGGTGCCCACCTCCAAAGGGACCTCGACTCGCTTCTCCCTGTCTGCCCCAGCGAAGGTATACTTCACACTTTATTCTTTCCGAGTTCGCCGAAATAGTAGGATTTTTCTCACCAAGTCTTTTATGCAGGGGAGCGACTGATTCTCGAGAACCCGCCCTTTGCGGATTCGGGACTACTCCCCCCTCGCTCACGAGAAAGCGGCTGCAGCCGCCTGTAGAGATGAGACGACATCGTCCAAGCCCTCCTTTGGCAAGAAGAGGGCTGACCCCGCGGGGTCCAGATCGCCTCGTCGTCATCCACCGCAGAAGAAGTTAAAAGAGGCGGTGGTCTCTCGGCCGAGATAACAACAACAACATCAACAACCCAAGTATATGAGCTCGTCCGAGACCTCCCCGGATGGATCGCCGGAGAGCCCGCTAAAGGAGATGACAGACAAAGGGCAGAAGGGAGGTGAGCCCTCTGCTCCTCCAGCTGCTATGAAGACGCTGACCTATGAGCCGGGTCCGCCGAAGATCCATCCCCTCTTCGGCCTTGGGGGAAGATGGAAGGACTCGGCTTGCTAGCCCGTGGTCCAATGGGACAAGGCGGCCTATCAAATCTCCGTCTCCACCCTCCAGCCTTCCTGGACAGACCACCAGCTCTCCTCCAGTCATGCCTACATGCTCGGCTTCAGCCTCTATGGGCGCGAGGATGCCGAGGCCTACAAGCGCATGAATTTGCGCCAGCTCGTCCATGAGGGCTTGCAAGCCCACATGCGGGCCCTGGAGCTCCATCACATGATGTCTTCTTTAGAAGAATTCTCGTTTGTCCTGTCAATTCAATAGTTTCTGGCTTACCGGCTGTACTTCTTTGACTACTTCCCTCGAGGGACCTCAAGGTCAAGTACGTCACGGCCTCAACCTCAGCCACCTCCTGCAGAAGGCTGAGCAGAAGCGCAACATCGCCCAGGACAAGGTCGTTGACCTAGAGAGGAGGATCGACATTACTGAGGATTTACTCGCAAAAGGCGATGGCGGGTTGGTAAGCATTGATCACCCATTTGTCTTTTTACTTGGGATTTTCCCGCCTCAGATTAACTCACCCGTTTTGCCTTACAGGATGCCGAGGCCGCTAGGGAGTTACAGACTCGCGCCAACGGGCTGGAGGAAGAAAACAACCAGTTGCGTGCCCGCTCTGCCGCGCTGGAGGCTCGTGTCGCCGAGCTAGAGGCTCGCACCACAGAGCTGGAGGGGAATAATGCAAAGTTGAGCAACTAGTATAGAGGGATCCATGGAGAGATCATCCGCCAGACGGAAGTCCTCCTCCCTCCGGGCGGTATCGAGCCCTCCTTCCCATACAAGAGGCCAAGGATTTTCGGCGAGGCTCAGGTTGTTGAGTGGTTTTGGATTAACTCGATTCAGTCTGCCGAATGCACCTTGCAAATCATGAAGGATACGCGAGTGCTGGTGGAAGGCTGCGAGGAGATCACGACGTGAGACCTCGTGCTGAGCCTATTCCCATCGACGCCCCTAGCGAAAAGGAGGACAACTTCGACATGCTCTTCGGAAAATGCTTCAAGGATGATCCTTCTGGAGTGGGCAAAGATCGCCTGTCCGGGGAGGGAGGCGAGAGCTGGCAAGGCGAGCTCAATTTTTGTATTTCTCCCCCCTTTTTATAATCTCGCGTAGGAGAGCTCACTTTTTGTAACAACCACTTAATGAAAGATTTTTCTGCCATGAATTTTTCTATAATCTTTTTCTTGGTCTTTCTTTCCGTGAAGCACTAGCCCGCGAGCTCTCCTCCTTGAGAGACCTCGCAAGGATAGGATCTGCTGCTAGAATGCATGTTTAGGATTCGTACCCGTGAATAGATTCCAAGAGCTCGCCCACTCTAGGTTAACCAAGAATGGACCACCCGTCGAGCTGGGTTCGCCACCACCCAGCTCGCGCACGAGCTACCTCTTCTCTTGCCAATGTCGAGCCAAAATTATTAAAATATTTCACAAGTAAAACTGGAGGGTGGAGGAATGCATCGTTGGAGCTCTCCTTCTTCAAAGGAGGCTTAGGGCCTGGCTCGCCTTATTTCTTTCGAGCTGGGCCCGCATGCTCTGACTTACCTATAAGGGCTTTCTCCTCTATACCCTTAAGGAAGACCGCTCATCTCAAATAACTCTCGGAGAGGGTGGGACTCCCTCGAGTGACATCCATCCCTACCATCTAGGTGAGAGCCTGATAGCAGGATCTGCTCAGGGTCTGAGTAGACTCCCTCGAGTGACATCCAACCCTGCCAGCTAGATGAGAGCCTGACAACGGGATCTGCTCGGGGTCTGAGTAGACTCCCTCGAGTGACATCCAACCCTGCCAGCTAGATGAGATACTGACAATGGGATCTTCTCGGGGTCTGAGTAGACTCCCTCGAGTGACATCCAACCCTGCCAGCTAGGTGAGAGCCTGACAACGGGATCTGCTCGGGGCCCGGGTAGACTCCCTTGAGTGACATCTAGCCCTGCCAACTAGATGAGAGCCTAACAGTGGGATCTGCTCGGGGTCTGGGTAGACTCCCTCGAGTGACATCAGGCTCTGCCAGTTAGGCAAGAGCCTGGCAGCGGGATCTGCTCGGGGTCTGGGTAGACTCTCTGGATTGACATCCACCCTGCCAGCTAGGTGAGAGTCTGACAGCGGGATCTGCTCGGGGTCTGGGTAGACTCCCTCGAGTGACATCCAGCCCTGCCAGCTAGGTGAGAGCCTGTTAGTAGGATCTGCTTGGGTAGAATCTCTCGAGTGACATCCAACCCTGCCAACTAGGTGAGAAAATGACTGCGAGATCTGCTCGGGGTCTGGGTAGACTCCCTCGAGTGACATCCATCCCTGCCAGCTAGGTGAGAGCCTGGCAGCGGGATCTGCTCGGGGTCCGGGTAGACTATCTCGAGTGACATCCAGCCCTGCCAGCTAGATGAGAGCTTGACAACGGGATCTGCTCGGGGTTTGGGTAGACTCCCTCGAGTGACATCTAACCCTACGAGCTAGGTGAGAGCCTGGCAACGGGATTTTCTCGGGGTCTGGGTAGACTCTCTCGAGTGATATCCAGCTCTACCAGCTAGATGAGAGCCTGATAGCGAAATCTGCTCGGGGTCTGGGTAGACTCTCTCGAGTGACATCCAACCCTGCCAGCTAGATGAGAGCCTGACAGCGGGATCTGCTCGGGGTCCGGGTAGACTCTTTCGAGTGACATCCAGCCTTGCCAGCTAGGTGAGAGCCTGTCAGCAGGATCTGCTCGGGGTCTATCAGATGAACACCACCCATTCACACAAAACACGACAGGAGTATTGGCACTTCAAGAAATTTTACTTAGACAGAAGAATGCTACTTATATGGTTCAGGGATAAAAATGTTTTAAGTTATCACCACTCCAGGTGAGACTTAGGGTCTCGCCCTCCACATTCCGGAGGCGGTACCCTCCTAATTTCAGTCTTTCTTATACAATGTATGGACCCTCCCAGTTGGGGTTGAGCTTCCCCATAGCGACTGATCTTCCCACGACATCCACCTTCCTTAGGACCAAATCTTCCTCCGCGAACTGTTTGACTCTAACGTGCTTGTCAAAGTACTTAGCCATTCTTCTCTTTAATTCTTCCTGCCGGATGGCAGAGAGGTCACGTAACTCCTCTACTATGTCGAGGGAGAGCCGCAGCTCCTCCTCATTTTCGCTTGCCATTCCTCCCTGCCTGCCTCTGCCTCGACCACCCGAGGTGTCTGGAACTCGAACTCGATTGGATGCACTGCCTCACATCCATGTGAGAGCTTAAAGGGGGTTTTGTTGCTGTAACCATAGTGATCTGGAAGTGAGCAAGCATGTAGCCTCACTGCCAACTCAGTATGAGCCTATCAGGGTCACACATAAGATTGTGGAGAAATTAAGAGATTAGATCTGTACTATTTAGCACATATGATGAGTTGAAGGATATTGAAAAAGGGGCTGAAAAGATTCTAAGACATTTGGCGTTGAGTGTGTTTAGCTCACTCAACGCTATCGGGCTGAAAGCGTTGAGAGCGCTGAGTCCATTCAACGCTTTCGCGGGTTAAGTGTTAACTCTGCAAATGTTGCCGTTGAGTGTGTTGAGTGCGATGACTGTCACACTTGAGCGTTGAGTGCGTCGATTCCACTCAATTCCTTCGTCGAGTAAAGGGGTTTACCTGACGAATCTGGCTCTTAGGCGTTGAGTGTATTATATTCACTCAATGCCGTTCGACGTTCTGGCCTTGGCGCAGATTTTGTCGAGCTGATTTCGACAAACGTCGTTCGACGTTCTGGCCTTGGCGCAGATTTCATCGAGCTGAGTTCGACGAACGTCATTCGACGTTCTATCCTTGGCGCAGATTTCGTTGAGCTGAGTTTGACGAATGAAGTTCGACGTTCCGGCCTTGGCGCAAATTTCGTCGAGTTGAGTTCGATGAATGAAGTTCGACGTTCTGGCCTTGGTGCATATTTCGTTGTGCTGAGTTCGACGAATGTAGTTCGACGTTCTGGCCTTTGGTGCAGATTTCGTCGAGCTGAGTTTGACGAATTATTCGTCGAGCTGAGCTCGACAAATGCCAGTGCTGATTCAAATATTGACTTGCTGAATCTATCTCCTGGGATACAAATAGGATGTTTTAGGGTTTTCTTACGATGGTTCTAATCTTTCTGCACACGAGCCGATACTGTGTGATAAGAAGAAAACCTAGAAACACGATGGAAGTGTTCCTCCAATCCTATTGCCGATTCCGATCCTTATCCCGGTGAGTGTCGTCGCCGCCTCTCCTACAATATATCTAGCAGTGTGTAGAGATGCTGAGTGTCCTCTCCCAACCTATCGCTTGTATGATAAGTTGTTGTGGGTTCTCCCGATTATGTGGATTACTGTAGAGGCGCAGATATACTTTCTATGCTCAAGACTCAAGCCGCTGTGTGGCCGGCCAGATTTTTTTGGAGCATCTAGGTTGAGTCATGACTCAATCCCTCAAAGGTAATTTTATTACAGTTTGCTTTACTTCTTAATTCATGAATATTTCTTAATCCGAACTCGTTTGGGTTTTTCTTTTTCTTTTCCGCTGCATGCACAAGTGTTGTGCTATCCCCAAAAACCCAACAGTGGTGTCAGAGCTAGGTTCCCGACAATATTCATTGTTTCAAAAGATGTTGAATCCATGTCGTGTAGATTTGGTGATTTTGAAGTGTTTCAAATGCCCAAATCTAGTCTTGTATCTTTCTAAGAACGCATGTGATTTCTTTGAGTTTACTCCTTAACAGTAACCATCACTGTGTTGGTTTGTGAAACTAAGTATGTGTTAGATTTTGAATCTCACATAAAGTGACGTGATTGTCTACTGTGTAAGTGGAGTTGATATTGCTCTGTCCCGTGCATGTAGTTCTGAAGATTTGGACATGTTCTAGATGTTCAGACTTAGCCCAGTTCATCCAGTGTTGATGATTCTTGTGCACATATGGGATGCATTTGGATTATGCTTGTTGTATTTTATTATGCTTGATATGCAAGCTGGTTAAGTGTTAACCATAATTAAAAAGTTAATCAGGTATTTAAAATCCCTTAAACAATATTAAGTATTCGGATGCCTTCCGATGGATGACACTCTTCTTGCCTCGATCGATGAAGTGTGGGCTTGCCAAAGCAAGGTGCATTAATTTATTTGGTGAGGGTACGAGCGGATAATTGTGATATCCCACTGTCGACATCGAGTCTAGCTTAACTGGGTGACCTCAAGGTTGAGTGCCCAAAGGCATGGGGTTGGCATGCACCATATAATGGATGCGAATAAAGAGTTATTCACCAGCCATATAAGAATTGCATTGTGATGCAATTGGCAAGTGTTGCCTACCTAAATAGCTACATTGTGAGAGAAAAGCCAAAACTGACTCATAGTGTTTGTGAAATATGGATCTTGTCCACTAAGAGGGTTACTCCCCATACTCTTCGAATTGATATCGAGAGTTATCAGTTTGATAAAAATAGTGAGAGCTTTTGATTTAAGTCCTAATTGAAAGATAAATTGTATTTTGAAATATGGCACTAATTTGCTTTGCTTGTATTCTTGTAGAATTTCCATGGAAAGTGGTTCACACTCCACCCTGTCCCTTAGAGCAATCCTTGAGAAGGAGAAACTGAGTGGTACAAATTATTTGGACTGGTATAGAAACCTAAGAATTGTTCTCAAATAATGTTTTGGAAGAGGTATCCCGTGATGAGCCTGCCGGGAATGCACCCCGTGCTGATAAAGATGCTTATAAGAAGTATCTTGACAAATCCTTAGACGTCGAATGTCTCATGTTAGCGACCATGAACTTTGAGCTTCAGAAGCAACATGAGAGCATGAGTTATAAGGAACTTGATGAGCATCTTAATAAAATGTTTCAAATGCAAGCTCGTCAAGAGAGATTCGACGTCACCAAGGCATTGTTTCAGTGTAAGATGGGATCTCGAGACCTAGTAGGGACTTATGTACTCAAGATAAATGGGTATATAGAGAATCTTGAAAGACTAGATTTCCCTCTAGGCCAAGAGATAGCTACAGACCTGATCCTACAATCGTTGTCGGACAGTTATGAGCAGTTCGTCTTGACTATAACATGAATGAAATAGACAAGACACTGCCGGAGCTCCTAGGAATGTTGCGAACTGCCGAGATTAATATGAAGAAGGCCAAGTCTGCTAGCCCCATATTGATGGTGCATAAAGGCATGGGCAAGGGCTTCAAGAAGACGAAGGTGGGGCCTAAGTCTGGACTGGAGCCCAAGTCATCTATACTGAAAAAGAAAGGCTCAGGGAAAGAAGGGAAGTGGCACCATTGTGGCAAGGGTGGCCATTGGAGGAGGATTGTCCTTCATACATTGAGGGTATACAAAAGATGAGAGGAGGTATGACCTCCACTTCAGGTATATATGTTATAGAGATAAACCTTTTTGCTCCTTCATCCGGGTATTGGATACTAGATGTGGTTCTCACATTTGTATAAATGTGCAGGAACTGGGAAGGAGAAGAATATTGACTAAAGGAGAGGTGGACTTGTGCATTGGCAATAAAGCAAGAGTTGTTGTTGTCGCCGTCGGGGTTTATCGTCTTTCTTTGCCCAGTGGGCTTGTAATAGAACTAGATAACTGTTATTTTGTTCCTTCCATAACTAGAAACATTATATCTATTTCATGTTTGTACATGGTGGGTTTTTTTATTATTAAGAACAACTGTTGTTCAATATTTAAGAATGATGTTTGTTATGATGTAGCCCAAATGTTTAATGTTCTGTATGGTTTGAACTTACACCATCCGATCTATAATATTGAAAATACTAAAAGACTAAGAAAAAATGACTCGAACCCTACGTATCTTTAGAATTGTCATTTGGGTCATATAAATGAGAAACGTATATCCAAGCTCCATAGAGATGGACTGTTGGACTCATTTGATTATGAATTATTTGAGAGATGCGAATCTTGTTTGTTAGGCAAGATGACTAAAGTTCCTTTCACTGGCTTCAATTAGAGGGCTGATGATCTCTTGGGTATAGTATATAGTGATGTATGTGGACCCATGAGTTCTATGGCTAGAGGTGGGTTCTTCTACTTTATTACATTTACTGATGATTTCAGTAGATACGGATACGTGTATCTTATGAAATGTAAATCTGAAACCTTTAAAAAGTTCAAAGTGTTTAAAAGTGAAGTAGAAAACAACTTGGGTAAGAAGTTTAAAGCACTCCAATCTGATCGAGGTGGCGAATACCTAAGTCGTGAGTTCCATGGTCATCTGATAGAGTATGGTATTGTATCATAGCTCACTCCACCTAGAACACCATAACATAATGGTGTGTCTAAGAGGAGGAATCATACTTTGTTAGACATGATATGGTCAATGATGAGTCATGCAGATCTGTTTATTTCCTTTTGGGGCTTTGCTCTAGAAACTACTAGTTTAACATTAAATCGCGCTCCAACGAAAGCGGTTCTAAAGACACAATATGAGATATGGACTGAGAAGCGTCCCAATATGTTGTTCATTAAGGTTTGGGGTTGCGAGGTATACGTGAGACGTCAAATGCCCGATAAGCTCCAACCCAAATCAGATAAGTGATATCTTATGGGGTATCTTAGGGAAACCAAAGGGTACTATTTCTACCTACCGTCCGAGGGCAAAGTGTTTGTCGCAAGGACTGGTGTATTTCTTGAGAAAGAGTTCTTAAGTAGAAAGACAACTTGGGTAGAACTTGAAGAAGTTCAGGAACAACAAACAGTGAATGAACTGGAATTGGAACCTGAGTTAGGACCACAAGTAGTTGTAGCTGGAGAATCTGCTCAGGAAACACAAGTTCCACGTAGATCTGGTAGACCAAGATTTGAGCCTGAGAGATATGGATTTCTCGTGTCTCAAATAGGTAATGTGTTGCTTATGGATCATAGTGATGAGCCTGCAACCTACCATGAGGCAATATGTGGATCGGACTCCGAGAAGTGGATTGAGGCCATGAAATCTAAAATGGACTCTATGTATGAAAACCAAGTATGGACTTTAGTGGAACCACCTGAAGGGGTAAGACCCATATGGTATAAGTGGGTCTTCAAGAAGAAGACTGACATGGATGGGAATGTACAGACATTCAAAGACCGACTGGTGGCAAAGGGTTTTAAGCAAATTCATGGTGTTGACTATGATGAGACTTTTTCACCTGTTCTCATGGTTAAGTCCATCAGAATTCTGCTTGCTGTTGCTGCGTATTATGACTACGAGATCTGGCAGATGTATGTCAAAACAACTTTCCTTAATGGGAACCTTCTCAAGGAAGTGTACATGACACAACCTGAGGGTTTTATATCTCCAGGTGAAGCCACTAAAATATGCAAGCTGCAAAAATCCATTTATGGATTGAAACAAGCTTCTCGAAGTTGGAATCTTCGTTTTGATGAAAGATCAAAGAGTTTGGTTTTATCAAGAATGAGGATGAACCTTGTGTTTACAAGCAGATTAGTGGGAGCATTGTAGTCTTCCTGATATTATATGTAGATGACATACTATTGATCGGGAATGACAAACCGACCATGCAAGTTGTTAAGAACAACCTAGGGGATTGCTTTTCGATAAAGGACTTAGAGGAAGTGACTTATATACTCGGTATTAAGATCTATAGAGATAGATCAAAGAAGTTGTTGGGTTTGACCCAAAGTACGTACATTGACAAGGTGTTGAAATGGTTCAGTATGCTTGAGTCCAAGAAAGGATTCTTGCCCATGTCTCATGGTGTGAGTCTCTCTAAGGACTAGTGTCTTAAGTATTGTGAAGATAAGAGCTGCATGAAGTTGGTTCCATATGCTTCGGCAATTGGATCAATCATATATGTAATGTTATATACTAGACCTGATGTCTATTATGCTTTAAGCATAACTAGCAGGTATCAGTCTGATCCCAATGAAGGTCACTGAATAGCCGTCAAGAATATCCTCAAGTACTTGCGAAGAACTAAGGATATGTTCACAGTATTCTGCGGAAAGGAAGAGCTCGTTGTAAGTGGTTACACGAATGCTAGCTTCCAAACTGATGGGGACGATTCAAAGTCTCAGTCAGGGTTTGTGTTTTGCCTGAATGGAGGTGATGTTAGTTGGAAGAGTTCCAAGCAGGATACAGTTACCAATTCTACTACTGAGGCCGAGTATATTGTCGCTGCAAATGCAGTGAAGGAGGCTGTATGGATTCAGAAATTCATCGACGTGTTAGATGTAGTTCCTAGCATTGTTCGTCCTGTAGATCTCTACTGTAATAACAACGGTGCAATTGCACTTGCTTCGGACCCTAGATCTCATCAGCGCTCCAAACATATACTCCGACGGTTCCATCTAATTCGAGAGATTGTCGATCAAGGAGATGTGAGCATATGCAGAGTGCTAATTGAGGAAAACATTGCGGATCCACTGACCAAGCCTCTTGCACAAAGAAATCATGATGGTTATGTTAGATTTATGGGTATACGATACCTAAATGATCAACTCTAGTTTGAGTCTTATGGATTGTATGTTTGTTGGCGGTATAATATTTCATTTGATGAATAAAAGTACTATATGCATTTCATTATATATATTTTGACAAGTTCTTTTATTATGAAGTTATTTCTATTGTGATAGAGTAGTTCAATTTAATAAATGCCCTTAGAGTGTTTGCTTCCATAGGTCAAGTAGTGACTTGATGTGAGAACCTATGATTTCAGAAGCTTCATTCTTAAAGGTCCCTAGTCATTGTATCATCTTAGAAGCTAAGGACGATGATGATACCTTTAAGACTAGCATGCGCGTTGACTGATGACCCGTCCTCACAGGTCATGATATTGTGATATCAAGTCACCACATGGGTACTTGTTATGAACGAGTTGTACTGGACAGATCCACCGTGAGAATACTTTGTGGATTGTTATATGAACGTGTCACAAGTATGGCTCAATTGGCAATGGTGTTTATGGTCCTTTGACCTGATGATACAGCTTACATTGAGTAAGGAAGAGCGTGCTTTGATGCCATCAAAAGTCCAATCTTGAGAAAGTTGGATGATAAAGGTGGTTATTGGGTATGTTACGAATCATTTGGGTGTTTACGTGTGAGCAGAGATGGGATTTGTCCTCCTATATGATAGGAGTTGCATCCATGGGGCCCTTGATGGAATGGGACTGAGAAGTGCATGGCCATGCTTGGTTGAGTAAATATATGATATTGGACTCACAAATTTTCTATAAGTACATTCTATATAAGGAAACTTGGATTGAACATTTATGAGGGTGACGCGGTCTATACCTCTAGTGCTATCCGGATGTAAGGGACGAAGGGACATGACAACACTGTAACATTGGTCACAATGGCATTTGAGTTTTATAAACTCTTACTGTTTGGGGAGCAATGATGTATTGCTAGATATCGCTCATTGTTTGTGAAGCTTTTGTTTAATACTTTCTAGATCAAGTGGGAGACTGTTAGTGCAACCATAATGATCTGGAAGTGATCAAGCATGTAGCCTCACTGCCAACTCAGTATGAGCCTATCAGGGTCGCACATAAGATTGTGGAGAAATTGAGAGATTTGATCTGTACTATTTAGCTCATATGATGAGTTGAAGATATTAAAAAAGGGGCTCAAAAGATTCTAAGGCATTTGGCATTGAGTGTGTTTAGCTCACTCAACTCCATAAGGCTGAAAGTGTTGAGAGCATTGAGTCCAGTCAACGCTTTCACGGGTTAAGTGTTAACTCTGCGAATATTTCCGTTGAGTGTGCTGAGTGCGTTGACTGTTGCACTTGAGCGTTGAGTGCATCGAGTCCACTCAATGCCTTCGTCGAGTAAAGGGGTTTACCTGGTGAATCTGTCTCTTAGGCATTGAGTGTATTGTATTCACTCAACACCGTTCGCCATTCTGGCCTTGGCGCAGATTTCGTCGAGCTGAGTTCGACGAACGCTGTTCGACGTTTTGGCCTTAGCGCAGATTTCGTTGACTTGAGTTCGACGAATATCGTTCGACATTCTGGCCTTGGCGCAGATTTCGTCGAGTTGAGTTCGACGAATGAAGTTCAACGTTCTGGCCTTGGCGCAGATTTCGTCGAGCTGAGTTCGATGAATGAAGTTCGACGTTCTGGCTTTGGCACAGATTTCGTCGAGCTGAGTTCAACGAATGTCGTTCGACATTCTGGCCTTTGGCACAGATTTTGTCGAGCTGAGTTCGACGAATTATTCGTCGAGCTGAGTTCAAGGAATGCCTGTGCTGAGTCAAATGTTGACTTGCTGAATCTATCTCCTGGGATATAAATAGGATGTTTAAGAGTTTTCTTACGATGCTTCTAATCTTTCTGAACACGAGACTATAATGTGCGATAAGAAGAAGACTAAGAAACCCGATGGAAGTGTTCCGCCAATCCTATCGCCGATTCCGATCCCGATCCCGGTGAGTGTCGTTACCGCCTCTCTTACAACAGATCTAATAGTCCGTGGAGACGCTGAGTGTCCTCTCCCGACCTAGCGCTTGTGTGACAAGTTGCTGTGGGTTCTCCCAATCGTGTGGATTATTGTAGAGGCGCGAATATACTTTCTGCACTCAAGACTCAAGCCGCTGTATTGCCGGACTGATTTTTATGGAGCATTTAGGTTGAGTCCTGACTCAATCCCTTAAAGGTAATTTTATTACTGTTTGCTGTACTTCTTGATTCATGAATATTGCTTGATCCGAACTTGTTTGGGTTTTTTTTTGTTCTTTTTTTGCTGCGTGCACAAGTGTTATTCCATCCCCCAAAAGCCAACAGGTTTCCCCCGTAGCCATGTTGGGGGTGGTTCTATGAGCCCAAAGAACCGAGGGAAGCTGCTCTACCCAGCTACCCTTAAGATTTTCAACTTTTTTCTTCAGGATGTTCACTATGATTTAGTTTGCCGCCTCCACCTGCCCGTTGCTCCTAGGGTGATAGACCAAGGCAAATCTGAAATCGATCCCGAGATGCCCGAATAAGCTGATGAACTCGGCGCTGGCAAACTGAGGCCCATTATCCATGATAATGGCCTGGGGTAGCCCGTGCTGACAAATGATCTATTCCCACACAAAATTCCTGATAACCTGGGAGGTCACCTTATCCAGCGCCTTTACCTCCAACCACTTAGAAAAATAATCTATCATGACGAGTAAGAACCTCCTCTGCCCGCTGGCCTGGGGGAAAGGCCCCACAATGTCCATTCTCCAAATGGTGAAGGGCCAGGGGGTCATGATACTCCTGAGGCGCTGAGCTGGTTGCAACTGGAGTGGGGCATACAATTGGCACTTGTGGCACTTCTTTATAAATTCTGCCGCATTGCGACCCAAGGTAGACCAAAAATATCCCTGCCTGACAATTCTTACTTCCAAGGTCCGACTCCCGGAGTGACTCCCACACTCCCCGGAGTGGACCTCCTCCAAGATCCTCTGGACCTCCCTCTTGGCCACGCAATGTGCCAACATCCCCGAGAGGGTCTTTCTGTACAGCTGCCCATCGCGGATGAGATAGTACACTGACTTGTACCTTAATTTCTTCTTATCCATGCCCTCTGGTACTCCCCTATGGAAATGAAAGTCGTGAATGGATCCATCCACGAGGGGTGTTGATCCACCTCCATAAGCTCTCCCTCCTCAATGGAAGGGCAGAATAGGTTAGTGATGGTACCTCCCACCCGAGAACCATGCTTTGCCAGTTGATCAACCTGCTCGCTCTCCTCACGGGGCACGTGTCGAATGTAAAAGGTCTGGAACATGCCGATGACCCCCTTTACTTTTGCTAAGTATAATTAGAGGGTAGGATCCCTTGCCTCGAACTCCCAGTTGATCTGGGAAGCCACCACCATGAAGTCAGTGAGGACCTCCATGTCAAATACCCCCAGCTCTCTGACCAGGCATAGCCCTGCGATCACCGCCTCGTACACGGCCTGATTGCTGGTTATGGGAAAGTGCACCACCAGCGTTTGCTCGATCCTCATTCCCCGAGGGCTCTCCAAGATCACCCCCACCCCCAGGGAATGCCTCCCTGAAGCGCTATCTACCATCACTTTCTAGGGAACCGGGTGAGTGAGTTTCTCCTCTGCCACTTCAACCATACAGTCAGTTAGAAAATTGGTCATTGCTTGGGCCTTGATCGAGAGATGTGGGACGAAGGCGATATTGAACTCGCTCAACTCTACCGACCACTTGGCCAACCTACCCGAATGCTCCACCCCCTCGAAGAAGTTGCGGAGGGGTTGGTCAGTCACCACTCGGATTAAGTGTGCCTGGAAGTAAGGCCAGAGTCTCCGAGCTGAGATGACCAGAGCAAAGGCCAACTTCTCCAAGATGGGATACTGAAGCTCTGCCTTCCTCAGGACCCGACTTATATAATATATGGGGAGTTACTTCTTCCCCTCCTCCCGAACAAGGACGGAGCTCAAGTCCTCTTCTCCGACCCCTAGATACAAAGATAGTTCCTCCCACTCCTTTGGCCCTTAGAGCAGGGGGCCTGAGTCAACTGACTATTCAAGGCCTGAAATGCCACCTCGCACTCCCTAGTCCATTCGAACTTTTGGCCACCCTCAAAGTTTTGAAGAAGGGGGAACACTTCTCTCCAGCCTGAGAGAGGAACCTACTCAATCTTGCCAGCTTCCCTATCAATCGTTGCACCTCCTTAGTGTTCTGAGGTGATCCCAGCTCCATGATTTCCTTTACCTTGTCAGGGTTGGGCTCTGATGGTATCTAGTGTCGACTAAGTCTACCTATGGGGGGGATAGGTGTCGTGCAGTCTTTTGCGGAATTAATTTACCTGCACAATTAAACAAACACAGCACAAAAAGCACACAAGAAATTATAGTGGTTCCCCGATTTGGGTACGTCCACTTTCCCCCTTCAACCTATCTCCCACCAAGGGACGACTCGGTCACTTCACAAAACGGATTGAAATCCAATCCTAACACTATGGAAGGAACCCTTCCAACCAAAGGAGTCACTACTCCTCCACCACGGGTTGCAACCAACCCTTACAACTAGGAATCAAAATTCCTTTACAATAAACTAAAACTGAATGTAAAAAAAATACAAACAAACTTTTGGAGTTTCTGATGTCCTTCTTCCATTGTTGAGGCTTTCTTGAAAGATGCGAAGAGTCCACAACCTGAGTACTCTCTTGGAGAGGATCTTGTCAAGATCAGCGCAACAAGTGATTGCGGCGGCGATGCTTTGTAGATCCAAACTTCTTGATGAAGCAAGCAAGGTCTACGAACGATCTCAGTTGGATCAGTCGTCTCAATCGATTTGGAATGAAGAACAAACCTCGTTCAACGAATCGAGAGACAAGAGATCTCAAGATAGAAGCGTGAGACGCACTGCTAGCCTCGGTACTATCGCGGAAAGATCAAAGAACCTCTGAGATCAGCGGCGGCGACTAGCTTGAGAGCGGCGACAGCGATCGGCGACGTTCCACGATCTACTAGGGCACGCGTTGGCTACTTCAGATTTTCCGTGAATGGATCACTGTAGATGTTCGAAATAAGCATGTATATATACCAGAGCCAACCCTAATGACCATTGTGGGGCCCACAAGGAGAAACCCTAGCCCCGGCCAAAATAGCGCACGACAAGGCGGTTCTGTCCAGCAAACGGGAAAAATTTCCTAAGGCAAAATCGACGAGAATCGTTGGTGATTCCCGTCGAAGTCGGCGGGAATCACTCACGATTCCCGTCGATTCTGCCATGGCCGATTTCTAGTTGTAAAACTAGTCAGCCTGTGGGAATCGGCGGGAATGCAACCTGATTCTCGTCTAATCGGCGAGAATCAGAACGATTCCGGTCGAAGTAGGCGAGAATCACTTGGTGATTTCCGTCGATTCTGCCTTAGCAGAATTTCTGTAGGAAAACAGTTATCCGGAAGAGGTCGGCAGGAATGCAGCCTGATTCTCGCCGAATCAGCAAGAATCGCAAGTGACTCTCGTCGAAGTCGGCGGGAATGACTTAGTGATTCCCATCAATTTTGACTTAGACGATTTTTCTCTTCCTTCCTATGAACTTGGTCTTTGACCAATCTTTTCTCCTCTTCTGCTCTTGGTCTACCTCGACCCTGTACTTGAAAATAAGTACACTCCAATAGAGAGAGCACACGTGAGTCAACACACTGATCTACTCAATGAGGGATTACGTTGCGCAGACCCGTGTATATTAACCCACTGCACCCTGACATTGGTGTGTACTTAGCATGGAATAACTGCTAGCACAACTTGATAGAAAATCATCAAATACATTATGAATCCATCTTAGCTTGACTGAAGGCTTCTTCAAATCCAGGTAATTGTGGATACAATACCCAACAATCTCCCCCTATTTGAAGAAGTCAAAATCCTACTAGCTAAGATGAATTACACCAACCAGAAAGATATACATAACAAATGTGCGGGACAAGAATTCAGAATAATAGAATTTCACGCATTCAGCATAACAAATGAATCCTCATGTGATCATATATATATATATATATATATATATATCCAAAGGTTGTTCATTTAACTACAAGAAAAGATATACACACATATAGAAAATAAAAACAATCTAGATTCCAAGTCTATCCCTCCTTTGCCTGAGCATCTCTTAGTTGTTCAGCCATGTACTTCTTGCTTTGCCTTTCAAAGAATTCCTTCGGCTTCGGGTAGTACTGGGGGGGGAGGAGGAGCTTTATGTTCCACTGTTTTAGTCCTGAAGAATATGTTTCTTTTGGCCTCATACTCTTTGTGCATTTCCCACTCATACTGACTATATACTTCATTTCTATTGAGCTCTCCCCGCTATTGTAGAATGAATGTGTCCAGTATGATGCTTCTAGACGTGGGACTCCATCGTTCATTCTTAACTTTACTTTCCTTCAATCTCGATTTCCTCTCAGCTGGAGTTTCTTTGGAAGTTCTTTCTTGAAGTTTTCTTTTCCCTTTTGCAATGGCCTCTTGATCAAACATAGCCCTGTAAGCAGCTTTGGCAGTGGCCCTAGCAGCCTTTCTGGCATCAGCTTCACTCAAGGGAACCTCCTCAACACTTGCAACCTCATCAACAGCAGCAGTAGCAACCTCATCAGTAGGAGCAACCGGAATTTGTATACCAGATGCTTGCCTAACTAGCAAGTGACAGCTTTCAAAAACATACTCATTTGACTGCTTGAAGTTGTTGACTATGATTTGTTGTAATCCTGCCATCTTAGCTGTATATTCCTCCTCCCCCTTTTTGGCTTCTTGAGCAATTGAGTTTGCATAAGAATGCAGTGACTCATCTATATGCTTGACATTCCAAGCAAAATCATCCAGTAGGGATTTCTGATTTGCGTTGAGTGTGACCATGTTGGCATCGAACAATTTGATGTTGTTGGCCACAACATGTGCATTTTGATTCACCTCTGCCAGATCAGCTGTGTTTTTCTGTAGCCCTTGCATCAAAATATTGACGGCAGTGCCGGCCTCAGCATACTTAGCGTCAAATCTTTGTTCCATCATATCCAGCTTATGATTTATCTCCACAACATTCTTGTGCATCAGATCCTCGGATTGCTTAATTCGTTTAAGTATCTTATTGTAAGATAGTTCAAAGGAGGCCTTCAGTTCATCTACTCTACCTTGAATGATATTGACCGTGTGACTTGCCAGGCTAGGTCCTAATGGATAATCCTGATGCATGGCCTGGTCATGCTCAGGGGGGATAGGACTCTGTGAGTCAGGATTCTCTTCTTCAGATACACTTGGAGAGCTTGATAGATTCACGGTCTCTTGAGGGGGGATTGGGGCAGCCTCTATCATTTTTCAATATACTCATAATCCCCTGCCGGGAGGTCTCCCCCTCAATTGTTGCACCAATCACATCAGGAACCCTTGCCTGAATTTGTTCCACAGAAGGGGTTTGAACATCAATCTCCTTCATGGATATTTCATTTCCAGCTTGCTTATGTTAAGGTCATCAGCGACGGCATGCTCCACATCATCATCAGCAGCAACAACATTATCCATATCATCCTCTACCTCCTCGTCAGTTAGATCAGTCGCGAGAGTCTCCACTGCCTCCTTGACGATGAGGGAAATATCAGTGACATCATCTACTTGATCTGAGACTGTGGCATCAATCCTGATGTCAGCAGAAAGACTGGGTAAAGACTCCCCCTCAGTTCCTGCATGCAGCAGATCAGGAACTTCACTGGGCTCATCCGAGGGATTTCTGAACTCCAGTGCTCTGTCTTCTTCATCCACCCGTGTTCCAGCCGCACCCCCTTGGGCAATTCATCTTTCCCACCTATCAAATACGTTGGAGTCCATCTTCTTCAGGTAGTGAAGGAGAACTCCCTTAGTCATATCAAATCTGTCTCTGTCCATCTGATTCAGATATAGACTGATAATTCTCCCGAAGTTGGGAGTACGTAGGGTATCCTTTATCTTCTCAAATAACATGGCTCCCCAGTTGAATTTCTTTCTGCATACTATAGCCATCAGGATCTTAAACATGTAATCTGATATATGATCATGGGAGCCAGGTTTGCATATCAGAACTTTCCCTATGATATCTGAGAGGAGCTTTCCTTATTCGTTCATGTCCTTGCGTTTTATGGCCTTGGTCCCTCGAGCTAATCAATAGAATAGTAGTGTCCTCGCACGATAGTTTTCATCTAGGTAGTCCTCTTGCACAGAGCTGGTGAGCTGGAGATGATGTGATAGTTTTGCAGTAGTTATCTTGATCCTTAGTCCAGCTATCTTACTCTTTATTAGGGTGTCCTCGTGACATAGCTTGGAGGTTGCGTAGAACTCCAAAACTTCCTTGTCTAAGACCTTATACGGGTGCTCGAGAATAAAGGAGAGCCCGGCTTGCTCTAGCATCAAGATGATGTTCCTGAATTCATCAGAAGCATGGGCAAAGCCAGTCTTAACCAACTCACTTCTAGTGAGGAGCCCGACCGTCGTTCGAGGAGCCATTATAAACCTAAACAAGTTACACTCAAGGAACTTAACTCAATCTAAATCTATAGTTTGTAGGAACTAAACTTAGTAGGAACTAGACATGTTACAAAATTGTAGGAACGGTCGTTACCTGTTACTCGGAGGGGGGAAGGTAGAAAATTCTAGGCAGGCGGTGAGCGGAGAAAAGCCCTAGTCCGATGAGGGGCTTGCGTCGGGACGGAATGCTGGCAGTGAATCGGCGAGACACTTTGCATCGAGCAGATGACGGAGACGGGAACATCGAGCCGACGGGGAGAGGACAGTGGGCGGACTGTACTCGACGGGAGCGACGGGAGCGATGGGAGTCGACGAGAGGCTGACACGATTTCACAGGTTCCACCAGAAATTTGCCGCTGTTTCTGCAGAGTCGATGAGAATGCGAAGGGTCGGGAGGAGAGTTTACGCTTTTTATTTCTGAATTTTGTCGATGTTTCCGATATTTTCGCTGGTTGTGGAGGTTTTTGATATTTCCGCACGATTAATATAATCGACAGGAATCCTGTTTAGTTTACCTAGATTTCCTTTTTTCTCTAAACAACGGATATCAAGTTTTCATGTTATGATAGCTAAGTTGAGTTCAAGGAAGACTAATATTAGAAATAAACCCCGGCTTATCCTTATTGGATTCAAAATGTAATATTGTAGTTTCAACTATTGATATAAGTCCCTTCAGAGTCATAAGACCATTTGACACCCCCCTTTCTCACCATATCAAAATTTTCACAGTTTATCAGTTTCCACAATATGGTCCATATGGATATTGGCTTCCGTGTCCTTCCATCAGGTTTGTGTATATATATATATATATATTTATATCTTGAAAGGGAATCTACATATGAGTTTGGATATATATATATATACATCTATATAAAGCGATTCAATTTTCGAAACTGAATGCGCGTACCTGGGATCATTAGGTTGATCATTCGGATCCACTATTTGAAGTACAACGAGTATCATGTTCAAGTAGGACACTGTAGTTAGCATTATCTCTGGTCTCATATACTTATTCCATGGCAAGCCTGGAACATCTCTTGTCTAGGTCCCATCAGGTTCATGGGTGCCTAGACTATCCTGCAAAAACGAATTACCTTACCTTAGGAACTCAATAGGTATTGGGTCCTAGGTTCTTGTCAGCATAAAATACAACATGCCTTCCTACAAGCTTTCTTTAAGAAGGCTACCTCTTGCCAAAGGATGTGGACATACCCTTGCCCTTTGGCACAGAAGGATTGTGTCAACAATCTATGGCAAAGTGACCCACTCTGCCACAGCACCAACACTCATGAATATTGTATCTCCTTTTCTCACCAGATCTACTGACTGAGTTAGTCAGAATCTTAGGTCTGACAGGGGCAGAGCAGGTTCTGCTCACAGATTTACCCTTTCCACCTAGACTCGAGGGAGGGCGGATGGAGAACATGTGGTGAGTGTCCTGAGGCCTGGGAGGTGGTGCTTTATTTTCAGCCAGCACACATTCGGGGTCCCCATTGATGCTTGCTACATGTTTGCCAACTCCCCTTCCCTTTGTCTTAGGGTGGGAAGATGTTCTGTGAGAGCTGGTTCCTGCAATGTCATGAAGTGGGGGAGCTGAGGCCGTAAATACAAATGGTTCATGATGAGCCATGTGTATTTTCTCATGGGTAGCCATAACAACACTTGCACTATGGGTGCTTCCACATGAGGGCCGATCATTCTTGTAGTGACCATAGTTGTTCTTATGGTCATACCTGAAGGAATGATGTGTGCCCTTCCTACTCGGTGTGGGGGGGGGGGGGTCTGAAAACAGTTTCCCCATTTCTCCACGACTTTATAATTCGTGAGATCCACCCGTTTTCTCCCTTTCTCTTAATAGTATCTACCTTGGAAAAGTTAGATACTATTCTCTTCTCGGTCTCTAGAGAAAACTCTAGATCCGAGATCTTTGAGTCCTTCACCTTGTTGGATTCCAATTGGAGATCCATTTTGGTCCTTAACTGAGCAATTTCCATAGCTTGTTTCTCAACAAGCAAGTTTCTCTTCTGAAGGGCACTACGAAGGGAATCAAGAGTTTCAATCTTTTGATTGAAACAGTTTATTTCCCTAGCATCAAAAGATGGACAAACCTCTTAACTTCTCCTGTCTTCAGGAGATACAAGAGGTAGGGAGCAAGAAGAGGAAGATACCTTATCTTGATTGTGTTGATCAGGGTTAGAGTTATGGTCTGCAGAGACTGAGGTTTCAGCTTCATCACAACTGCATTCCTAAATCTCTTCTTCAGTCTCAGATAGAGACACTTGAGCCCTGATATTGAGAAGTTGTTCTTGACTTTCATCATCAGAGATGAGGACCCCCACATATGCTTCATCCTCTTGCTGGCATTCAGTCCCGCCAGTCTTCTTTCCCTCCATGAGGTCAGAGATTGTTCCCCACATGGACTTTGCAGTCTTGCACTTATCCAATCTTGTAAGAGAATAGCCTGACTAAATATCAGAGATGATTTGTCGTACCAGCTTGTCCAAGTTGAATAGTGAGAGCTCAGTTTCTGACATCTCTGCGGTACTCTTAGGGATTTGGAGATCTTCTCCAGAGTCAGATGCCTTCATGGGAATGAAGGGACCCTCTTCCACAATGAATAAAGCACGGGGGTCAATGGCTTCCAGATGAAACTGAACCCTCATTTTCCAGATGAGATAATATTCTTTTGTGTAGGTAGGCAGTCTCAGGTGATAAACATTAGAGTATAGCTCCATGCTTGAGTCTTATTTTCTTCTTGATACTAGATGCGGGACCTTACTCAAGGTGTTAACCTTATTGTTGAGTAACCTCCCTCTGATACCACTTGATGGTATCTAGTGTCGACTAAGTCCACCTATGGGGGGATAGGTATCGTGCAGTCTTTTGCGGAATTAATTTACCTGCACAATTAAACAAACACAGCACAGAAAGCACACAAGAAATTATAGTGGTTCCCCGATTTGGGTACGTCCACTTTCCCCCTTCGACCTATCTCCCCCCAAGGGACGACTCGGTCACTTCACTAAACAGATTGAAATCCAATTCTCACACTATGGAAGGAACCCTTCCAACCAAAGGAGTCACTACTCCACCACGGGTTGCACCCAACCCTTACAACTAGGAATCAAAATTCCTTTACAATAAATTAAAATTGAATGTAAAGAAAATACAAACAAACTTTTGGAGTTTCCGATGTCCTTCTTCGATCGTTGAGGCTTTCTTGAAAGATGCGAAGAGTCCACAACCGGAGTACTCTCTTGGAGAAGATCTTGTCAAGATTGGTGGCGACGATGCTTTGTAGATCCAAACTTCTTGACGAAGCAAGCAAGGTCTACGAACGATCTTAGTTGGATCAGTCGTCTCAATCGATTAGGAATGAAGAACAAACCTCATTCAACGAATCGAGAGACAAGAGATCTCAAGAGAGAAGCGTAAGACGCACTGCTAGCCTTGGTACTGTCGCCGGAAGATCAAAGAACCTCTGAGATCAGCGGCGGCAACTAGCTTGCGAGCGGCGACAGCGATCGGCGACGTTCCGCGATCTGCTAGGGCACGCGTCGGCTACTTCAGATTTTCCGTGAATGGATTACTGTAGATGTTTGAAATATGCATGTATATATACCAGAGCCAACCCTAATGACCGTTGTGGGGCCCACAAGGAGAAACCCTAGCCCCGGCCAAAATAGCGCACGACAAGGCGGTTCTGTCCAGCAAACGGGAAAAATTGCCTAAGGCAAAATCGGAGAGAATCGTTGGTGATTCCCGTCGAAGTCGGCGGGAATCACTCACAATTCCCGTCGATTCTGCCTTGGCCGATTTCCAGTTGTAAAACTAGTCAGCCTGTGGGAATTGGCGGGAATGCAACCAGATTCTCGTCGAATTGGCGGGAATCAGAACGATTCCCGTCGAAGTCGGCGAGAATCACTTGGCGATTCCCGTCGATTCTGCCTTAGCAGAATTTCTGTAGGAAAACAGTTATCCAAAAGAGGTCGGCGGGAATGCAGCCTGATTCTCGCCGAATCGGCGAGAATCACAAGTGACTCCCGTCGAAGTCGGCGGGAATGACTTAGTGATTCCCATCGATTTTGACTTAGACGATTTTTCTCTTCCTTTCTATGAACTTGGCCCCATCTTTGCTCCTCTTCTGCTCTTGATCTACCTCGACCCTGTACTTGAAAATAAGTACACTCCAATAGAGAGAGCACACGTGAGTCAACACACTGATCTACTCAATGAGGGATTACGTTGCGCAGACCCGTGTATATTGACCCACTGCACCCTGACATTGGTGTGTACTTAACATGGAATAGTTGCAAGAACAACTTGATAGAAAATCATCAAATACATTATGAATCCATCTTAGCTTGACTGGAGGCTTCTTCAAATCCAGGTAATTATGGATACAATACCCAACATGCTCTACACCTGCAGGGGTAAGGAGATGGCCTAGGAACTTGCCACTGCTTGCCCCAAAGACACACTTTAGGGGGTTCAACCGCATCTTATACTTGCGTAAGGTGGTGAAGGTCTCCTCCAGGTCCTGGAGGTGAGAGTCCACATCTCGACTCTTGATCATGAGGTCATCTACATACACCTCCAGGTTCCTCCCCTTCTGCTCTCGGAAGACCCTATGAAAGTGAAGGGATAGATACTACTCTAGAGGGGGGGGGGGGGGTGAATAGAGTTATCAAATTTTGCGCAAGACAAAACTTAATGGTCTACCTAACTCCCTTGGAGTGAAGTGCGGAATGAAAAGATTATAGATATAGATTTAACCCTATAGCCTAACACAAGTGATGTGTACAAACTCAAGCTAACTGTAATTACAGTTAAGGCTTGGAAAACCTAATCAGCAACTAGCAATCCTAGTTATCTCTATTCACAGCCACAATGCAGGAATTAAACAAGTGAATCCAGACGACACAAGGAAATTTATAGTGGTTCCCCAAACAACTTGGGTACGTCCACTCTTCTACCCACACGGTAGGAATCCACTCAGGTTTTTGATCAGGTGCCCTGCCACTAACAGGATCTGCTTCAGGTAGATCCAGAAACTCTTTAGACTTTTGACAAGGTGTCTAAAAACCAAGCACAGGTTTTTGATCAGGTGCCCTGCCACCAAGGGATACTTTTGAAGGGAGTAATAACCCTGTACAGGAGGGGGAAGAAGGTTAAGATGTCTTCTCTATTTTACAAAGATTAGAGAAGCACAAAAACTTGCACTGAGCTAGAAAGCTCTAAAGAATCAAGGCTCCCCCTGGCT
The DNA here is from genome assembly GCA_039513925.1 of Platanthera zijinensis. Taxonomy (NCBI): domain Eukaryota; kingdom Viridiplantae; phylum Streptophyta; class Magnoliopsida; order Asparagales; family Orchidaceae; genus Platanthera; species Platanthera zijinensis. The sequence continues at coordinate 52,046,255 of CM077085.1, read as the reverse complement.
CAAAGATGTCTAGGTGAAGTCTTGCTTCAGTGCAGAAAACTCTTCAGAAAACTCTGAAGGAAAAACTACAGGAAGATAATAGATAATAAAATTAAAGATCTTCAAGCAGCTATCTTCTTCTTCTTCTTCAAAAGAACTCTGAGTTTGAACTTCCTGAAAGCAGGAGAACTCAGGTTGAAGAAGAGTCGAAGATCTTAACACTTCTCAGTTAGATGGAAATTGCTGAGAGCAGAAAGACTTGATCTTGATGAAGGCTTGAATGCTTGAAAATATCTGGGTAACTAGTTAGCTAGCTTCAATCCTTCTTCAAAGGGTCCTTTTTATAACAGCAACAAGCAACGGCTCTCTTTAATTTGAATTACTTGTCTTCTTCTGAGTCTTGAGACCTGGGCTGTAAATATCAAGAAGACAAAACAATCTCTGCAGCAAAATCATTCTATAAAAGGGATAAACCTTTTTCTAGGAAGCTGCAGGAAGCAATTTGATAATAAAGGACTAAATAAAGTCATATCAAAAATAATCTCTTTATAGCAAAAAGAAGACTTTTCAGTCTAACGGCTATAAAGGGCTGACAGCAGATAAAGTAAATTATAATGTCAGCTAATAAGACAAACAACTTTATCTAAAAAGATTTGACTCAGGCAAAAGGGATGGAGTAAATATTGCCTGGTAATTTTATCATACAACTTAAAACAACGTGCCAGAAAATGTATTAATTAATTAAATATAATAAATAAATACAAAATATAAAGGCAGACAGAAAGCGTCGAACGACCCTCGGAGATCGTCGAACGACGCACGGAGATCGTCGAACTATCGGGCAGATAGTCGAACGATCCAGATAGTCGACCTATCGAAGAAGATAGTCGAACTACCCCGGCAGATAGTCGACCTATCAGAGCAGATAGTCGAACTATCAGATAGTCGATCTATCTGGACAGATAGTCGAACTATCAAGCATAAACAGATAGTCGACCTATCAAGCAGATAGTCGACCTACCTCAGAAAACAGATAGTCGATCTATCAACAGATAGTCGAACTATCAAAACAGACCGGATAGTCGATCTATCAACAGATAGTCGAACTATCAGATAGTTGAACTATCAGGACAGATAGTCGAACTATTAAAGACGACAGATAGTCGACCTATCAACAGATAGTCGAACTATCAACGCGGAACAGATAGTCGACCTATCAACAGATAGTCGAACTATCAGATAGTCGATCTATCAGGACAGATAGTCGAACTATCAAGCCAAGCAGATAGTCGAACTATCAACAGATAGTCGAACTATCAACGCAGACAGAGCGTCGACCAATTGATAGACGATCGTCGATCAGCCGATAGACGATAGTCGAGCGGCGTTCGACTATAGTCGAACGAAAAACTACTTAACCAAATTCTCAATCTGGAAAAGTGAGGACTCTACAGCTAGACTACTAACCATTGACCATAGATATTTCTTGGGTCAAGGGACTAAAAAAGGCAAGACTAAACTCAAATCAAACTAGGGTACCAACAATCTCCCCCTATTTGTGTTAAGTCTCTCAAAATCTAAAACATAAAGCTAGCTAAAGAGCAATAAAATTAATACATGAAATAGTTAACAATTAACTAGCAGATTATCAAACAGATAGATAATAAACAAATATAACACAGCAGTCAATCAAACTATTAAGAATCTACAGAGTCTGGCAAAGAGTCAGAGGAACTAGGAACAAAAGAAATTTTCCTTAAAGGATCATCAACTTCTTTCTTTGACAGCTTCAGGTCCTGCACACCAATGATCTTCAATTCTGCAGCCCTAGGGACAACTGCTTCAGGGTGCTTTTCCATATATTTTGAGGGATCAAAAACATCAGGATTAACCTGGAACTTTTCAAACTCTTTCTTTCTGAAAGCAGACATGGTGGTTAAACCAGTGGTATCTTTTCCTTCTGCTTTTGCTTTTCTTATCTGAGCTGCTCCAACTAGTTCGTGAAAACGAGCCATCCTAAAGTTAGGATCAAGCTCTGGACTTTCATAAACAGGCTCAGGAGGAGCAGCATCTGATTCTTTATCTAGATAAGACATTGGAGCAGACTTAGCAAAAGGTTCTTGCTAGAATTTTAAAACAAAGTAAACTACTTACCTTTTGAAACAATTTTCTCAGACTGAACTGGTATAAGAGATGGAACTCTTTTCTTTGGAGAAGGAGGAGGGGAAAAAGTTGGTCTTTGAACCACAACCTCCTTCACTTGTCTTTGAGACCCAGAATACGATCTGCCTTGCGAGCTTTGATAACTTTTCCTTGGCTGATGCTGAAAAGAAGCAGATTTTCCAGACGAGGCAGATGGATTAGCTGATAGGTTCCCAGAGGCTCCTGCACTGGGAGGTGGAGGAGGAGGACCTCTGGGAGTCCATCTTGAAACAGGACTATCATACCTCTTAGACCTTTTTCTTTCTTTCTGCTGGTTCTTAGAGAACCACATCCAATGTTGAAATTCTTTCGATTTGGGGTCAATTCCTTTAAGAATATAGAATGGAGTATCATTGTCTCGGCTGGGAGGAGGAGGAGCAATTGCTTTCCTTTTCTTTCGAGCAGCTTTCTTTTTCTTGGCATTCTCAGACAAATCAGAATCATCCTCATCATCAGAGTGAGATGATGGAGGATTATCATAAGGATCATAAGCTTCAGAAACAGCCTTTTCTTTCAAAGCAGCTTTCTCCTTTTCTTCTTCAATGGCATCCTGAGCCAGAAGCAAATCTAAATCCAATCCTGGTGAATCATCCCAAATGGTTGACTTTTCAACTTGCAGCTCTTTTTCTCTCTTTTAAAGAATCTTGTACTCTTTGATTCCAGGCAGCTCTTGCTTTTTCTTCTTCATTTTCGGATACATCTTCTCTATCATTTAAAAATGAATCCAATTCTGGATCTACTTGAGTATCAGGAACAACTGGATCAGCTTCAGAAACAACTGCTATGATCTGAGCAGCTAAGTCTTTTCTAATAACATCTGTAGAATTATGAACACAGATCTGCTAAATAAGCATAAATCATTCCTTCTAGATATTCGCTAGCTATCAAATTAATTGACTCGTCAATAAAGCGAATGAGTGAATTACCTTCATATTTGACCAACTCCCAAGACTCATCTAGGTAGGATGTAATGATCCCTTCTAGGAAATTTGCAACCACGGGAGTGGTAAGATCTTCTAAGCACACTTTCACAACAAATTCGGATAGCATGATAGCATCAGATATCTCTTTTTCCGATAACACAGAAACAGTATCTTTTTCAGCTGGAGCAGACACATCTTGAACTGTCATCACAGTATCTGTTACTGCTGGAAGGGAGGCAGGAGGTTCTGAGGCATCTTCACAGAACATCTCCCCCTGCCTGATTTCAGTGGAGACTGAAACCAGGCCCCTTGAGGAAGATGGCTCAGCAGATTTGTAAAGAGATTTGATGGTAGCGGTTAAGGTATTAATGGAGGAGGCAAGTGGAGCGATTGCCTCTTCAATCATAATTTTGATTGAAGGGGTAATCAGCTCCAAAATGCTGGAGATGAAAGTTGGGGTGATCTCAAAAGATGATGGTAGTGAAGTGGATGGAGCTGCAGCAGATATGGTTGTAGTGCTGGGATGAAGAATGGTTTGGACTGGAGATTGAATGGGAGATGGAGCTAGAGAGTTAACAGGAGTGTTAACTGGGGAATGAATGGGAGACTGAGGAGGAGATGGAATCCTCTCAGATCCTAACAAATCAAAGCTAGGAGTAGATATCCTAGTCTGATGGGAAGGAAGAGGAGAAGCTGGAGGGGAAGGAAGAACAACCGTAGTTGTTTCTCTAACAGGAGAAGGGGAAAGTCGTACTTCAGCTGAAGTTGATGGAACTTCAACTGAAGCAGACAGCAAAGCAGAAGAAGAGGGAAGGGAAGGAGCTGAGCCAGCTTCAACAGGGTGAGGAGCGACCGAATCGGTCCTGGTGCTCTCTGATGTCGCTGGAGCAGGTTTCACAAAGGTTCTCTTCCACTTGGAGAACAGGTTTGGATCCATCTTCTTGCTCGCATTGATGGTTGTTGCGGCGGAGACCATCAACTGAGGATACTTTTCCTTTAGGAAAATTCCAATGACCCTTCTGAGGGTAACTTCCTTCTTGCTATTCTTTTTCCTTATTAAATCAAACATTACTGCTGCCCAATTAATCTTTTTCCGATTAACAATTGCACACATTAATGCAAATTGTTGCCTTGTTATATTATCATGAGCAGAGTGCTTACCGAGGAGCACTTTTCCGACCAACTCAGCAAGAAACTTAATCTTGAAAGGGAAATTTACTTTGAGCAGCTTCGTGGGAATGCCCTCTGCATGTCCCAGCTCAACTAACATTCTTCCGAATTCTTGAGCATCTTGCTCATAATCCTCTTCACAATTTATCAAACCAAAAATATCAGTCAAAACGGCCGGAGTTAAGATTACCTCTTCTCCGCCGATGGTGCCATTCATCGAATCGTCGGTGGAGGACGATGTGAAAGCCCATTCCTTGATCTCAGGTATATTCAACTTAATCCTTGATGACATTAACCTTTCTAGTCCCTGATCCCGGCACAGCTATAGAACTTCCACGATCCCTGCATCGCAGCTACTGAATGCGTCAAAATCCACGCTAAAGCCTGCATCAAACTTCACAACTACTAGAACTGCTGGAGAGACCGCCATTGATTTCTGGAGAAGCGCGAGAAGGACGGCGAAGACGAAGGAGACGAAGCGGCAGAAAATTGCAAGTGGGAAGACAGAATGCGAAAAGTCACGCTCCGTCGATGATAAAACAAAAGATCTTTTAACCTAGGTCGACTATCGGCTTTATATTAGACCGGAAATAGTCGATCTATTAAAAAGATACTAGACCTGATAGTCGAACGGCCGTTCGACGATCGGCTCAGAAGCAGAGTAGTCGAGCCATCGTTCGACTATTTCTGGCTTCTCAAACAACAAGCTGTCGTCGTTCAGAGATCGACGATAAGCTCAACCTGTTCGACGATCTTCGAACGCCGGTCGACGATCTTCAAACAGATAAGCTATCATTAACCAGAGGTCGACGATAGGCTTAATCCGTTCGACGATCTTCGATCATCGTTCGACGATCTTCAAGCAGATTTCAACATAGGCAGATATAGTCACACTTAGTCTCGTCCATTGATCATGCCTAGTTGAACTAAAAAGAACAGATGCTTCTGTTCATCTAAAGGCTTGGTGAATATATCACCTCTCTGAAACTCAGTGGATATGAACTCAAGACAAATCTTGTTCTTTTCCACACAATCTCTCAGGAAATGGTGCCGAATCTCAATGTGCTTCATTCTAGAGTGGTGCACTGGATTTTGTGCAATTGAGATAGCACTGGTACTATCACACATGATTTTGGTGTTCTTGTGTGAGTAACCATAATCCACAAGCTGGTTTTGAATCCACAGGATCTGTGAACAATAACTAGCAGCTGCTATATATTCAGCCTCTGCAGTTGAAGTTGAGACAGAAGCCTGCTTCTTACAGAACCAAGAGACCAATCTCTCTCCCAGGAACTGGCAAGTTCCTGAGGTGCTCTTCCTGTCAACTCTGCAACCAGCATAGTCAGAATCAGAATATCCAATTAATTCAAATTCTGACTCAGTTGGGTACCAAAGTCCTAGATTTGGGCATCCCTTCAGGTATCTCAGGATTCTCTTTAGAAGAATCAGATGAGATTCCTTGGGGTTGACCTGGAATCTAGCACAAAGGCATGTAGCAAACATTATATCTGGCCTACTTGCAGTTAGATACAATAGGGAACCAACAATGGCCCTATAATTCTTTTGATCAACTGGCTTGCCGTGATCATCAGAATCAATAACTACATTAATAGCCATGGGTGTAGGCATTGCTGAAGCATCAGCCATCCCAAATTTCTTTACCAATTCCTTGGCATATTTGGATTGGGAGATGAAGATACCATCAGCATCTTGCTTAACTTAGAGACCAAGAAAGTAAGACAGCATACCCATGCTACTCATCTCAAACTTGGAATGCATCAAGTTGGAAAACTTTTTGCACAGTTTGGGATCAGTGGAGCCAAAAATAATATCATCTACATACACCTGAACTAACAGGATTGTGTCCTTGTGATGCTTGACGAAAAGGGTTCTATCAACTACTCCCCTAGTAAAGTTGTGCTCTAACAGGAAACTAGCTAGAGTCTCATACCAGGCTCTAGGAGCTTGCTTTAGTCCATAAAGAGCTTTCTACAACTTAAACACATGAGAAGGCTGAGTTGAAGAAACAAACCCTGGTGGTTGTTCAACAAACACCTCTTCCTTAAGCTCACCATTTAGGAATGCACTTTTGACATCCATTTGGAACACCTTAAACTTCATGAAGGCTGCATAGGCCAAGAAGATCCTTATTGCTTCTAGCCTTGCAACAGGAGCAAAGGTTTGGTCATAGTCTATACCTTCCTCCTGTCTGTAGCCCTGAGCTACAAGCCTAGCTTTATTCCTTACTATAATTCCATTTGCATCCAACTTGTTTCTATACACCCACTTGGTGCCTATGATCAGTTGGCCTTTAGGTCTTGGAACCAAAGTCCAAACTTTACATCTCTCAAACTGATTGAGCTCCTCTTGCATTGCAATGATCCAGTGGGGATCTAGCTCTGCATCTTTAAAGGTGAGGGGCTCAACCTGTGAGAGGAAACAAGCGTGCATCACATCCTGTCTTAATTGATGTCTTGTTTGCACACCAGCTGATATGTCTCCAATCACTTGAGATGTCGGGTGATCTCTAAGTGTGACAATATCAGCAGGTGGGATGTGATCTTCAGCAACAGTTGGGATTAATTCCTCAGGAGGAATTTGATCTACTGTTGGTGGAACAACAACAGCTTCAGCAATGTCTTCATCACTGTCTGATTCAGTGATCTGAAGAGTTGATAGTTGAAGAATTTCTTGAGGGGCATCAGGTACCTGCAAAGAACTGGAGGAAGGAGAATTTTCCTTCTCCTTGTAAAACATCTGAGACTCATCAAAAGTCACATGCACAGATTCTTCAATTTTACAGGTAGATTTGTTATAAACCCTATAAGCTTTGCTTACTTGGGAATATCCAAGCATGATTCCCATTGAAGCTTTTGCTTCAAATTTTCTAATATATTCTTTATTATTATTATGAATATAAACAATACAGCCAAATACTCTAAAATAATTAATTTTAGGTTTCTTTCCCTTAAGCAACTCATAAGGAGTTTTACACTTAAGCTTGTGTATCAAACTTCTATTCAAGACATAATTGGCTGTACTAACAGCTTCTGCCCAATAGGATAGAGGCATGTTAGCATCTGCCAACAATGTACTAGCAGCTTCAATGAGTGTTCTATTCTTCCTTTCAACTACCCCATTTTGTTGAGGAGTTCTAGGAGCTGAGAAGCTATGTTTGATACCTTCTCTCTCACAGAATTCTTGCATGAGAAGAGAGTCAAACTCAGTACCATGATCACTTCTGATCAAGGCCACATGAGTAGAGTACTCAGTCTGCACACATAATAGAAAGTCTGTAAGGGCTTTGAAGTTATCAGACTTAGTTCTCAAAAAGAAAACCCAACTGAACCTAGAGAAGTCATCTACAATTACTAAAGTGTAATACTTCCCTCCTAAACTCTGTACATTTATTGGGCCAAAAAGGTCCAAATGTAATAGATATAGGATTCTAGGAGAATCACTTTTATTTACAGATTTAAAAGAATTTTTGGTTTGCTTGCCTAGCTGACAAGTCTTGCATAGGCTCTCCTTCTTGTAGGGGCAATAAGGTAAACCTCTAACAAGGTTGTGTTTAGATAACCTAGATATATTTTTAAGGTTAACATGACTAAGCCTCTTATGCTACAAAGAATTATTATTAAGGGTTACTTCATTAAACAGGCAGATTTCAGAATGAGATGAATTGAAATCTACTAAATAAATATTTCCTATTCTAATGCCTACTAAAACAATATTATTATTTAAAGTAATATTGCAAGAAGAGTTAGAAAATGAAACCTGGTAGCCAGCATCACATAGCTGGCTGACTGAAATCAAATTATGCTTCAGTCCATTGACATATGCAACTCTCTTGAAAGTAACTGCTCCAATTGTGATCTTGCCATAGCCTTCTGTCTGACCACAGCTGGAGTCTCCAAAGATAACCTTTGGGCCGAGCTTAGCTTTGAACTTTGACAGAAGATCTTTATTTCCTGTCATATGCTTAGAGCATCCACTATCCAAATACCACTTATTTTGAGTGATTGGATAGGCCTTCACCTGCAAGACAATTATTTAGACAGTGTGGACCCAGGTAACCTTGGGTCCCTTGTTTTTCACATAAGAAAAACTGGAAATATATGAAAATGCAGGCTGAGGGTGATAACCTAGTGGGTGAGATCTCCTAGGTGGGATTCTCCATGCAGATGATGGGTCAACAAACCTAGGGTTTCTATTTTCATTTAGATTTCTATGGTATTGATTTTGATTTTGAAAATCATATTGAAAACGTCGATCGACGTTCGACGATGGGTGCTCAGATCGTCGAGCTTCGTTCGACCATTGAGCTTCCGATCATCGAGCGGCGTTCGACGCTCTTTGCATTTCTTTAAAAAATTTCTTTCTCTTTTCTCTCTTAGCTTTATTTAATGTTTTATTAACCAGATTTACTTGCTCAGTGTTCTTCATTCCACTAGCTAAAATGAAGTTCACTGGAGTTGAAAGATTGTTTTTGAGAAGAACTGGGGGTTCACTGGGAGAAGCTCCTAAGCCTAGTTTGTTATTAGCTGACCTAGTGTTAGTCATGCTGGTAATTTCTAACAACTTAAGGCTTCTACCATTAAGTGATTCTTCTAACCTCTTAGACTTAGCTAACTCTATTTTAAGAAATTTAATTTCTTCACTACAAGTAGTGAGATCTTCCTTTAACCTAATGTTTTCTGTAGCAATTACTTCTGAGTCAGCTAACTTATTTCTAAGTTCTTTTATCTCCTTTTCTGAGCTAATCAAATCTAAACATAAAGATTTAAAATCTAATTTAAATTCTTCTGAAGTAAAATCATAAGAAGAGAGTACCTCATCTTCTGTTGGCATCTCCTCATCTGAATCTGAACTCTCTACAGCTGAGTGGTTGCTGCAGGCATCTATTGCCATGAGGCAAACTTCTTTTGCCTTCTTCTCTTCCTCATCCTCACTGGAGCTTGAGGAGGAAGATTCTTCATCAGAATCACTCCAGGTTTCAGCAATGAAACCTCTCTCCTTTTTCTTGTTCTTGTAGGAGGATGGCTTGGAGTGCTTCCTGTGTTGTTCTTTTTCTTTCCTCTTGTCTTTGCTTTTCTCCTCTGGACACTCTGGCAAGATATGTCCAGGCTTCCTGCAACCATAACAAATAATTTCTTTAGCAGGAGAGCGATCATACCTTGGTTTGTCTTCATAGCGTGAAGACTTCTTTCTGAACTCCTTTCTCCCCATCTTGAGAAACCTCTTGGCAAACAATGCCATAAGTTCCTTATTTGATTGGCTGCCTTCAGAAGCATCAGCAGCCTTAAGAGCTAGAGATTGCTCTTTTCTTGTTGGAGTGGGGGTCTTTGCTTCAGCTTCTGCTTCTCTTGTCTTCAGCACTTGCTCAACAGACTTGAGCTTGCCGAGGAGAGCCTCTGTTGAGATCTCATTAGTACTTCTGGCTTCCTTGATGGGCCAGATCCTTAGATCCCATGTGCTAGGGAACCACATAAGAATCTTATCATTGACCTCTGTCAATGATATGTCCTTGTCCAGGGTCCTCAGCTCATTGATGATTGAGCTGAGCCTGGTGTACATGGCTTCAACTGATTCAGCATCAGTTTTCTTGAAGTTCTCATACTGTGAGATCAGGTTGGACCTTCTGTCCTTCCTTTCATCAGCTGAACCAGCTACAATCTGGTTCAGTGTGTCCCACATGGCTTTTGCTGAAGAGCAGTCAGCAACCTTCTGGAACACCTCATCAGACATTGTCTGAGCCAGTATGTTCATTGCCTTGGCATCTGCTATTTTGGCCTTCTTGTATTCATCATTGTAATCTGGAGGAGGCACTGCACTCATATCAGATGATGAGGCAGTAGCAGCAGGTGCTCTTGGGGGTCCTGACAAAATAGAAGCAAAAATGCTTTCATCAATAGAATTCAAATATAATTTTATCCTTGCCTTCCAGATGCCAAACTTAGCTAAGTTGCATGCTGGAGGTCTGGTGCTAGAATAATCCTTGGACTGGGCCATGATAGTGAATATCTATAAGCTCTTGGTATCTATTAGGATCTTGTGACTTAGGTGTTAGCCTATACAGTCAGTCAACCTCCCTCTGATACCAATTGAAAGTGAAGGGATAGATACTACTCTAGAGGGGGGGGGGGTGAATAGAGTTATCAAATTTTGCGCAAGACAAAACTTAATGGTCTACCCAACTCCCTTGGAGTGAAGTGCGGAATGAAAAGATTATAGATATAGATTTAACCCTATAGCCTAACACAAGTGATGTGTACAAACTCAAGCTAACTGTAATTACAGTTAAGGCTTGGAAAACCTAATCAGCAACTAGCAATCCTAGTTATCTCTATTCACAGCCACAATACAGGAATTAAACAAGTGAATCCAGATGACACAAGGAAATTTATAGTGGTTCCCCAAACAACTTGGGTACATCCACTCTTCTACCTACACGGTAGGAATCCACTCAGGTTTTTGATCAGGTGCCCTGCCACCAACAGGATCTGCTTCAGGTAGATCCAGAAACCCTTTAGACTTTTGACCAGGTGTCTAAAAACCAAGCACAGGTTTTTGATCAGGTGCCCTGCCACCAAGGGATACTTTTGAAGGGAGTAATAACCCTGTACAGGAGGTGGAAGAAGGTTAAGATGTCTTCTCTATTTTACAAAGATTAGAGAAGCACAAAAACTTGCACTGAGCTAGAAAGCTCTAAAGAATCAAGGCTCCCCCTGGCTCAAAGATGTCCAGGTGAAGTCTTGCTTCAGTGCAGAAAACTCTTCAGAAAACTCTGAAGGAAAAACTACAGGAAGATAATAGATAATAAAATTAAAGATCTTCAAGCAGCTATCTTCTTCTTCTTCTTCTTCAAAAGAACTCTGAGTTTGAACTTCCTGAAAGCAGGAGAACTCAGGTTGAAGAAGAGTCGAAGATCTTAACACTTCTCAGTTAGATGGAAATTGCTGAGAGCAGAAAGACTTGATCTTGATGAAGGCTTGAATGCTTGAAAATATCTGGGTAACTAGTTAGCTAGCTTCAATCCTTCTTCAAAGGGTCCTTTTTATAACAGCAACAAGCAACGGCTCTCTTTCATTTGAATTACTTGTCTTCTTCTGAGTCTTGAGACCTGGGCTGTAAATATCAAGAAGACAAAACAATCTCTGCAGCAAAATCATTCTATAAAAGGGATAAACCTTTTTCTAGGAAGCTGCAGGAAGCAATTTGATAATAAAGGACTAAATAAAGTCATATCAGAAATAATCTCTTTATAGCAAAAAGAAGACTTTTCAGTCTAACGGCTATAAAGGGCTGACAGCAGATAAAGTAAATTATAATGTCAGCTAATAAGACAAACAACTTTATCTAAAAAGATTTGACTCAGGCAAAAGGGATGGAGCAAATATTGCCTGGTAATTTTATCATACAACTTAAAACAACGTGCCAGAAAATGTATTAATTAATTAAATATAATAAATAAATACAAAATATAAAGGCAGACAGAAAGCATCGAACGACCCTCGGAGATCGTCGAACGACGCACGGAGATCGTCGAACTATCGGGCAGATAGTCGAATGATCCAGATAGTCGACCTATCGAAGAAGATAGTCGAACTACCCCGGCAGATAGTCGACCTATCAGAGCATATAGTCGAACTATCAGATAGTCGATCTATCTGGACAGATAGTCGAACTATCAAGCACAAACAGATAGTCGACCTACCTCAGAAAACAGATAGTCGATCTATCAACAGATAGTCGAACTATCAAAACAGACCGGATAGTCGATCTATCAACAGATAGTCGAACTATCAGATAGTTGAACTATCAGGACAGATAGTCGAACTATTAAAGACGACAGATAGTCGACCTATCAACAGATAGTCGAACTATCAACGCGGAACAGATAGTCGACCTATCAACAGATAGTCGAACTATCAGATAGTCGATCTATCAGGACAGATAGTCGAACTATCACGCCAAGCAGATAGTCGAACTATCAATAGATAGTCGAACTATCAACGCAGACAGAGCGTCGACCAATTGATAGACGATCGTCGATCAGCCGATAGACGATAGTCGAGCGGCGTTCGACTATAGTCGAACAAAAAACTACTTAACCAAATTCTAAATCTGGAAAAGTGAGGACTCTACAGCTAGACTACTAACCATTGACCATAGATATTTCTTGGGTCAAGGGACTAAAAAAGGCAAGACTAAACTTAAATCAAACTAGGGTACCAACACCCTATCCATCATTTTTTGATACGTTGCCCCTACATTCTTTAGCCCAAAGGGCATCATTTTATAGTAGTAACACCCATCCCTTGTGATGAAGGAGACATCCTTGATGTCTGGGGGGTGAATCCTGATCTGGTGGTAACCTGAATGCATCTAGAAAACTCATTATAGGAAAACAAATGGCTGAGTCAACCAGCGCGTCGATCCGAGACAAAGGATAACAGTCCTTAGGACACAATTTATTAAGTAAAGAAAAATCAACATACATTCTCCACCAACCGTCTCCCTTTTTCACAATTACTACATTGGAGACCCAGCCGGGGTATTGTATCTCGGATACAAAGCCAGCCTTGAGGAGCTTGGCCACTTCCTCCCTGATTGGCTCGGCTAACTTGTTCGTAATGGATCTATTATTATGCTGGATGGGGCGAGCCTCTGGGTCAAAGTTGAGGCGGTGGCAGGGGACGTCCGCATCGATCCCTGGCATCTCTGCGGTGCTCTAGGCGAAGACACCAACGTTCTTTTGGATGCACTCCAACATCCTCTCCTGATCTGCCAGGGTGAGCCCCCCGCTGATGCGGATCTTCTCCACCCTACCCCCAAGGGTGAGAACCTCCATCTCCAACACCTCTTACGCAGCCTCCAGACGAGACTGCTCTCCCCATTCTCCAGCATCCTCCCCTCCTGGGGCAGGAATTTCCTCCTCTGCCTCTTTTCCTCCATGGCCCACCAGACCAGCTTCCAGGCAAACTCTGGATTCGATGCCTCCCCATCGACTTCTCTCACTGCCCTCTCCATTAGCTGCTCATAGGATAGGGGGGCACCCTCTTCAGTTCCATTCTGAAGAAACCCTGCTGCAGCCCCAGGGTGAAGGCCATCATCAGGGTGTGCCCCAACATCTCTTGGACCTGGGTCACCTCCTCCTAGAACCTATTCACGTAGCTCTCTAGTGTATCGTTCACTACCTGCTTGATGTGGAACAGGGACTCCGACTCTTTCCTCCTCTTGGAGGTGGTGAATCTCAACATGAACCACCGACGTAGGTCCTCAAAATAGTAGATGGAGTTGGCCGGCAGCTGGTGGAACCACTCTCTTGCCTTCTCCTTGAGAGTGATAACGAAGAGCCTGCACTTGAACCCATCCAACATCTGTCGGATTGAGACCATGTACTCAAACCACTGGACGTGCTGGACCGAGTCTCCCTTCTTGGTGTAGTAGGACATCTCGGGCTCCCTGAACCCCTCTATAACCGGGGTAGAAAAAACCAGCTCGCTGAAGGGGTTGCCTCCCCCTACTGGGCGAGCTCGAGAGTCTCGCACCCCCATCTCGCCGAACCTGTCGCCGTTTGCTGAGCCCGGGAAGAGTACTCGCCCGGGGAGCTCGCCTCCTCTCCCTTCCTCTACAACCTCTTTCCCAGCTCGCCTGTCGGGAGCATCCTTGCCAAGGGACGAGACTGCGAGCACTAGCACCACTGGAGTCGAGCACTCGACACGCGCATCGAGTGCGAACCTGACGAGGCCAAGCACCTCTCGCCTGAAGTCTTTGAACATCCCCACCGTAGTGAGAGGAGGGGTGGGGGTGGGGGGTGGGGGGTGGCGAGTCAGACTTGTCCGAGCCCTGTCCTTCTCCTCCCGTCATCTGGCCTACTGAAGGTTTTTTGTGCTGACAACGCTCCACACTCACCATACCCGAATGTTGAAACCGAAAAATCGGTCTCTGTGGAGTTCACCATTGGGGAAGGGTGATCGCGCACCTACTTCTCTCCTGCAAGCAAAATGATAAGGAAAAACAACAAAGAACTGACCCAAGGACTCAGCGCGGAGGTCCCACAGATCTTAGAGTGCTTCCCCTCCATAGACAAGACTCGAGCTAAGGTAACCTAAAAAAGCAATAGAAGACTGGGGTACAAGTAAGCATGCCTTCTTAGGTGCCCCTTGGGTCCTATTTATAGATTTCTGAAAACGGCCTGCAAATAGCCAACCTCCGCTATTCTAAATAGCTATGTGCAGCCCAACCGGGTCTGCAACAGCGTAACTCCACTGTTCTAACTGGCTATGGGCAGGCCAGCAGGGGCAAAATGGTAAAAACACTTCACAGATCATTGGGCGAGTAACCCTCAACAACCTCTGCTCAGTAAGGGCAGCGAGTGCTCGATGGAGCCGGCGCTCGCTGCTTCTGCTCGGCCTTTGACGAGTACGGGCCTGGACTGCCGTGCTCGCCTGCCGCGAGTTCGTTGAGCGACTAGAGCTCGTCAAAAGGCCTAGAGCTCGAATAACAGCCCAGAGCTCGACGAAAGGCATGGAGCTCGACGAACAGCCCAGAGCTCGATGAAAGGCCCAAAGCTCGATGAAAGGCCGAGAGCTCGACGAAAGTCCCAGAGCTCGATGAATAGCCCATAGCTCGTCGAATGTCCCAGAGCTCGACGAAAGGCCCAGAGCTCGACAAAAGTGGCAGAGCTCGACGAAAGGGGCAGAGCTCGACGAAAAGGGCAGAGCTCGACGAAAGGGGCAGAGCTCGACGAAAGGGGCAGAGCTTGACGAACAGACCAGAGCTCGACGAAAGTCCCAGAGCTTGACGAAAGCGGCTCGTCGAGTACAAGCTCTCCTCCCTGAAGCATCCTGCCTCGCCTGGGCGAGTCGGGGTTGTTGACGACCTCTCTAAGGCGAGCACTATAAATCCTTGTGTCTATGCAGTATTGTGATCTATTGTTTTGTGTGTTTTATTTTGTTAAATCTTTAATTCAGCTAAATTCGCAATATTCACCTAAGTGATTTAGGTCGACAACTAGATACTTTCAAAACGGTTATAGAAAAATTTAAACCTTCATTCTAAAGCATTGCTGCCTTCATTTTTGACGATAATGCCGACGGGATTTTGGGCAGAGATGTGGAGAGTTGTTCGGGTGGTGAATTGATAAGGAAGCTAAAAAATTTCAAAATGAGGTGAGCCTGAGCACAAAAAGATCTATTTACTTACGTACTGGGCATGGTGCATAGAGTATAAAAATTTTTTTTCCCTCCTAACCATGGTTCAATTCAACTCTACCAAAAAAAGAAAAGATTAAGTAATCTAATTAATGTTGTAATTGAAGCCAGTTTAGTTTGATGTTTATCTTCATGTTGTAAAGAATGTTTCCCAAGCTTCCATATTTCATGAATTTATAAACAATAATGTTGGAGAAAAATTTGTCACCTAACCTTCCACACTCAATGACCGTCTGGGGGAGTTCGGTGAATATATTGGAGACCACAATCGGTTGGTTACTTGCCCTGAGGGGCTTGGCTGATAGAAAAGAAACTCAAAAGAAGGGGCATCGTTGGCAGCGACGAACACGAGATTTGACCCATCGCGGGGAGTGCCTCTCTTTCGATGGGCCTTTATATTTCTTGAAAAAAGGGTTACAAGGGAAGTAGCAAGTACATGTGAATATAAGAGAAGGAGAAGTGAGAAAAGGCAACTGACTGACACTCAAAAATAAAAATTGCACCTATAACATGGTAGGTTTGACTCTAGTTCACTATCCTTCTCCAAGAACCCTTGACCCTCTATTTATACATGAGGGTAGGTTGCTCAGACAGTTCACAAAGAGACAGGCATTTAATGCCTCATTAAACATGACATTAAATGCGCAGCCACCTGAGGTACATGAACAGTCGGGCGATGGGGGGGGGGGGTGAGAGAAGAGGTCGCACGAACTCCCGTAGAAGCGGGCGAACACCTAGGGAGACCGCTAGGGCTCCTAGAGAGAAGGTTGCAGATACTTTTAGAGACGACCACGAACACTTCTGGAGATGATCGCAAACACTTTTGGAGACAGCCGCAGACACTCCTAAAGATGGCCACAAACACTCCTGGAGATGGCTACAGACATTTCTGGGGACGTCCACAGACACTCTTGGAGACGGCGCAAAAAGGACAAGGAAAATCACCCCAGACAATGATGCTTGGATCAGGCATTCCGAGGGTGATTGCCAACTTCTGGGTGAACAGATCCCCACACTTTTTAGGTTCCCAAAAAACTTCAAAAAAGTAAAACCACCCAAAGAAGTTGCAATCCACCGCTTTTTGTGTTTTTCCTATAGGAGAGAATGTAAAACGGGCATAATGTAAATGTAAAATCAAGTACTTGAGTGACTGATTGACCAAAAAGGGACTCTAGAGAGCGGAGAATGAAAGGCGTGAAGAAAAAGTCATGGTGGTAGAAGTTTAGCTCTGGATGCCGCGATTGGAGGAGGAGGTCGCATTCATGCTTACAAAAAAGGAAAATCAAATTGCATACATGAAAGGACAACATCACCGAAGTGGGCGAGGTAAGAGTATCCTTCCCATGATGCGGATGTCAGTGGGATGCAACCAGAATCTTAGGGTGTTCATGTCCCAACTCCTAGTGCTGCGAGGGCGTTGGATCAGATGAGTGATTTCGTTGTGAGCCTAGTTGGCTACTACGGGGGTTCATCCATGAAACTATGTAGTGTTGGTGTTACCATGATGATCTGGAAGTGGTTAAATAGGTAGTCTCACTGCCAACGTGATATGAGCCTATAGGGTCACACATAAGAGCGTTTAGAGATGTTGAAGGAATGGATTGTGTTGGTCTTACTCATATGTGATGAGTGAAGGACCAAGAACTTGACATATTGGAATTCGTCGAGAGATGAGCTTATTCGTCAAGATCTCTTGACGATTTGTCGAGTCATCAACTGATTCATCGAGTGCATCAAGTGCGTCAAGTGCATCGAGTGCGTCGAGACCTCTCAACGATTCGTAGAGTCATCAGATGATTCGTCAAGTGCGTCGAGTGCGTCGAGTGCGTCGAGTGCGTCGAGTGCATCGAATGCGTTGATACCTCTCGTCGATTCGTCAAGTCTTCTCATCTATTAATCGAGTCATCTCTGTTAATGATTCGTCGAGTTAATTTCATTAGTTCTGGGTTTGCGAATAGCGACGGTTCAAGCCTGTTCATGCTCCTGGGTATATATATCTATTGCCTTAGGTCTTGATGATGGATTAGTTAGGGCAAACCTGAAACTGATGGAAAGTGTTTCCCGAAGTGTCAATCCTGTCGCTCCCATAAGCCCCGATTTCGGCGCCCGCCGCCGCCCATCTCCTGGTGCAGACCTAGGATTCTGTAAAGACGTAGAGGGCTTTCCATTCTCCATCCTGGATCTTGTTTGACAAGGTGTCTGTGTTTACCCGTTCGCGTGGATACTTGTAGAGCCGTAAATCTTTTTTTGCGTGAACTCACCCGCTGACAAAGAACTGTTTGGAGCATCTTGATTGAGTGTCGACTCAATCTCACTCAGGTATTCTCCTATTTTATGTTATGCAAACTTTTTGATCAATGTTCATAGCAAGATCCTAGTTTATCTTTAGGGTTTTCATAAACTTTATTATGATGCGCATGTTGATGTGCTATCTAGTAAAACCCTACAGTGGTATTAGAGGGAGGTTGCCGATGATCATTGTTTCATAAGTTTTTTCATCTAGTGCATGTAGATATAGAGATTTAAAAGTGTTCTAAATTCCCAGATATATTCGTAGATCACATGTGATTTTGTTGCTTTTTTTAATGTGCACAATGGTTAATTATTAATCATGATTAAATATTAATTGATTATTATAAAATCTCTTATCCAATATTAAGTGTGTGGATGCCTTCCGATGGATGACACTCTTCCTACCTCGATCGATGAAATGTGGGTTTGCCAAAACAAGGTGCATTAATCTATCTTGGTAAGGGTGCAAGTGGATAATTGTGATATCCCAATGTCGACATCAGGTCCAACTTAACTGGGTGACCTCAATGGTTGAGTGCCCAAAGGCATAGGGTTGGCATGCACCATATGATGGATGCGAGTAAAGAGTTATTAACAATTCATATAAGAGTTGTATGATGTTGCAATTGGCAAGCGTTGTCAACCTAATTAACTACATTGTAAGAGAAAAACCAAAGCTAACTCATGGTGTTGGTGAAATACGGATCTTGTCCACTAGAGAGTAGCTCGCATAAAGTCTCTAAATTAATATTGAGGCCTATCAATTTTATTAAAATAATGAGAGTATTTAATTAAATTCCATATTAAAATAAATATATATTTTGAAAAAGAGTACTAAGTTTTTCTTTACATAAATTCCTTGTAGAATTTCCATGGCAAGTGGATCTCACACCACCCTATCCCTCAAAGTGTCCTTGAGAAGGAAAAATTAAGCGGGACTAATTATCTGGACTGGTATAGGAACCTGAGAATTGTTCTTAGGCAAGAGCGTAAGCTTTATGTCTTGGAAGTAGATCCCCCTGCTGAGCCAAATGCCTCTGCCCCTCGAGCAGATAAAGATGCTTATAAGAAGTATAATGACGTCTCCTTGGATTTTGAATGCCTCATGCTTGCCACAATGAACTTTGAGCTTCAGAAGCAACATGAGAACATGGGTTATAAAGAGATTGACGAGCCATTAAGAAAAGGTTTCAAGGGCAAGATCGACAGAGAGGTTTGATGTCACCAAGGCATTGTTTCAGAGTAAGATGTGAGCTCGAGACCTAGTAGGGACTCACGCACTCATGATGATTGGGTATATAGAGAACCTTAAAAGACTAGGCTTTCCATTGGGCCAAGAGTTGGCTACTGATCTGATCTTGTAATCATTGTCAGACAGTTATGAGCAGTTTGTATTGGACTACAATATGAATGAGATAGACAAGACACTTCCCGAGCTCCTAGACATGTTAAGAACAATCGAGATCAATATGAAGAAGGCTAAGCCTGCTAGCCCATACTGATGGTGCATAAAGGCAAGGGCAAAGCCAAGGGGCTCAAGAAGACTAAGGTTGGATCTAAGTCATCTCTTAACCCCAAGTCTTCAACACTGAAGAAGAAGGGCGTGGTGAAGGAAGGGAAATGCCACCACTATTCCAAGACTGGTCATTTGAGGAGAAATTGTCTTTCTTATATTGAAGGTCTGCAGAAGATGAAGGGAAGTATGACTTTTGTTTCAAGATTTATGTTATAAAAATAAACCTATCTACTCCTTCATCTTGGGTATTGGATACCGGATGTGGTTCTCACATTTGTACAAATGTGCTGGAACTAGGAAGAAGGAGATTGCTTGGTAAAGGAGACGCAGACTTACGCGTTGGAAATAAAGCAAGAGTTGTTGCCATTGTTGTCGGTGTCTACCGTCTTTCTTTGCCCACAGGGATTGTAATAGAACAAAATAACTGTTATTTTGTTCCTTCCATAACTGAAAATATTATACCTGTTTCATGTTTAGACATGAAAAGCTTTTCATTTATAATTAAGAACAACTGTTATTCAATTTTTATGAAAGATGTTTGTTATGGTGTACCTGATGCAAGAAAAATCATCACACGGACTACAATCCGAATATACAAGTGTACCTATCGTTTTATAGTATAGTGATATAAATAAATCAATGTCGTATAAAAACTCGGGACAGGCAAGTACTATAACTCACAACGACTCTATTATCCTACCGAACGATTGATGAGTTTTGAAAATAAAATAAAATAAACTTAGTTAAAAGAGAAATAGACTATTGCAAAAGAGTGCTCGATCGACGATTCACTTTGAAATAAAATAACGAAATAAATTAGTTTAGCATTTGTAATACTATTAAGACCGTGACGGATCCGATATTAGAAAGTAATCTCGCTAGAGCATTAAATCCCCTAACTTATAGACGTTTTGACCGAAATCTCTTTACAAGTCAAAATGGACTAAAGTCGCACTACCGAAGTGACCCATACTATTGGATTTGACTCCAATCTGGAGGATTTACGTCGTCCTATCTCTAGGATTGCGTGCAACTCCTTCCTTCCTTGAGTGATCTTTCACATTCACGAGCCTCTCGGCTACTCAAATATGAGATCGGAATCTACTATCGTATACTATAAATATAGAGTCGATATGAAAATAATTGAAGGTCGGATCAAAAATAGAAAAATACAAATGCAAACATAAAATAAAAGATGCGTTATTTTATCACAAAGTTCATCGCGACCGGGCACAAAACAAAATTAGCTAAGCATGTTTGAGAAAGAAATAACAACAATAAGAAGAAAGAAATTCATTTTCATTGATGATAGAAAAGAAGAGTACGCAATAATAAAAAGACAAGATTACACTAATAAAAAGACTATTACAATAATGAAAAGGAAATCTACTTAGCAACAAGGAAAGAAACATAAACTAATAGCTATCTAACTTGCTCTCCACAATCCATCCTCTAAATGCTTGAGGCAAAGGGTTCCTTTTATAGGAGAGGAGGAAGAATCTAGAATGAAAGGAATATGAGGGACAAGGGGGGGGGGGGGGGTGGCCGGCCATGTGTTGTGGATAAAATGCATGAATGTCATAATGTGGGAGAGTGAGAATGGGAGGTTTAATGTATTTCATTTAGGGAAATAAAAATAGAAAATATGGAAAATAGAAGGGGGATGAATGTGGAATAAAAAGAAGAATAAAACAATAAAAGGGGGGGAGAGAGAGGGGGCCGGCCATAGGTGGAAGATGCATGAATTGGAAAGGTGCATGCATGGGTAAGTGGGCTCGGGTTTGGGCTTGTTTGTAGGCTTGTGAAGGGCTGCTCCAAGTAGGCTTCTTGTTGCATGTAAGTGCTCGGGTAGGAGGGCTGCATGGTGAGGTGGGCTGGCCGAGCATGGATGAAGGGGTTCTCCAAGTAGGCTTGAATAAGAGGGCTCGGGTACGCTGCTTGGAAGGGCTCGGGCTGCTTATGTTGAACCAAATGGAGGGGATGCATGAATCTACATGAAAATAAAAGAAGTTAGTTATAAGATAAAAAATAATTAAAACATTAATATCATAAAGTAAACATAAAGTAAGTTATGTTAAAATAACTAGAAACATAAAAACTAGAATAACAAAACATAAAATAGCATAAAGTAAAAAAACATAAAATAACAAAATATAAAAACTAAAATAATAAAAACATAACAAACACACAATACAACATTACAAATAAATATAACATAAAACATATTAAAACATATTATCAAAATTAAAACATAGCATAAATAAAATATAAAAATAATACTTAAACCTAGGAAAATTTAAATTAAAACTAACCCAAAAACGATGACTAAAACTAGTCATCAAAATCCCCCATGCTAGAGTATTCTCTTGCTCTCAAGCAAAATGAAATGAAAACTAGGGGCGAGAAATAAAAGTAAACAAAGCAATTTAGATTTCATAATTAAGAAAACCAAAACATGTAAAATTAAACTATCCTAATTTCTATGCTAACATGCAACTAGTGGTGTGAGAAGTGCACAATAGAAAACTTGAAAAGGGAAATCTAAAAATTTCATTAGAACATAAAGAAGAATTACACATTTCTAAATTCCTAAAACAAGGCATCCAAAATAAATGAAAATAAGAAAAACAAAAGTAGAAGTTCTAAATAAACGACACATTGATGAACTACTAGGTTGCTAGAATAACGATTAACCCAAAATCACCTCAAGATAACCTTCAAAGAAATCTATCAATGATGGTGGCCATAGGCTTGTCCGTTCACACTCTCTCCACTACGCGAAATTACGTCTAAAGATCAAAAGGACTTAAAATAGGCATTAAGACTTGGCTTAGGTAAATAGTTAGGAATTGAAAATCAAGGATAAACATGATGGATAAAACACACTAAACCAAGGGTGAGCTCAAAATAAACATAAACAACATGATAAAAATGAGAAATGACAAGAACGTCATTTCTCCAATTCAAACTACCACAAGGCCATATAATTTTTTCTCTTCATAATTTGGCCACAAATAATCTTCAGTTTTTTTGATTGATTACACATTTTTTAATAATAATAATTTTTTTCTTTAATAACTTTTAAGAAAAGCTCCAGATATAGGCTTTAAAAATTCCTCTCATTTCAAAGATATAACCATTCGCAAAAAATGATATTTAAGCTCAAGATTAGTGTGAAAAATAGGAAAGGCATTTGGCTTTGGTGAAATAATAAAATGAAAGGTGGAGCTAAAACTAATAAACATGGAAAAAGGCCCAAAATTGTTTTGCAAAGGCGAAATAGATTGGTGGGCAAAAAGGCTCAAACGGGTCAAAGGGTGGCCTAAATCATTTCTAAAGTACGTAAAAATGACGCAAATGTTTCGAGAGTAGCTAGGGACGAGTTCTAGACACCAAGAAAGACTACCCCACAAATGAAAAAGAGCTAATATTATCTAGAAACCATTCGTACGTAACTAACCGAATAAGAAGAGCAACTACAAATTGCTAACTTAAAATGAGAAAATAGATGCCTATATTTAAGAACAAGAAATTAGTAAAACTAAGCTATGTTAAAATGATAAATTTAGAAAACCGTTTCAAAGAAATGTACATAGAACTACAAAACCGCACGGGCCTACACATCACTAGAAGAAACATAAAAATAAAGATAGAAAATAATTTTTTGATTTTGTTTTTCAAATAGATTTTAACAAATTTTTTGATTTTTGTTGGTTTTCAAAATTTTTTTTTATTTTTGAAAAGGCTAAAATAAAAGCAATACTAAAGAAGCTTAACAAAACTATACTAATTTTTTTTTGAAATTTTGAAATAAGAAAGCAAAAGATTTTTTTGATTTTTGAGAGAAAAGGGAAGAAAGAAATTAACTAAACCCTCCCACATGCTTAAACCTTTCCTTGCACTCAATGAAAAAAAAACAAATAAAAGAAAAAGAAAAAGAAAGGGAAGGGTGGGGGGTGCAATAAAGTAAATAAATAAAAAGAAAATGACTTCCCCAGATTCGTGAGGCCAAATGCAGATATCGCTCCCCCATGCTTGAGCTGGACACCGGCTCAGGCCTAAGGAAGAGAAGAAAGGATGGAGCCAAACGAACCACCAGGGGCATTATTCCTGCAAAACAAAAGAAAAAGAAAAAGAAATAACAAAAAGGATAAGCAAGGGGTGCCTACCAAGAGCGCTCTTTGTTTAACGTCGTCTGAGCCTGACGTTATTGGTTAGCTAAATGGATAATAAAAAGTAAGGTGAAGTGGTAACTCCCTAAGTATGCGCTTAGGGGAGTACATCAAAAAAAGAAAAAATTGAAGAATCACACTGACATGCGGTGAAATCTTCAAGGGAATGACGCCTGAAAATGAACGGAAGGAGTTATAGAAGAACTCCGCCGTATGTAAAATGGGAAATAATGGGTCGTCAAAAGAAGAAGAATAAAAAGAAGAAGAAATGGAAAGAGGAATAAAAGAAGTAGAAAAAGAAATTTCATCAACGGAAATTTCACAAGGAGGAGAGTCTTGTGAAATTTCGGGAGAAGAAAGGGTAGGGAGAGCTAAAGAAAAATTATCTATAATAAAAGAAGAAGATTCGCTAAAAATAGAAAAATTTGGAATAGTTAAAATTGAGATTGAAATAGAATCACAAACTTCTTCAGAAGGAGAATTAAGAGACGTCTGGTCATCCTCAATGGGTAAGAAGCACGCCGGAATATCCATAGAGGTGTCTTCCAAAGGAGGAAGGAAACAATCCGAAATATCTGAATAGTTATCCTCCTCGAGAGGAAAAACACAAGCCGGGATATCCGGTGACTCATTACATAATGAAATTGGAGGAGACAGAGAAGAAGACGAAGAAAAAGATGCGGCCTCACGAGAATAATAATCCATAATGGTTTTGAAATGCGAATTAATATTATCAAGAGAAGTTTGCAATTCAAAATACCCATTATCGATTTAATTAAAATTTAGAGGCGCGGCGCTTTGCGGGAAAAAATCATAAGAAAAATAAGACGGGTTCCCCATCTCCCAAGTAGGAAAAAATTGGAGTAAGGGTTAAATTGTCCATTTTGACCTGCTCTAGAAAAATTGAAATCAAAAGAGGGAGGGGTTCCCGAAAGACATGCAAAATTAAAATGGTCGAGCGACCCACAAAAAGCGCAAAAAGATGACGATTGCATAAAAAAACGGTTACCAAAAAGAAAAAGAAAAATTAATTTTTGAAATTTTTTTGAATTTTAGTAGAAGTAATAAACTCGGTGCTTTCGTAATATTGCCAAAAATGCTCCCCAGCAACGGCGCCAAAAATTTGATGCATGAAATATCATCTCACGGACTACAATCTGAATAGGCAAGTGTACCTATCGTTTTATAGTATAGTGATATAAATATATCAAGGTCGTATAAAAACTCGGGGCAGGCAAGTACTATTACTCACAACGACTCTATTATCCTACCGAACGATTGATGAGTTTTGAAAATAAAATAAAATAAACTTAGTTAAAAGAGAAATAAACTATTGCAAAAGAGTGCTCGATCGACGATTCACTTTGAAATAAAATAATGAAATAAATTAGTTTAGCATTTACAATACTATTAAGACCGTGACAGATCCGATATTAGGAAGTAATCTCGTTAGAGCATTAAATTCCCTAACTTATAGACGTTTTGACTGAAATCTCTTTACAAGTCAAAATGGCCTAAAGTCGCATTACCGAAGTGACCCGCACTATTGGATTTGACTCCAATCCGGAGGATTTAAGTCGTCTTATCTCTAGGATTGCGTGCAACTCCTTCCTTCTTTGAGTGATCTTTCACATTCTTGAGCCTCTCGGCTACTCAAATATGAGATCAGAATCTACTACTGTATACTAGAAATACGGAGTCGATACGAAAATAATTCAAGGTCGGATCAAAAATAGAAAAATACAAATGCAAACATAAAATAAAAGATGCATTATTTTATCGCAAAGCTCATCGCGATCGGGCACAAAACAAAATTAGCTAAGCATGTTTGAGAAAGAAATAACAACAATAAGAAGAAAGAAATTCATTTTCATTGATGATAGAAAAGAAGAGTACGCAATAATAAAAAGACAAGATTACACTAATAAAAAGACTATTACAATAATGAAAAGGAAATCTACTTAGCAACAAGGAAAGAAACATAAACTAATAGCTATCTAACTTGCTCTCCACAATCCATCCTCTAAATGCTTGAGGCAAAGGGTTCCTTTTATAGGAGAGGAGGAAGAATCTAGAATGAAAGGAATATGAGGGGACAAGGGGGGTGGCCGACCATGTGTGGTGGAGAAAATGCATGAATGTCATAATGTGGGAGAGAGAGAATGGGAGGTTCAATGTATTTCATTTAGGGAAATAAAAATAGAAAATATGGAAAATAAAAGGGGGATGAACGTGGAATAAAGAGAAGAAGAAAACAATAAAAGGGGGAGAGAGAGAGGGGGCCGGCCATAGGTGGAAGATGCATGAATTGGAAAGGTGCATGCATGGGTAAGTAGGCTCGGATTTGGGCTTATTTGTAGGCTTGTGAAGGGCTGCTCCAAGTAGGCTTCTTGTTGCATGTAAGTGGTCGGGTAGGAGGGCTGCATGGTGAGGTGGGCTGGCCGAGCATGGATGAAGGGCTGCTCCAAGTAGGCTTGAACAAGAGGGCTCGGGTAGGCTGCTTGGAAGGGCTCGGGCCTCTTGGGTTGAACCAAATGGAGGGGATGCATGAACCTACATGAAAATAAAAGAAGAACATTAGTTATAAGATAAAAAATAATTAAAACATTAATATCATAAAGTAAACATAAAGTAAGTTATGTTAAAATAACTAGAAACATAAAAACTAGAATAACAAAACATAAAATAGCATAAAGTAAAAAAACACATAAAATAACAAAATATAGAAACTATAATAATAAAAACATAACAAACACACAATACAACATTACAAATAAACATAACATAAAACATATTAAAACATATTATCAAAATTAAAACATAGCATAAATTAAATATAAAAATAATACTTAAACCTAGGAAAATTTAAACTAAAACTAACCCAAAAATGATGACTAAAACTAGTAATGAGTAGCCCAAATGTTTAATGGTTTGTATGTTTTGAACTTAGACCATCCGATCTATAACATAGAAAATACTAAAAGACTAAAAATGAATGACTCAAATCATACATACCTTTGGCAATGTCATTTGGGTCATGTAAATGAGAAATGTATATCCAAGCTCCATAAAGAGGGACTATTGGAATCATTTGATTATGAATCATTTGAGAGATGCGAATCATGTTTACTAGGCAAGATGACTAAAGTCCCTTTCATTGGTCATACTGAGAGGGCTGATGATCTCTTAGGTTTAATACATAATTGAAAGTTATTACTTTAAGGTTAGCTAGTCCCCTTTAGGGGGTGAGGGGTGAATAGGTCTTTGAAATTACTTAACCCTTTTTGTTGTTTATAAGTTTGGTGATCTAGAGCTTGTCCTAATTATCTACAATACAAAAAGGAAACAAGCAACACAACAAGCACACAAGAATTTATAGTGGTTCCCCAATTGGGTACATCTACTTTCCCTCCCACCTATCCAATTGATTTGTTGGACTAGGCACAAACTCCACCAATATGATCCTGAGAGCTTACACCTCAGGCCCTCAGCCTTACACACCGATTCTTTTCAGAATCCAAACTCAGAACCATAAGGGTTCCTACCTCAAAGCCTTGCAGTGCTCCTATAGCTCATGGGTCCACTAAACACCTACCTCAGCCTTATTTCTAAGGCCTACAGCTCAGGCTTCTCAGCCCTTCAACTTCAGGAAAACAACCTTACTCTTAGAGTACTGCAACACTCCTACAACTAAGTACCTTTCCAGGTACCTACCTTAGAGACCTTCCAGGAACCTATAGATCAGCCTCCTCTAAGGCTACAACTCAGTGACACACTTGTCATCTACAAATCGGTGACTCACTAGTCACTTACCTTAGGAACTAGGACCTATACTCAGGCTGGGAGGACATCCCTACCTCAGATCCATACTTGGATCCTACCTTAGTGTGCAGCACTCTCCTACCTCAGCCAATTAATCCCTACAGCTCAGATCCACACTTGGATCCTACCTCAGTCCCCCAGCAGGGCACCTACCTCAGTGACTAATTAGTCACCTACCACTCAAGCACAAAGTGTCCTACACTCAGATTCAGATAAACTGAATCCTACAGGATATAATCAAGTAAAGTTGAAATACTGACTCAGAGATAAATCTCTGAGTCTAACTTGTTGGACTGAGCAGATATTAGTCCAGCCCACTTGATGTAGAAGAGAAGAGTCTTCTTCTACAACTAACTTATTTTTTGCTGCATAGGTGAGCAACTATCTACTGTTGAAGGCTTACAGTCCTTCACACAGCTATCTCCACTAGCTGATAGATTGAATCAGCCAACTTGTTCTCCAAGGAACACTCTTTCTAAACTGGAAGTAGCTTCAACTAACTTTGTCTTTTGGCTTTCTCTGCTGGACTTGCTTTCAAACTTATCGAAGAAGATGAAGTCCAGCCGCCCCTTTTCATTTTCTGCTTTCGTTCTTATTTTTCGTCAACCCTAATCTTATTTTCTTCTCTTCCTTTTATATTTGTTGATTTGAATCAACAACATAATTTTAATGTGGGCCCAGTCAAGTATGGTTAGCGCCACCTCCCTCAGAAGAAGACAAACAGTAGATTCCGACACTACTATATCTTTCCCGCAACGACATGAAGTATTTGGACTGGGTTCGACGATCATCGATATGAGTTCGACGAACTCTGTGCTGAGCTCGACGAACTTCAGAATCTTCAACTTTAACTTGAGATCGACGAAAGGCGGGCTCAGGTCGATGAACTCTGAATCTTCAACCTTTAATCCTGAGCTCGATGACCTGTGAGCTGAGCTCGACGAATACTGAATCTTTAATCTTTAACCTGAGCTCGACTATCTGTGAGCTGAGCTCGACGAACGCTGAATCTTCAACCTTCAACCTGAGCTCGACAATCAATGAGCTAAGCTATACGAACTCGAATATTCAACCTTCAACTTGAGCTCGACGAAAGGCGGGCTCAGGTTGATGAACTCTGAATCTTCAACCTTTAACTTGAGCTCTACGATCTATGAGCTGAGCTCGACGAATTCCACTTTTAGGACTTAGAAAATTTTGCTGCCTTTGTCTCGGTAGTTCCTTCTCAACTGTCTCAGCGGTTTCTTCTTCACAGCTGAGACACTTCTATCTCAGCGGTTCCTTATCAACTGTCTCAGTAGTTTCTTCTTCACAGCTGAGGCAGTCTTCTATCTCAGGGGTTATTTCTTCACAACCGAGATTATCTTCTGTCTCAGTGGTTTAGCTGAGACCAACACTTCTATCAATGATATGTGTTGAGCTTCTCAGCTGTCTCAGGGGTTATGTTGAGACATTATTCTCAGTTGTCTCAGCTGTCTCAGCGGTTATGCCTTAGTCAAATTATCTGACTTCCAACTTTCTCTTCCTATTCACCTGCCCAATCAAGGACAACCTGCATGCAATATCTCAAGCATATATCAAATACATTATATGTGTATGTAATTGACTAGTTTGACTTCTTTCAAATATAGAACATTGGGGTCAATGGACCCAACAATCTCCACCTATTTGAAGAAGTCAAAACCTTGCTTGATCAATAACACAGGTCATTGACATACATAGTATTTTTAATATAAAAACTGACACTTATGTAACATCATTAAGAGTTTGAAAATATGTTACCACACATAATTCTTCATGTCAGGAATTTTACTTACTCCCTCTGACATGCTGCTCTCCTGGATTAGCTATCCTTACTATTCTTATGCTGAAATAGCTTCTGCACCACTTGGCTTTGAGCTTCCTACATCTTGGCTTGTTAAGGTCTTGATCAAGTCTATTCTTTCTTCCCCCTACTCCTTTCCCCCTTTTTGACTTCTGCAATAGGGAGATTTGTTGTGTGTGGAGTTTTTATCCCCCTATCTATCTGGGGATGATTCACCTACTCTGACTTAATTCCATTTCAGCTACGAGGCTTGCTCCCCCTCAACTGTTGCACACTAGCTTCATTGTCTTGGGGAAGGGCTTGTACATAGATAGTACAACATATTATAGAGGAGATAATTGAAGCTACACAAGATTCAACATATCTAATTCAAATTTGAAGGTGTTGAACTTGGATTCATCTTGTGGCTTAGTGAAGATATCATCCACTTGCTTGTCTGTAGAGACAAACTCAAGGCTAATGTCTTGTCTTTCCACATATTCTCTAATGAAATAATATCTAATTTTTATATGCTTAGTCCTACTATGGGAGACAGGATTCCTAGCTATATAAATTGCACTAGTACAATCACAAAAGAGTGGAGTTCTACTTATCTGAATATTGTAGTCCTGAAGTTGATGCTGGATCCATAGCAACTGAGCATAGCAGCTCCCAGCTAAAATGTACTCTGACTCAACAGTAGAGATTGCAACACTTGTTTGCTTCTTGCTTCTCCAAGAGATAAGCCTTCCACCTAGAAATTGATAGGAGTCAGATGTGCTCTTCCTATCCTCCTTGCAGCCTGCAAAATATGCATCTGAATATCCAGTTAGTTCAAACTCCCCATTCCTAGGGTACCATTGGCCAAGATTTGGGGTTCCCTTAAGATATCTCGAGATTCTTTTCACAGCAGTGTAGTGAGACTCTTTAGGGCTAGCATGATACCTAACACAGACACATGTTGCATACATAATGTCAGGCCTACTTGTAGTGAGGTAGAGAAGAGAGCCAACTATACCTCTATATAAAGTTGGATCAATAGGTTTCCATGGATCATCTTTGCCTGTAGGCATACTTGAGCTCATGGAAGTTCTTATGGTGGAAGCATTCTCCATATCATACTTCTTGATTAGCTCCCTAGTGAACTTTGACTGGGATATGGATAGACCATCATTAGTTTGTCTTACTTGGAGTCCCAAGAAGAACTTCAGTTCACCCATACTACTCATCTCAAACTTCCCCTGCATAAGTTTTGCAAACTTCCTGCAGAGATTGTCATCAGTAGAGCCAAATATTATGTCATCAACATAAATCTAGACTAAGATGATCTTGCCCTTAGATTTCCTTAAGAATAGGGTCTTGTCTATCTTCTCCCTTGATAATTTGTTCTCAATGAGGAAGGTAGACAATGTATCATACCATGCTCTAGGGGCTTGCTTGAGCCCATATAGAGCTTTCCCAAGTCTATACACAGCAGTAGGAGAGTTAGAATCTACAAAACTTGGAGGCTGTTCTACATAGATCTCTTCTTTCAAATCTCCATTCAGGAAGGCTGACTTTACATCCATCTAGAAGACTTTGAATCCCTGGAAGGCTGCAAATACAAGGAATAGTCTGATGGCTTCCAACCTTGTAACTGGGGCAAAAGTCTGATCATAATCAATCCTCTCTTCCTGTTTGTACCCCTTTGCCACCAGTCTAGCCTTATTCTTTATGATAATGCCATTTTCATCAAGTTTATTTCTGAAAATCTACTTGAATCCAATGACATTATGTCAATCTGGTCTGGGAACTATCTTGTAGACCTTGCATCTTTTAATTTAGTTAAGTTCTTCTTGCAATGCACCAATCAAGAATTGGTCCTGATTTGCATCTTCTAATTTCTTGGGATCTTCTTGCAACAGGAAGCTGGAGTAAGGAGCTATGTTGAAACTTCTGCTTCTAGTCAATACACTTTGGCTAGCCTCACCTATTATATGATTTGGAGAATGATCTCTCAAATATCTGACTGCTGGGGGTAGCTGGACTGTTTCTTACTGAGCACCATTTTATTCAGTTGGTTGATGTTCATCTCCAGCTAGACTGTCATGTGCTTCCTCTGGAAAACATCCTTCTCTGTATTCTTCTGGCATAGCAGGGTCTTTTTTTGATGGAGAGCTTTTCAATCAAAATTTTTGTACCTGCAGAACTAGGCAAAGAGCTTGACAGCTCACTGTCAATCATGCTTGACTCATCAAACACTACATGGACAGATTCTTCTATAACTTGATTTATCAAGTTATAGACTCTATATGCCCTACTACTATTGTTGTACCCAACAAAGATCCCCTCATGGTATTTGGCAGCAAACTTAGTCATTTTTTATTTGCCATTATTCAAGATGAAACACTTGCAGCCAAAGATCCTGAAATAGGATATGTTTGGTTTTCTGCCCTTCAAGATCTCATAGGGAGTCTTCTTGTGGCCTTTGGTGATAGAAGCCCTATTGAGAACATGATATGTAGTGTTAACTGCCTCCGCCCAGAAATATTCAGGGAGAGAAGTGTCACTCAACAATGTTCTTCCAGCTTCTATAAGAGTCCTATTTTTCGTCTCAGCTAACCCATTTTGCTGGGGTGTCCTTGGAGAGGAGAATTATTGATGAATCCCTTGCTCTTCACAGAAGGTATTCATGACAGCAGATTTAAATTTAGTTCCATTGTCACTTTTTATTTTGACCACAGAGCTTGCAAGTTCATTCTGAATCTGTTTGAAAAAATTCATGAAGACTTCAAAGGTTTCATCCTTTCTTCTAAGGAAGAACACCCAAACAAACCCGGAATAGTCATCAACCACCACAAGGGTATAGGCCTTCCTACCTAGACTCTGAACAGGCATAGGACCAAACAAGTCCATATGCAGGAGATACAAGAATCTCACTGAGTCCTTGATCCCAATGCTCTTGAAGGAGGTCTTAGTCTGCTTACCCTTTTGGCAAGCAGCACAGATACCCTCCTTGGAGCATTTTATTTTGGGACCATTCCTAACTAGATCATCACTAAAGAGCTGACCAATGGTCTTATAATTCAGATGAACCAGTCTCTTGTACTATTGAACACAATATGAGAGTTTGTCATTTGTAACTAGGCATATTGGGGAACTACTATCTAAGCAAGAAAAGTTAAAGAAATAAACATTCCCACTCCTAGTGCCTGTTAAGATGACATTCTGGTCACTTAACCTCTTGATGTGGCACTTATCCTTATGGAAGGAAATGTTATAACCAAGGTCACATAGTTGGCTTATGATTATGAGGTTGTGTTGCAACCCTTCTATATAAGCTACCTTTGTGATGATGATTATTCCATTTGAGATCTTACTATATCCTCTGGTTATCCCCTTGTCAGAGCCTCCAAAGATGACCTTAGGTCCATTCTTTACTGGAGTAAACTTTTTCAACAGTTTCTTTATTCCGGTCATGTGCCTGGAACATCCACTGTCCAAGTACCATTTAGGGGAACTGGTACTTTAACTAACCTGAAAAGCACAATTAATCTCATCTTAGGACCCCAATTTCTATTGGGTCCTAGGTTCATATTAGTTTGAAAATAAGCTTGCCTTCCTGCAGAATTCCTGACAGGTTGCCTACCTCTGGACACTAAAAGATTATGCCAGTAATCTACAGTATAGTGGCCCATTTTGCCACAGCACCAGCACTCATGGACATTATATCTCCTTTTCTGTTTAGGGGCAGCATTTGCCTAGACTGCTCCCTGAACAGTGGGTAGATGTGCTGCTGTATGTCTCTGATTTCTTCCAGCAACTATTTAACTGAAGACAAGTCTTTTAGCTGGCTCTTTTCTGAGAGCCACCAGCTGCATGTCTCTTTTCAGCTAACATGCATCTGATTGCATTAGAAACTGCCATTCTAGCCTTTCCAGAAGACTCACCTTGAGTCATTACTTTTGTTGGATGACTCAGATTTCCTACAATAGCAATATCCTTGAGTTTTGGGGCTGAGGCACCAAAAACAAATGGTCTAGGATGGGTCATTTAAATTTCCTCATGGACAGCCTTAAGGGCCCTCACATGGTTGTATCTTCAACCTTGGCTATGACCACATTGGTCCATACCAGTAGATCTACCATTCTCCCAGTTACATAACAACTTTCATGGTCATACCTGTTAGAAGGCAATAGAACTTTCTGAAAAGAAATTGGAGGCAATGAGGCTAGTGGAACAACTAGTGACTTCTCCTTTCCTCTTGGATTGAGAGGTCTAGTAGATCCCTTAATGTTGGGGTTTGTCTCCACAATGCCTCAGATTTGTAGGAGGTCAGACCTTGAACTAAGATGAATTAAGGTGTATTTGATGCTGTGTTTAAGTTGTATGTGTGCAGGTCCTTAATGCCAAGTGTAGACCAATGTCAGTCTATAATGGGTCACCAAACACAGGACCATACAATGTAATCCCTCATTGTGTGATCCAAAGTGTTGGCCCATGTATAGCCTCTCTATTGGGATACACTTCCTTCATGCACTTGGATTGATGGACAGAAGCATTGGAGCAAATTTCCTCATAGAATTTTTCTAAGTCCCTAATACTCGAGTAACCCCTTATGATACTCGAGTATCAGGCTTAATACTCGAGTAGTTAGTAAGACATACTCGAGTAGTTAGAGATACTCGAGTAGTCAGTTAGACTTACTCGAGTAAGGTCTTAATACTCGAGTAGTCTGTGTCCGATACTCGAGTAGTTAGTGAGATACTCGAGTAATCAGTTTGGCTTACTCGAGTAGGGTCTGAATACTCGTGTAGATATATCTATACTCGAGTAGTTAAGTTAGTCACTCGAGTAAGTTCTTTTCATACTCGAGTAAGTAACTTGATACTCGAGTAAATCATGTTTGATACTCGAGTAGATCTTTTTCTTCTCTTCTCTGCAAATTCAAAGTACTGATACTCGAGTAAATACCCTGATACTCGAGTAAGTGTTTTCTGATACTCGAGTATAACTTCTGATACTCGAGTAAGTTTTCTCTATACTCGAGTATATCTTCTGATACTCGAGTAAGTATGTTCATACTCGAGTAATTGATCTTTGATACTCGAGTAAATTCTTCCATACTCGAGTAATTGACTCTGATACTCGTGTATGTAAACGTTTCTCAGGTATATTTTCTGATACTCGAGTTTAGCCTTTTGATACTCGAGTATATCGTCTTGATACTCGAGTATACTTTCTATTACTCGAGTATACAATTCTGATACTCGAGTATACCATTTTTGATACTCGAGTAATTCATTCTTCTCTCCTGTATTTCTCTCTTTCTATACTCGAGTATACTGCTTCTTGCTACTCGAGTAATCCATCTCTCCATACTCGTGTATATCCTCCATTACTCGAGTATCGCAGTCAACTTCTCCAGAATTTTTCTAAGTCCATTTTCATCATAAGTATTTTGAATCTGTCAATTCTGATTGGTCCACGTGTCATCATTAATCAATATTATGACCGTTGGAACCCACCTATAAATAGGTCTTTTCAGAAATGACTTTTAAGCGTTATTACAGAAATATTCTTTTTAAGAAAGAGAAATTCCGTGAACCCTAATTTCACGCCGCCGCCATTGCCGTTCACGGAAGAAGAAGAAAAGTTTGGATCGCGACCTTCGTTTTCATCGATCTTTTCTCCAGCGATCCAGAAGAAAGAGAATCACTCGATCTTGCCGAGCCTTGAAGATTCCAGATCTACTTTCTCGATCGAGGTGGTTCTAGATCTCAGATTCGTGGATCTTTCTCTAGTCGTCTTCTACATTTTCTGATCAAGCCGAAGTTCCTAAAGAAGAAGACGGATACAGATCCAGATCTGATAGTGTGTTTGTTTGTAATCACAACCAATATTTTTGTAGGAGTTTTAATTCTCCGAGATTTGTAGGAAGTTTTGTCTTCCGAGTTTTTGTAGATCCGTTTTGGGATCGAGATTTGTAGGAACGTGGTTCCGAGGTGTAGGATTGTTTTCAATCCGAGATAGTGGAGTAGCCGAGTCTAGTAATTTGCTAGATCGGTGAGGAAAGTGGACGTACCCAAGATTGGGGAACCACTATAAATCTCTTGTCTTCTGTGATTGCTTGATATTTGCTGTGTTAGTTTTTAATTCCGCATTTGACACGCATTTCACCTATTCACCCCCCTCTAGGTGATTTAGGCTAACATCTTAGACCTCTCAATTGGTATCAGAGGGAGGTTGATCGTTAAAAGGTTAACACCTTGATCTTATCCTTCTAAGTTGTTTCTTGAAAAGTATCAAGCATGAGTAAGACCAAGGATTTTGCTAAACTCCCTATCTGCACCAAGAACAACTTTCCTATGTGGAAGGAAAGAGTAAAGTTCTTCATGGAAGCAGTAGATCCCCGGATCTTCATGATTGTTGAAGAAGGTCCCCACATTCCTATGACTGCATCCACCATAGATCCCACCAAGCAAGTTCCCAAGAAGCTGATGGATCTAGATAAGGATGAGATTGCACTTGTCTCTCTGGACAAGAAAGCCAAAAATATTATAGCAAGTGCAGTGGATGACTCAATGCTGCAAAATCTGATTCATTGCCAGTCTGCCAAGGAGATGTGGCAATCCCTTGTGACTCTAATGGAAGGTACAGAAGAAGTGAGGGATGATCGTAGATCCTTACTGAACCAAAAATATGAAGCCTTCAGGCAGGGTCATAAGGAAGCCATAGCTGACACTTTTGAGAACTTCTTCAAGATAGTAAATGGCCTAAGAGTTTATGGACGTGTCTTCACCAACGGGGAACTCAATGACAAATTCTTAAGATCCCTAACCAAGGAATGGGACAATAAGGTATGTGCCATTCGGGAGTTTGGAAGGTTAGCTGAGACGGACCCGCAGAATCTGTTCGGAAAGCTTATGTCTTACGAGCTGCAAATCAACTCAAGAAAAGCTGAAGAAGAGACAAGCAGGTCTGCATCCAAGGAGAAATCTGTCGCTCTAAAGGCAGATAGCTCAAGGAAGATAAAGGCTAGCTCTCCTGCCCCAGTTCCTGAGGCTGATGAAGAAGAATCATCTGAGCCTAGCTCATCTGGCTCAGAACTATCTGATGGAGAGTTCTCCCTACTCTCAAGGCAGTTCAAGAAATTCTTGAACAAGAAGAAGCAATGGAGAGGCAAGGATGCCTCATATAGAAGATCACGACATGACGGTGATCATCGGAAGAAAGGCTCAAGCAGCCATGACAGGTACAATTCTAAACAGAACAAACATATTTCAACTGACATCATTTGCTATTGTTGCAATAAGCCAGGTCACGTCATCGCCGATTGCCCTCACAAAAAGAAAGAGGGTGGAAGAAGAGAGGAAAAGAAATCCTCACACCCCAAGAAGAGGACAGAGAGAAGCCTAGTAGCCAAGAAGAGCAAAACTCTCAGCGACTCTGACTCATCTGAGTCGAGTGAAGAAGAGGAAGCTTACTTTGGGCTCATGGCTCATTCGGATGATGAACAAGTCCCCCAGTTTACTGGGGAGGTAAAATCTCACACTCCTCTCTCTGACTCTGATGATGACAATGAGCAAGAGGGCTATTCCTCTGAAGATGAATCTGAGCTCATGAGTCAGTATAAGGAGTTACTCACCGCCTACGAAAAATGTCGTAGAGTAGTGAAAACTCAAGCCAAAGAGATAAAATCTCTACAGGCTAGTGAGAGCAGCTTGAGAGAAGAAGTCAATAAGACTAACTCTCTTCAAGAGAACTTCAATGCTGCTATGGAGGAATACAATAAAGCTCTCAAGCACCTTGACCTTAAAGAGACAATCATCAAGGAATTGGAACAACAACTCGAGGCTGAAAAGAAGCTTGTTGAGAGCTTCTCTAAGCCTAAGACAGTTCTTCCAATCGTTGCTGAATTCTCTGCTAAGGCCAAGGGTGCTGGTTTAGGCCACATTGGCTCTTCTAGTAAATCCTCTAGAAGAAACAAGGCCAAGAGAAAGAATATGGCTGCCCGAAAGACTCTAGCTGAAGAAAAAGGGAAAGCTCCCTTGGAACCTGTTGTGTTCAAGAAAGTTATCTTTCCCACGAACGAACTCGATTATGAGTCCACCTACGGACACTTTTCTAGGCCAATCCCTGAGAAGCCTAAGTCAAGATACCAAGGTTGGACTCGTCCTCGTAACTTTGGCGAGAGTGTCTTCAAGGCACCTTATGAGGAGATTCAGCTTCAAAGCTATGGACCTTATGCTCATGGTCATAACTTTAAGAAGACACCAAAAGTAAAACCCATTGTAGAAAAGCCTATGAAGGAGAAGACTTCATGTAACTGCAATCATCATGAAGCCTCTTCCTCCAAAAGTAAGGCTCCTGCTAGACCTTCATTCCAGAAAGTCAGGCAGGACTACCCAAGGCAAAGATACAACAGGTTCAACTGTTGGTGTTGTGGCAAAATTGGTCATTTTGCCAGTGATTGTTGGTTCAATCCTAATAATGCTGCTACCCCTAAAGTTAGCAACGTGAGAATGACCACTCATGAGGCTAATACTCGTAGGGGGAGTATTCTAACTCGAGACCAAGGACCCAAACTTGTTTGGGTTCCTAAGGCTAAATGATTGTAATTGCAGGTATGTCCAAAGGCCACCAAAATGCCAATCTGGTACTTGGACAGTGGATGTTCTCGGCATATGACCGGGACAAGGAGCCTACTACTGAACTACACCTCAGTCTGCAACGGACCAAAGGTCATCTTTGGAGGTTCAGATCGAGGAATCACTAAAGGCTATGATATGATTTCTAACGGTAGCGTATCCTTCTCGGATGTAGCCTATGTTGAAGGATTGGAACACAATCTCATCAGCATAAGCCAACTATGCGACAAAGGATACGTAGTTGAATTTCATGCTGACAAGTGTTTGATAAAATCGGTTAACAATATGGAAACTATTTTATCAGGCACTCGAAGCAGAAATATTTTCTGTTTGAATTTTATTTGTATAGACTCTTCGACACCAGTGTGTCTTTTGGCAAAAAGTAGTGCATCTCTTGCTGACCAATGGCACAAGAGACTAG
The DNA here is from genome assembly GCA_039513925.1 of Platanthera zijinensis. Lineage (NCBI taxonomy): Eukaryota > Viridiplantae > Streptophyta > Magnoliopsida > Asparagales > Orchidaceae > Platanthera > Platanthera zijinensis. Next base: position 52,008,105 of record CM077085.1, on the reverse strand, counting down.
CACATATTAATTTCAAAACTATTAATAAATTATTCTCTCAAAACTTAGTGCGTGATGCACCCAAGGTCAAGTGCGTTACGGACAGTCCTTGTCACGCTTGTATCAAAGGCAAGCAAACAAGAAGTTCGTTTAAAAGCATAATAGGCAAGGATTCCAATAGAAGTTTACAGCTTCTTCATATGGACTTGTTTGGTCCACTGCAGGTTAGAAGTTTGGGAGGTAAGGAATATACGTTGGTTATTGTGGATGATTACTCGCGCTTTGCGTGGGTGTTCTTTCTGAAACACAAGTCAGATACCTTCGGTATTTTCACTAATTTTGTCAGGCAAATCCAGAATGAATACAACCGTTCCGTAGTCAAAATCAGAAGTGACAATGGAACGGAGTTCAAGTCTGGAGCCATGACAGAATTTTGTGAAAGTCAAGGTATCTTTCATGAGTTTTCCTCTCCCCGCACACCACAGCAAAATGGAGTGGCTGAGAGAAGGAACAGAACACTCATAGAGGCTTGTCGGACCATGTTGAGTGATGCCTCACTTCCGGAGTATTTCTGGGCTGAAGCCGTCAACACCGCTTGTCACGTGCAAAATCGAGCACTCATCAACAAAGACCATGATAAGACTCCTTACGAACTTCTAAAAGGCAGGCAACCAACCATTTCATACTTTAGAATCTTTGGTTGTAAGTGCTTCGTACTTAACAATGGCAAGTATCACACTACAAAGTTTAGCGAGAAAAGCTTTGAAGGTATTTTTGTAGGTTATAGTAGCCATAGTAAGGCCTATAGAGTTTTCAATAGAAAAACTCTGGTTGTGGAAGAGTCGATACATCTTGTATTTGATGAGACGAGTCTGTTGCAAAGCAACTCGTCTAGTGTGCCTATTGTAGATGCAGGTACAAAGTTGAAAGAACTCAGCTTGGATGAACCTATTAAAGATAAAGATGAGACGTTCATCAAGATCCCCTCTACAACCACCTTTGGAGAGGGAGATGATCAAGATGAAGAAGACATCCCAGCTGAAGATATAACTCCAGTGGCTGAAGAGATCCCAGATGCAAGGACTTTAGAGTTCAGACACTTGAAGGATCATCCTGTTGACCAAATTATAGGAGATCCTCGGGATGGTGTCAGAACTCGTCGAGGTACAACTAACGAGAATTTACACTTAAGCTTTCTCTCACAGGTTGAACCAAAGAAATTTGAGGAAGCCAACTCCGACGCATCCTGGATTCTAGCCATGGAAGAAGAATTAAATCAGTTCAAAAGATGCAAAGTCTGGACACTTGTTCCTAGACCCAAGCATAAGAACGTCATCGGGACAAAATGGGTCTACCGGAACAAGATGGATGAAGACGGAACAATTATAAAGAATAAAGCCAGACTTGTCGCCAAGGGATATCGTCAAGAGGAAGGGATCGACTTCGACCAAACTTATGCTCCAGTAGCAAGACTGGAGGCAATCAGGTTATTTCTTGCCTACGCTGCACTTAAGGGCTTTACCGTCTATCAAATGGACGTGAAGTCCGCCTTCCTAAATGGTAACATTAAGGAAGAAGTGTACGTAGAGCAACCCCCAGGTTTTGTTGATCCAACCCTTCCTAACTATGTGTATTTATTACAAAAAGCACTATATGGTCTCAAGCAAGCCCCTCGGGCTTGGTATGAGACGCTGTCTACCTTTCTTCTTGAGAACAAGTTCACAAGAGGAAAGATAGACAAGACATTATTTCTTAGGGAAATAAAAGGCAAGATTTTGCTAGTGCAAATCTATGTCGACGACATCATTTTTGGCTCTACAGATAACAACCTCTGCAAAAAGTTCTCTAAACTTATGCAAGGGAAGTTTGAAATGAGCAGTATGGGAGAGCTGAAGTATTTCTTAGGGCTACAAGTGAAACAATCTGTGGATGGAATTTTCATCTCTCAGACCAAGTTCACCAAAGAGCTGCTTAAGAAATTCGGAATGGAGAATGCAACCTCTATGAGGACTCCAATGGCCTCAGCTATGTCTCTGGACAAGGACGAGAAAGGGAAACCTTTTGATGAAACCAAGTACAGAAGCATAATTGGGTCCTTGCTCTACCTTACTGCAAGTAGGCCAGATATAATGTTCTCGACATGTGTATGTGCTAGATTTCAGGTGAACTCTAAGGAATCTCACTACATCGCTGCAAAGCGAATCTTGAGATACCTCAAAGGAACACCAAATCTTGGCTTATGGTACCCAAGAAGTAATGATAGTGAACTAATTGGATTTTCAGATGCAGATTTTGCAGGAAGCAAAGACGACAGGAAAAGCACCTCCGGGACTTGCCAATTCCTCGGAAGGAGACTCATTTCCTGGAGCAGTAAGAAGCAAAACTGTGTAGCCATCTCAACGGCTGAATCAGAGTACATCTCTGCAGGCAGCTGTTGTGCACAGCTTTTGTGGATCAAGAATCAGTTTGAAGATTACAACATGAAGTTCCAGAACATTCCACTGTTCTGTGATTCTTCCAGCGCAATTGCAATAGCCAACAACCCAGTCTCCCACAGCAGGACCAAGCACATAGAGCTTCGCTACCATTTCATCCGGGAGCATGTGGAAAATGGAGACATAGACCTTCAATATGTCTCCACAGACAGGCAAGTTGCAGATATCTTCACCAAGCCGCTGGATGAGTCCAAGTTTTCATTCTTCAAAACTGAGCTTGGACTGCTTAACAAAGAAGACCAATGATGGACTCAGAAATTTAGAAGAGGTCAGAAATGTTGGATACTCTGAGGTACATTTTTTTTTAGTGAAAATTCCTTCAAGAAATTTGAGACTCGAGAATAGTTACATTTACACGAGTGAAATAGTGAATACTCGAGTAACAAGTCAAATATACTCGAGTAATCAAATCAATACTCGTGTATGCACTCTTTATACTCGAGTATGAAAAGTCTTCAGAATTTAATACTCGTGTATTGAACTTCATATACTCGAGTAATCAGATTGATACTCGAGTATGAATTTCTTATACTCGAGTATGGAAAAATCCGTCTAGACTTAATACTCGTGTATACTCAGTACATACTCGAGTATATGTTAAGGATTACTCGTGTATGCCGTAAACTTCTCTCGTGTAATCAGATTTCTCTGGAATTTTTCAAACTCTCTATTCGCACAACGAATTTGCCGCCTCATTCGGGTATGTTTTTATGTTTAATCATTTTTAGACCTAATTAGGATTAATTATATATATATATAAAACGAAAACGTCCATTCCACTTCTCATTCACTCGTGTATCCGCCGACCTATCGTCTTCCCGACTCTGTCTCGTCGCTCTTCCGTCGCCGCCGATTTCTCAGTTTCAGATGGCTCCTCCGTCGTCCAAGATCGGAATCGGCTCCGAACTAGTTCCAGATGGTATTGCAGACCTCTCAGATGACTTTCGCAACCTTCTCATTCTGTTCGACACCGCTGGATTGACCTACCTCCTCCAGACGCCGTGCAAGGCTATTATTCCCGCAGTGGAAGAGTTCTACAAAAACCTAAAGGTTAAACGAAATGGAAAAGTTCTAAAGACCAAGGTCAGAGGACTCAAAATCCGACTGGACAAAACCTCAATCTCTGTTTTACTCCGGCTGCCCGTCGTTGAGGAAGAGGATGAACTCACAACCGAAGATTCTGACAGAACAGCCCTATACTGTGGGGTTGATCCCGAGTGTGATACTTTCAGCAGAGCAGATTGCAATAGAGAGGGAAAATTTCTGATTGATGTTATCTCCAAGGTCATACTCTGCAAGACCTACTCCATCCGAGAAATCTCTCACAACATGTTTGAGATCATGCAAGCCATCGTCTGCAGAAAGAAGTTCCAGTTTGGCATGATGCTACTGGACAAGATTCAGGGGAGCATCAAGCAACCCAGTTTTGCAAGGATTATCTCACTCATCCTCCATGAGATAGATCCTCAGGTTTTTGACCTTTCTAAAGGTATTCCTCTCCACCATATGAAGAAAGTCACCCTCGCCTCCATACATAGATATGAAATCAAGCTTCAAAATACTTCCCAAACCTCCAGACAGCAAGCTGTCATCAGGACCCCATCTCCTCCTCAACATCAAGTTGCTGACACTCTGGGTGCAGCAATTGAGGGGGAGCCTGCCTCTTCTCTTCCTCAGAATCAGGTTTCTTCAGAATCAGTAATTCCAGAACAAGAAGAAATAAGAATTCCTACTCCTCCAGTCTCTCCTCCTCCAGCAGAGATTCCATCAGCAAACCCAGACTCAGAGCTTCCAGACTCAGCAGCCCTTCTGTCTACAGCTGAAGATATCAACAAATTCATTGATGAGCTCAGCTCAGATGCCCCACTCTTCCAGAATGGATCAGCTGCAAAGTCTCCAGTTCAGTCTCCTGCTAGAACCCCAGCTCCATCTCCTGCAAGAACCCTAGCTCCATCTCCTGCAAGAACTCCAGTCCAATCTCCAGTCCAATCTCCTGAGAGTGAGCCTAGCAAATCAGCTCATATTCTCCTGTCTGATGATGAGATGTCTCCAGATCCTGTGGAGGCACCTCTGAGGACTTTGGATTTCTCCATGCCCTCTCTCCTACCCTCAGAAGAAGATGTTGAAATAGAACCCTTCAAGAGAGCTGTCAGCTCAGTGGTGATCACAGAAATCCTTCCTTGGACTGCCCCTGCTCCTGCTCCTGCTGCTTCAGCTCCTGAACCAACCTCAGCTCCCTCCTCTTCAGATATAATAAGCAAGATTGAGCTTATGCTCAAAGAACAGAGAGATTACTTTGATGCCTCTCTGCAATCAGTAACATCCAAGGTCTCTGCTCTTGAAACAGAGATGAGCAGAGGCTTTGCTGAGATTCAAGCAAATACTGATGAGTTAAAAAGGTTGTTCCAAATTGGAGGCAAAGCCATAGACCACACCATTACAAGCATAGGTGAGCTAAGAAACCAGGCCGAGACAGTAGCTCACAATCAGATCAAGCTAGATGAGAGAGCTGAAATGAATGTTGTGAAAGTATGTAATGAAGTGGGCACCTTCAAAGATGAAGCCATTGCAAAGCTAAACATAGATATCAGCAAGGGGGAGAAAGTTGTAAAAGAACAAGTGGACAAACTACATGAGCAAGCTCAAATAGTTGTAAAAGAACAAGTTGAAACTCTCTCTAAACAGGCTCAAACTACAGTGGATGGAATTGTAAAGGAAATGAAAGCAGACATTCTCTCTCAACTTCAATCTGTAAAGTTTTATACCTATGACACTGCTGTGTGGCTGCATAACATGAACCTCCCTAATGCCCAGCTCAACCCAACCATTATACCTCAGCACCTAAATCCTCTTGAAGAGCAACCCTCTACAGATGCCCCTGTCCAAGCTACCATTCCAGAAAGTGGTGTGCCAGTCTTCTCTCCTAGACCTGAGGGTGATGTGACTGAGCCCCCTCTTACCTACTCTGACATGTGGCAAGATGATTTTCTTTCCAGTTCTCAAGGTCCATCTAAGAAGAAAAGAAAGTATGGTGAAGGTGCTTCTGCAAGTCGTTCTGAACCCAGAAGAGATCCAGCAATGGTTCACTCAGAGGTTTGGAGTCCAACCTCCAAATCCCTTATTCTTGATACCCTGAAATTAGTGACAGATCTTGGAGAAAACAGAGATCAGTTCTACAGTTATTCAGAATGGAAGGCCTATGAAGTGTCCCAGATTAAGATCAGGCTACATGACAAAAACTGGGGACACAACAACCCTGCTGCTCCTCCCAGGCCCAGGACTTATTTCCCAAAGCCTTACAGCTACCTGGAGAGGCAAGAGCTCAAAAGGGAAAGGATGCACAAGGATGCTCCATCATGAGTGGATCTGAGAAAGTGGAATTGGACTATTTTGTTTATGTGCTTTAAAAACATTTCCTCATATATATATATTTAATTCTGATTATGGCCATATTTTGTCTATCCTGTTTTAATTAGGTTTATTCTCCTTGATATGCTTTTTGTTCTTTTACTCCTAAGTAATTCACCTTAGTATAGAGAGTGCTGACATCTACAAATAGGGGGAGATTGTTGGGGTTTGTCTCCACAATGCCTCAGATTTGTAGGAGGTCAGACCTTGAACTAAGATGAATTAAGGTGTATTTGATGCTGTGTTTAAGTTGTATGTGTGCAGGTCCTTAATGCCAAGTGTAGACCAATGTCAGTCTATAATGGGTCACCAAACACAGGACCATACAATGTAATCCCTCATTGTGTGATCCAAAGTGTTGGCCCATGTATAGCCTCTCTATTGGGATACACTTCCTTCATGCACTTGGATTGATGGACAGAAGCATTGGAGCAAATTTCCTCATAGAATTTTTCTAAGTCCCTAATACTCGAGTAACCCCTTATGATACTCGAGTATCAGGCTTAATACTCGAGTAGTTAGTAAGACATACTCGAGTAGTTAGAGATACTCGAGTAGTCAGTTAGACTTACTCGAGTAAGGTCTTAATACTCGAGTAGTCTGTGTCCGATACTCGAGTAGTTAGTGAGATACTCGAGTAATCAGTTTGGCTTACTCGAGTAGGGTCTGAATACTCGTGTAGATATATCTATACTCGAGTAGTTAAGTTAGTCACTCGAGTAAGTTCTTTTCATACTCGAGTAAGTAACTTGATACTCGAGTAAATCATGTTTGATACTCGAGTAGATCTTTTTCTTCTCTTCTCTGCAAATTCAAAGTACTGATACTCGAGTAAATACCCTGATACTCGAGTAAGTGTTTTCTGATACTCGAGTATAACTTCTGATACTCGAGTAAGTTTTCTCTATACTCGAGTATATCTTCTGATACTCGAGTAAGTATGTTCATACTCGAGTAATTGATCTTTGATACTCGAGTAAATTCTTCCATACTCGAGTAATTGACTCTGATACTCGTGTATGTAAACGTTTCTCAGGTATATTTTCTGATACTCGAGTTTAGCCTTTTGATACTCGAGTATATCGTCTTGATACTCGAGTATACTTTCTATTACTCGAGTATACAATTCTGATACTCGAGTATACCATTTTTGATACTCGAGTAATTCATTCTTCTCTCCTGTATTTCTCTCTTTCTATACTCGAGTATACTGCTTCTTGCTACTCGAGTAATCCATCTCTCCATACTCGTGTATATCCTCCATTACTCGAGTATCGCAGTCAACTTCTCCAGAATTTTTCTAAGTCCATTTTCATCATAAGTATTTTGAATCTGTCAATTCTGATTGGTCCACGTGTCATCATTAATCAATATTATGACCGTTGGAACCCACCTATAAATAGGTCTTTTCAGAAATGACTTTTAAGCGTTATTACAGAAATATTCTTTTTAAGAAAGAGAAATTCCGTGAACCCTAATTTCACGCCGCCGCCATTGCCGTTTACGGAAGAAGAAGAAAAGTTTGGATCGCGACCTTCGTTTTCATCGATCTTTTCTCCAGCGATCCAGAAGAAAGAGAATCACTCGATCTTGCCGAGCCTTGAAGATTCCAGATCTACTTTCTCGATCGAGGTGGTTCTAGATCTCAGATTCGAGGATCTTTCTCTAGTCGTCTTCTACATTTTCTGATCAAGCCGAAGTTCCTAAAGAAGAAGACGGATACAGATCCAGATCTGATAGTGTGTTTGTTTGTAATCACAACCAATATTTTTGTAGGAGTTTTAATTCTCCGAGATTTGTAGGAAGTTTTGTCTTCCGAGTTTTTGTAGATCCGTTTTGGGATCGAGATTTGTAGGAACGTGGTTCCGAGGTGTAGGATTGTTTTCAATCCGAGATAGTGGAGTAGCCGAGTCTAGTAATTTGCTAGATCGGTGAGGAAAGTGGACGTACCCAAGATTGGGGAACCACTATAAATCTCTTGTCTTCTGTGATTGCTTGATATTTGCTGTGTTAGTTTTTAATTCCGCATTTGACACGCATTTCACCTATTCACCCCCCTCTAGGTGATTTAGGCTAACATCTTAGACCTCTCACTTAAAACCTAACCCTTCCTTACCCTTTTGGGTAAAGAGGGTGTCAATTAAGGGAAGCATAGTCCTTGGCTTAGAAAACTTGGGCCACCAGCAGTTTCTCCCTTAGTAGATCATCTTTAAGTTTCTGGATAAGTTTCTAATTTGAGACTCTTACCATAGACTGCATATCAATGATCCCCTTAAGCTCGGCTGATTGAGTAGCCATATCATTGAGATCCTTTTCTTGGCCCTCACACTTGCTCCTAAGACAGAGAAGCTCTTTTGCCTGTCTCTTGGCAAGGAGCTTGCACTTCTTAAATGCTTCAAGAAGTTCTCCATACTTGTCAATTATAGAATTGACATCATCCTCAGACTCTGAATCCCCTTCATCTCTTAATGATTGAGCTTCAGACTCTGAGCTAGCCTCATGACTTGAAATAAAAGGCAGAGATTTAGGATTTACCTGAGCCTGTACAGGCTGATCCTGACAGCTCTCCTCATCTGTCATTGTCATTAATCCATGGCATTGAACATCTTCTTCTTCATCTTCATCCACCTATGAGTCACTTTCTAAACGTGACAGAGGGGTCTTGAATCCTATCCTAACATTAGGATATTCTTCAGGTTCTACTTCAACAATAGCTATTAGCCCAATGTAGGCTTCTTTTTCTTCACTGTCTGACCCAGAGGAGGAGTCAGACCAGGTATTTTCCTTCTTGGCCATAAGAGACTTCTCTTTTTTCTTCCTCTTGTGGTGCTTCTTCTCTCCTTCCTCTTTCCTCTTCAATGGGTAGTCAGCAACTAAATGCCCAGGTTTGCTGCAGCAGAAACAAATGACTTTAGAAAAAGTTTGTTTGCTAGAAGTAGGAGCAAACCTATCCTCCTTAGAGGATCTCCTTCTATGCTGTGAGGAATAGGAAGGATTGTTGTTCTTCCCATGCTCCTTCTTCATGAATTTCTGAAACTGCCTGAAGAAGGCATCAAATTCCTCATTAGACATATTGCTATCCGAGGAGCTGGTCTTTGAGCTCTCAGAACCTGACTCAGTAATTCTCCTGGGTGGAGAGTTCTTCCTTCTGCTCCTGGTTGGGGCATCAGCTTTGAAGTCCACAAACGTTTCCTTAGCCTGTGACATACTGCTCTTTTCTTCTTCCTTTCTTACAGAAAGCTGCATCTCATATGACAGCAACTTTCCAAACAGGGTTGGAGGAGGTGTGTCAGCTAACTTGGTCATTTCTCTAATGACACAAATCTTTGTGTACCAATCCTTTGTGAGCGACCTGAGAAATTTGTCATTCAGCTCATAGGTGATGAAGACCCTTCCATATATTCTCAGTTCATTTATAATTCTAAAGAATCTCTCAAAGCACTCAACAATACCATCAGACTTTCCTTGTCTGAAGGCCTCATACTCCTGGTTGAGTATGAATTTTCTGTCATCCCTCACCTCCTCTAAACCCTCCATGAACACAGCAACAGTGTCCCACATCTCCTTGGAGGTCTTGTAATGCACCAGATTTTGGAATGTTGAATCATCTATTGTACTGGCAATAATGTTTTGAGCTCTCTTGTCCATGAAGGCAAGTAGGAGCTCATCTTTGTTCATTTCATTATAAGATTTAGGTGTCTGGATGTTGGCATCCAGAACTGAGATCTTCATGGGGATGAAGGGTCCTTCTTTGACTGTGATGTAGATCCTAGGGTCAGCAGCTTCCATGAATAGTCTGACCCTTTCCTTCTAAGGGCCAAAACCCCTCCTTTTTGCAGATTGGTAATTTCATGCCCCCTAGTTCCTTATAGTTTACACCAGACCTAATTCTTATATCTTATAGCTAACCTTGGAGGTGTACTCAGATTGTTAAATCCTTTTTGATTAACCTCCCTCTGATACCACTTAAAAGTTATTACTTAAAGGTTAGCTAGTCACTTAGAGGGGGGGGGGTGAATAGGTCTTTGAAATTACATAACCCTTTTTGTTGTTTATAAGTTTGGTGATCTAGAGCTTATCCTAATTACCTACAATACAAAAAGGAAACAAGCAACACAGCAAGCACACGAGAATTTATAGTGGTTCCCCAATTAGGTACATCCACTTTCCCTCCCACCTATCCAACTGATTTGTTGGACTAGGCACAAACTCCACCAATATGCTCCTCAGAGCTTACACCTCAGGCCTTGCCTTACACACAGATTCTTTTCAGAATCCAAACTCAGAACCACAACGGTTCCTACCTCAGAGCCCTATAGTGCTCCTACAGCTCATCGGTCTACTAACCACCTACCTCAGCCTTATTTCTAAGGCCTACAGCTCAGGCTTCTCAGCCCTTGAACTTCAGGCACACAACCCTACTCTCAGAGTACTGCAGCACTCCTATAACTCGGTACTTTTCTAGATATCTACCTTAGTGCCCTTCTAGGCACCTACAGCTCGGCCTCCTCCAAGGCCTACAACTCAATGACACACTTGTCACCTATAGCTCAGTGACTCACACTACTAAAAAAATACTTTTAGCCACGGTTTTTCTGCCACGGGGGAAAACCGTGGCTAATAATGAAGTATTAGCCACGGTTTCTATTCCGTGGCTAATAAGCTAATATTAGCCACAGATGACTAAACCGCGGCAAATAACCCGACTTTTTGCCACAGTTTGCCTGTTTCGTGGCTAATAATCTAGTATTAGCCATGAAAGTCTAATCCGTGGCAAAAGGTCGGTTTTTTTAGTTTCACACCGCCAACTAAAAGATCAATTTGGGGTTTATATTGCCCATTCTCAATTAATATTTGAAATAAAATCGGCTCACAGGCGGCGGTGATCGGGCGGCGGTCGGGCGGCAGCGGTCGGGCGGCGGTCGGGCGGCAGCGGTCGGGCGGCGGCCGGGCGGGCGGCGGTGTCGGGCGGCGATGGCGGCGATGGCAGTGGCGGCGGCGGTGGCGGGTGCTGTCGGGCGGCGGCGTGCGGCCGAATCTTTTTTATGTTACAGACCCTTTAGCCATGACAATTGAACCATGGCTAATAAATTATTTGCCATGGATTCAGCGTGGCTAATACTATTAGCCACTCTCGTATTGCCCTCGCCCATTTGGCGTGGACAGGACGTGGCTAAAAGTTATTAGCCACAGTTTTTGACTTTTAGCCACGATAATCTGTCGTGGCTAAAAGTGTTTTCTGGTAGTGTCACCAGTCACCTACCTCAGGCACTAGACCCTACACTCAGGCTGGGAGGACAACCCTACCTCAGATCGACACTTGGATCCTACCTCAAAGAGCAGTACTCTCCTACCTCAGGCAATTAAGCCCTACAGCTCAGATCCACACTTGGATCCTACCTCAGTACCCCCAACATGGCACCTACCTCTGTGACTAATTAGTCACCTACCACTAAGGCATAAAGTGCCCTACACTTAGATTCAGATAAACAGAATCCTACAGGAAATAATCAAGTCAAGTTAAAATACTGACTCAGAGATAAATCTCTGAGTCTAACTTGCTGGACTGAGCAGATATAAATCCAGCCCACTTACTGTAGAAGGGATGAGTCTTCTTATACAGCCAACTTCTTATTTACTTCACAGGTGAGCAGCTATCTGCTGTTGAAGGCTTACAGTCTGTTGGGTCCGGAGTTCCTTATGCTACTTATTTAAGAAATAAAGTAGAACCCTTTCCAATGGTCCGGGCTTTTGGAACAGTTGGGTATGCGCTTGATCCTATATTTGGTATTAGAGGAGGTCACGGGTTCAAGACTGGGGGGGGGGGCTATTAAACCCCAATTTTCCCTTCTACCTGTGTGGGTCCGGCAGGTCAAGCAACCGTGGACATGTGGTAACCCCACCTCTGAGCCATGTGGGCCATATGGTAACCCCACCTCTGAGCCGATGGGTTGTGCTGGACGTCGGGGGGGGGGGGATTGTTGGGTTCGGCATTCCTTCACTTGACCCTTGGCGCTCTGCTACTTATTTAAGAAATTAAGTAGCGCCCTTTCCAACGGTTCAGGCTTTTGGAACAGTTGGGTATGCGCTTGATCCTACACAGTCCTTCACACAGCTATCTCCACTAGCTGATAGATTGAATCAGCCAACTTGTTCTCCAAGGAACACTCTTGCTTAACTGGAAGTAGCTTGAGCTAACTTTGCCTTCTGGCTTTCTCTGCTGGACTTTGCTTTCAAACTTATCGAAGAAGATGAAGTCCATCCGCCCCTTTTTTGTTTTTTGCTTTCGTTCTTATTTTTCATTAACCCTAATCTTCTTTTCTTCTCTTCCTGTTATATCTATTTATTTGAATCAACGACACAATTTGAATGTGAACCCAGTCAAGTATGGTGAGCGCCACCTCCCTCAGAAGAAGACAAACAGTAGCTTCTGGCGCTACTGTAGCTTTCCCACAATGGCATGAAGTATTTGGAATGGGATTGATGATCGTCGATCTGAGTTCGACGAACTCTGTGCTGAGCTCGACGAACTTCAGAATCTTCAACTTTAACTTGATCTCGACGAAAGGCGGGCTCAGGTTGATGAACCTTGAATCTTCAACCTTTAATCCTGAGCTCGATGATCTGTGAGCTGAGCTCGACGAATGCTGAATCTTCAATCCTTAACTTGAGCTCGACGATCTGTGAGATGAGCTCAACGAACGCTGAATCTTCAACCTTCAACCTGTGCTCAAAGATCAGTGAGCTGAGCTCGATGAACTCTGAATCTTCATCCTTCAACTTGAGCTCGACGAAAGGCGGGCTCAGGTTGATGAACTCTGAATCTTCAACCCGAGCTCGACGATTTGTGAGCTGAGCTCGACGAATTCCACTTTCTGGACTTAGAAAATTTTTGTTGGCTTTGTCTTAGTGGTTCCTTCTCAACTGTCTAAGCAGTTTCTTCTTCACAGCTGAGACACTTCTGTCTCAGCGGTTCCTTATCAACTGTCTGAACGGTTCCTTCTTCACAGCTGAGACAGTCTTCTATCTCAGCGGTTATTTCTTCACAATCGAGACTGTCTTCTGTCTCAGCAGTTTAGCTGAGACCAGCACTTCTCTCAACAATATGTGTTGAGCTTCTCAGCTGTCTCGGCGATTATGCTGAGACATTCTTCTCATCTGTCTCAGCGGTTATGCCTTAGTCAAATTATCTGACTTCCAACTTTCTCTTCATGTTCACCTGTATAATCAAGGACAACCTGCATGCAATAGCTCAAGCATACATCAAATGCATTATATGTGTATTTCATTGACCAGTTTTACTTCTTTCAAATCTGGAACATTGGGGTCAATGGACCCAACAATAATGATGTATGCGGACCCATGAGTTCTATGACTAGAGGTGGGTACTACTACTTCGTTACATTTACTGATGATTTTAGTAGATACGGATATGTGTATCTTATGAAGTGCAAATCTGAAACCTTTGAAAAATTTCAAAGAGTTTAAGAGTGAAGTAGAAAACCAGTTAGGAAAAGGGTTAAAGCACTCCGATCTGATCGAGGTGGTGAATACCTAAGTCATGAGTTTCGTGATCATCTCATGGAGTGTGGTATTGTATCACAACTCACTCCACCTAAAACACCACAACATAATGACACGTCTGAGAGGAGGAATAATACTCTATTAGACATAGTGCAGTCGATGATGAGTCATGCAGATATACCCGTTTCCTTTTGGGGTTTTGATTTAGAGATTGCTGATTTCACATTAAATCATGCTCCAACAAAAATTGTTCAAAAGACACCATATGAGATTTGGACTACTTCATGAAGATTTGGGGCTGTGAGGCATACGCACGAGATCAAATGCCTTACAAGATGGAACCCAAGTTGGATAAGTGTTATCTTCTGGGGTATCCTAAGGAAACCAAAGAGTATTACGTCTACCTATTGCTTGAGGGCAAAGTATTTGTCGCAATGAATGGTGTCTTTTTGGAGAAAGAGTTCTTATCAAGAAAGACTATAAAGGTAGAAATTGAAGAAGTTCAGGAACCACAAACAGTGAATGAATCGGAATTAGAACCTGAGCAAGGACTACAAGTAGTTGTAGCTGAAGATCCTGCTTAGGAAACACACAAGTCCTACATAAATCTTGTAAACCTAGATTTGAGTCTGAGAGATATGAATTTCTCGTATCTCAAATAGGTAATGTGTTACTTAGGGATCATGATGTTGAGCCTACAACCCACCAAGAGGCTATGAGTGGAGCGGACTCTGAGAAGTGTCTTGAGCCCATGAAATCTAAAATGGACTCCATATATGCAAACCAAGTTTGGACCTTGGTGGAACCACCTGAAGGGGTACGACCCATAGGGTACAAGTGGGTCTTCAAGAAGAAGACTGACATAAACGGGAATGTACAAACATTCAAAGGGAGATTAGTCGCTAAAGGTTTTAAGTAAATTCATGGTATTTGTAAGAAATGGACAAAGAGCTAAATAAACCGCAAACCTTATTGCTCCAAAAAGATAAAGATTATATAGGTATGCCCCCTTATTTATAGAAATCGGGGGGAGATGAAAGAATACAACAACTAATGTGGGACTAAATATAAGTCGGTCGGCCTACGCGGTTTGACAAGGTCAAACCGCCACTATACAAATAATAAAACACCAAACCGACAACTAGGGAAGTTGCCAAACCGCCCAGGGAAGGCCGCTAGACAGCAACTGCGGGTTGCCACCAGACTGCAGTTGCGGCAACCTATCAGACCGCAGCCATTGCTAGCAGATTGTCAGCAACCGCGGGAAGCCACCAGACCGCAGATGCGGTTAACCCTCTGACTGCTACTATGGCTTCCACAAGACCGCTGCAGCTTAACCTCAGACTGCCACTACTGCTGTCCACAAGACCACAGTTGCAGTTACCCTCTGATTGCTATTGCGGCTTCCATAAGACTGTTGCGGCTTGGTCTTAGAACCCCACTGCTGCTATCCACCGGACCGCAGTCTTAAGTCCATCACCAGATCGGATGACCAAACCGCCAGGTCGTTGAGACAGGCAGACAGTTGCAGCTAGATATCAGATCGATCGGTCTTCTGAAGCTCCAACACCCCCCCTAAAGCTGGAGCATATATATCTACTAAGCCTAGCTTGCTACAAACCTCCTCAGAAGGAGTAACTGGGTTGGTGAAGAAATCAGGCAGTTCTCTCTCTGAGGTAAGAAACAAAGTGCGAATCTAATTCTTCAAAATCTCCTCTCTAATGAAGTGGCAGTCAACCTCGATATGCTTCGTCCTCTCATGGAAGACAGTATACCTCGAAATATATTTGGCTGCCTTGTTGTCACAGAACATTGACAAAGGATGTTCATAAATCTCTCCAAAATCAAGCATAAGAGAGCGTAACCACTTCAACTCACAAGTAGTTAGATCCATGCTCCTATACTCAGCTTCTGCGCTTGACCTAAAGACAACAACTTGTTTCTTTCTCTTCCAGCTTACCAAATTGCCGCCAACAAAGGTACAAAACCCAGATGTGGACTTCCTATCTTCCTTGTCATCTGCATAGCTTGCATCAAAATATGCCTGAATCTCCAAATATCCCCTTCTCTGAAAGAGAAGTCCTTTCCCTGGAGCCCCCTTCACATACTCAATCTTCATTGCCGACTATAGATGACACTCCTTAGGAGCTTGCATAAACTGACTGACTCTTCCTACCGTATAGAAATAAGAAACTCGAGGCTGAAGCTTGCATAAATTGACATCCAATAACATCAGAGAAACTCTAGGCCATCCTCCCATATAGTATGATGAAAATCAAACTACTGAGTCTGGTTTCTAACCAGCTAATTTTCAGGCCATTCAAACTACTATCCAGACCAAATACAGTCCTCCGCAACAAATTCTGAATATTGTATATGAGGAGATGGAGATGACTTCTTCTGCATTGTTAAAGGAAAAAGAAGCTCAACTATTAATGAAAAGATTCAGGGAACAGGCTGAAGCAAAGCCTGATTTTGAGCAATGGAGTCCAACTTCTAGATCCATTATTCTCATTGCATGGAAAGCATTCAATAACAATACAATTGATAGGGGAAAATGATATTCAGAGCAAGAGTGGGTCAAACACACAAAGCAGCAGGAGATCCTCTACAAAGTCAGAAAAGATCTGAAGGTAGGAAAGATCCCAGCTGACTCTATTAAACCCAGTAAATATTTTCCCAAGCCCTATCACTATTTTGAAAGGCAGAGGCTCAAGCAAGAAGAAATTTCTAAAGCTAAGGATGCCTAGGGAAAGGAGAAAGTGGCTGATGATAAAGTTCTTAAAGTCAAAGCTAAAATTCAATCTGGAAAAGGCATTGTCATTAAAGAGCCAGAGCAATCTTAGAATATTTTTATTTCTAGGAATTATGTAATTTTGTTTTAAGAACATTGTAACAAAACAAAAATTGTAAAAATGTAATCTTTGAACAAATTTAAATGAAAATTTTGGTTGCACTTGGTGATATCTGTGTTATTATTGTTGTGTTCCTTTATATTTTGTTCAACATTTTTTCTTATGCATCATAATTATTATATTTTGGTTTTGTGGTGTATATCATTGAATTAAGGTTATGACTTCTCCAAATAGGGGGAGATTGTTGGATACATTGGACATAATGTACTTGATTTGAGAAGCCCTTTCAACTCAATGATATACACAAATATGTATTTGATGTATATTTCAGTTCATGCTTGTAGGCTGCATATTCATATTGATTTTTAGATGGTCCAAGTTACATTGAAAGGTGGACTCTAAAAAGCTGACTACAAAGTGAAGAAAATTATCTAAGTACAAATGCGTCGAGTGAAGTCAGCAAAGTGCTGAGTGAAGTCAACACAATCAGCATCTAGCAACTTGCAGTGCAGAAAATTGGCTTAATACAAAAGTGTCGACACACTTCAACGATGTCGACACTTTTGCATAAGTTGTGTCAAGACAAGTTTGTTTTCTCGACATTTTGAATACTAAATTAGTAGTGTCGAGACAAGTCAGCTAACTCGACACATTGAAGATTCAATACAGTAGTGTTATGACAAGTCAGCTATCTCGACACCTTGAAGACTAAATCAGCAGTGTCGAGACAAGTCAAATATCTCGACACTTTAAAGCTTAAGACAATAGTGTCGAGACAATACAACTGTATCTACACAAAGAAGACTGAAGTATAGACTTAAACAAGTGTCGACACTAGCAGACTGAAGTGTCGAGAAAATTCAACTGTCTCGACACAGTGAAGAATTAAAGCAAGTATAAAAGTGTCGACACCCAGCTGATAGTTGTGTCGAGATTTTTAGATGTCGACATAGATGACAGTTGTGTCGAGACAAGTCAACTGTCTCGACACTTTCAAGTTCAGCCTAAAAATTCTTCTAAGTAAAATTGTGTCGAGACTGCTAAGATGTCTCAACACCTTCTAAGAACACTTAAGTAATATAATGTCAAGATACTTTGGACATCTCGATACTTACATTTCTGAAGATGTGCAGAGTTAACACAGAAGTGTCAAGATAAGTCAGAAATGTCACATCAGCTACTGTAACGTGGCATCTCAACAAAAATAGTTTAAAGGAGAATTTGAAGTATGATGTCATATGCTGATGTCATCAATCAGAAACTAGAAATCCATTAAGGCTTTAAATAGAGGGGTTGTGTTCACAGAGACAAGAAATTTAACATATCAGAAATTCTCATTCTAATTTCTTACAAGTCAAGGGGAGAATGACAACTCCAAGGAGGAGAAGGAAGACGAAAGTCTTCAAAAAGATCTTTAGATCCTTTCATCAAGTGATCAGAAGATTCAAATGGATCTGTTCTACAAATTCTTCAAGGAAATCAAGCCGATCTTCAAGAAGATCCAGATAAGTATCTTTTCAGCCAGATTATTCATCAAGATTTGGTTCTTTGCAGCTGAATTGAAGAATCTGAATACTTTCAGATAAGTTAGATTACAAATTTGTTTTCTGTATATATTTACCTCTTTTTTTTGTAAGATCTATTTTAGATTTGAGTGAGTAGGCGAATAATTCTCTGAGTTGTAAGCCTAATTTATAAAGGCTGAGGTAGGGTTCTTGAGGGAACTGAGGTAGGTGATTTGAGTGGGATCACTGAGGTGTAAGACTATGTTATAAAGGCTAAGGTAAAATTCTTAGGGGACCTAATTTAGGAGATTGGGTGAATATCTGAGGTAGGACCTATTGGTCTGAGTGTAGGTTTCTTAACAGAAACTAAGCCTGTAAGATCTTTTGATCTGATTTGAAGAGGAGGAGATATAACCTTATCTAGCACATTGCTAGTGAGGAAGAAGGGGGAAGTGGATGTACCCTAGATAGAGAAACCACTATAAATTCTCTGTGTATTGTGGATTGCATGTGCTTTGTTCTGTGATTTAATTATGCTGAGTTATTGTGAAGCTTATTTCTCAAGTATATTATCTGCTAAACATAATATCTATTAAACAGTTAATCTAAGTGACAAAGAATTTCAAAAAATCACCTATTCACTGCCCCTTTAGGTGATTATCTACCCATAGGATAATCTTTCAGGTTCCCCATGCTGGTGGCCTCAATCCCCACTCCTCTATGGATCACCCCAATCCCCCTCGAGAGCCCACGTCGGCCTGATCTTCACGCTGATCTTCTTCCTCAACTCTTCCTCCTTCTCTGGCTCCTGTTTCCTCGATCTGCAGTGGCTAAGGCTGTATTCCTCCAGCCCTTTCCGCCCCTCGAAACTCTAGGAACTTGGGGCAGGTGGTCATCGCGTGAACTCTCTCCTGATGGAAGTTGCAAAAGAGAACCACTACCCCTCCTCCTCTTGTAGGTTTATTTCTACTTCCTCTTCATACACCTCTCCCTTGGACTATCATCATGGCTTGTTGGGGAGGGCGTTGTAGTATCCTCAGGCCCGATTTCCATTCTAGAGGGTTGAACCATCCCTGCCCCGCCCAGCGGCTCCCTTTGCCTCGTACACCTTGTTGGGTCCATTACTCACAATGTTCCAGATTTGTAGAAGTCAAATAAGTCAATGATATACACATAGTTGTATTTGATGTATGTTTAAGTTCATGAATGCAGGTTAGACAAGTATTCCAAATGTTTGTGACAGGTGGTCACAAGGTAGAGGAGTGGAGAGACAGAAATCTATCTAAGTCCACATGCGTTTAGTGAAGCCAGTTCACTCAACACTAGATGTCATAGAAGGATGTTGGAAAGGCTTAAAATCAACTAAGTCCACAGGCGTTGAGTGAAGCCATTTCACTTAACGCTAGATGCCAAAAACCGTTGAGTAAGGTGTTGATAGTCAAAGTACGGTAGTTTGCAAGACAGAAATACGGCTAAGTCCACAGGCGTTGAGTGAAAGCAGTTCACTCAACGTCATATAACAAGAGGCGTCGAGTATAACTGAGTCTGTCAAAGCTTCAGCAGTGGCAAGCAGAAAATCGACCAATTCCACAGGCGTTGAGTGAGGATAGCTCACTCAACGCTAGATGAGTGGAAGCGTCGAGTAAAGACCAGTCAGTCAAAGCCTTTGCTTTGACAGTGATGAAAAGTGTCTAAGTCTACAGGCATTGAGTGAATCCAGTTCACTCAATGCCATACAATAAAAAGCACCGAGGAAAGACTGTGCAGTCAAAGCTTAAGAAGAAGGAAGACTGAAAAATGGCTAAGTCCACAAGCATTGAGTGATGTCAACTAACTCAATGCGATACAACCAGAAACATTGAATCGAGCTACTTCAGTCAAAGCCACAGAGAATCTGTCAAAGAAATTTAGCTAAGTCCAGAAGCATTGAGTGAAGCTAGTTCACTTAACATCATGCTAATTCTGTCAAAGCCAAAGAAGAAGGAGACAAAAATTGACAAAGTCCAGAAGCGTTGAGTTAGATCATCTCACTCAATGCCCAAAGAGGAAAGCATCGACAAAGCTATGGTCACTCAAAAGCTTAATGAAGTTAGACAGAAAAATCTAAGTCCAAAGGCGTTGAGTGAAGCTAGTTCACTCAACGCACTCAACACCTCAATAAGCTGACCGATTTCAGAGTTGCGGTTAAGTACAGAAGCGTTGAGTGAAGACAATTCACTTAATGCCTCGGCATGAATACATGCAGTCAATTAAGTGGCTAAGTCCAGGGGCATTGAGTGATGAAGACTCACTCAACGCACTCAACGCCTGGCAGCGCAGAAAGTTTGGCCAAGTCAAAAAGCGTTGAGTGAAGGTCATTCACTCAACGCTCTCAACGCCTAAGATGCAGAGAAATTGGCTAAGTTCAAATTCGTTGAGTGAAGGCCATTCACTCAACACACTAAACACCTGGATTAAATCTAAAAATTTGGCTAACTCCACAGATGCTGATGTCAGCAAAAGTCAACAAAGTCAACATAATTCAAATTCATTGTGGGAAAGCTTGAATTCACCACTAATGGCGTCGACGACCAGCTGTAAGATTTTTCTATAAAAGAAAGGCTATATATCTGCAATTAAAGCTGGGCCCACAGGTCAAAAGAATCGTTGGACGGTGGATGATAAAAGGAATGAGATTAGCGATGGAGAAGATATCTTTTAGGGTTTGTCTTTTCGAAAAGTGGCGAAACATCTTCTTCTTCCTCGTCATTGTTGCAGAGCTCGAAGCTAAAGTTAAAATCGACTGATCCAAAACGTCATCAAGTTAGCTGCTGCTATCAACACTGACAACAACAAGTTCAGAGATATTTCTCTGAGACAAAAGCAGCCAAGGCCAACCCCTGCTGCAGGTACTTCACGGCTCAAGTAGAGCTTATCCTAAAGACTATTTTTATAGAGCTGTAAAGAAGGAATCTGTACTGAGTTTTCTCAGGACAGAAGGAGGAAGACACAAAGATCATCTCTCTGTTGTCTAAATCATCATCATCAAACTTATCTCTTTCTGTAGGATCTTTCTAGATCTGATTTGCAAGCTTATTTATAAAGGCCGTGTGTAGGATTCTGTTAAGAATTTGAGTGCAAGGCTTTGGCCTGAGTGGTAGGATTCTAGTATGAATCTGAGTTGTAGGATCCGTTGGATCTGAGGTAGGGCTATCCTCCTATCCTGAGTGGTAGGGAATTTTGGCCTGAGGTAGGTGATATTTTGATCACTGAGTTGTAGGGCTTTGTACCCGAGCTATAAGTCTTGGAGGAGACTGAGTGGTCCCGTGGGATCGTGTTGTAAGCTCATAGGAGTAGAATTTTTGGTGAAGTGACTTATCTAACATACTGTTAGAAATACAGGAGGGACAGTGGACGTACCCATACTCTGGAGAACCACTATACACCATCTGTGTACTGTGTGTGATATTCTTGAAAGAAAAACTAATCTAATCACATCAGACCCTAAAGCAGATAACAGTCCAAAGAAATTAAAAAGACCTAAAAACCTATTCACCCCCTCTAGATGTTTAGCAACCCTTGTAATCAAAGACTCTCAAGTGGTATCAGAGGGAGGTTGCTCAAAAAAGACTTAACAGTCTGAGTAGATCTCTAAGGGTAGCAGTCAAAGTATACTTATGGGTTCAGGAGAGAACCATACAGAGCTTGGTTTCATGACGCTTCCTATCTGCAGAAAAGAAGGTTTTGGAATTTGGAAGGAGAGGGTCAGACTCTTCATTGAGGAATCTGACCCAAGTATCTTTGTGACACTCAAAGAGTGACCTTTCATCCCCGTGAAAGTCTCAGCTCTGGATGCTAATGTCCAGACACCTAAGAAATATTCAGAGCTAACCAAGGATGAGGTCATTCTTGCTACCTTGGATAAGAGATCCCAGAACATCATAGTCAGTGTTGTGGATGATTCTACCTTTCAGAACCTGGTTAACTACAAGAACACCAAGGAGATGTGGTACACTTTGGTGGTCTACATGGAGGACACAGAAGAGGTCAGAGATGATAGGAAGTTCATGCTCAACTAAGAGTATGAGGCTTTCAGGCAGTCCAAGGAAGAGGGAATAGCTAGCTGCTATGAAAGATTCTTCAGAATAATAAATGAGGTAAGGACCTATGGCTGGGTCTTTAATAATTATGAACTTAATGACAAGTTCCTAAGGTTTCTAACTAGAGACTGGGACACCAAGATTTGTGTCATCAGGGAGGTGGCAAAGCTGGTTGATACTCCACCACCAACTCTATTTTTGGAAGCTACTGTCTTATGAAATGCAGCTGACTGGCATGAAAGAGGAGGAGAAAAGTAGCAGATCACTAATCATGGAGAAGGTAGTAGCCTTCTAGGCAGAGAGCTCAAAGAGGAGCAAGGAGAGGATTGCCTCTCCTCCAAGAAGGCCAGTTGATTCAAACAGCTCAGGGTCTACCTCATCTTAAAGCAATATGTCTGATGAGAAATTTGCTACCTTCTCTAGGCAATTTCTGAAGCTAATGAAGAGGAAGGGGTGGAGGAGCAGACCTTCCTCCTCCTCTCATCTTAAGGAGGACTACTACAAGGCTGAGAAGAAGCACTCCAAGGGAGGTAGGTATGACTCAAAGCCCAGTAAATATGTTTTCACTAAAGTTATTTGTTACTGTTGCTGCAAACCTAAGCATGTAATAGTTGACTGCTCAGTCAAGAGAAAGGAGGCTGGTGAGAAGAAATAACACCAACACAAGGGTAAGAAGGAAAAGTCCTTCATAGATAAGAAGGAGAAGAGCTGGACTGACTCATCTTCATAAGAGTCTGAAGTTGAAGAAGAAGAATCCTATATAGGGCTGGTTGCTGATGAGGCAAATGAAGATGAAGACTATCCAGTAGCAAGGATAGGCATCATGGCCCCTCTATCACAGTCAGACAGTGACTCAGAGGAGGATGAAGCAGATGAAGATGACATCAACAGCTATGGGTTGATGGCCAGGCCTGATGAAGAATTTAGCCAGGATCAGCATGGTCCAAGCACTACCGATGCTTCTTCATCTAGTGATGAAGAGGGCTCAGTTTCTGAGGAATATGTCAATCAATTGATTGACAAGTATGTTGCACTCCCGAATACTTTCAAGAAAAGCAAGAATTTGACTAAGAAGCAGGCTGAGGAGATAACCTCCCTTCAACTTGCTGCTTCCCAGCAGCCTGAGATAGCATATTTGCTGAATCAGAAGGTAAGGGAAGTCAGTTAACTCAAGAATATTACTCTCATCCAAATAGGCACCATCAAGCACAAGAATAGTCTCATTAGAGATCTGGAAGAGAAACTTTAGAGGGAGAAGAGGATTGTGGCTAGCTACTCTAAGCCCAATTCTATGTTGCCCATCATTGACTCCTCCTCTCAGAGAAATAAGAGGGTCTTAGGATTCATGGGAAACACAAGGGCTGCACCTTTTGAAGGAAAGGGAAAAGCTCCAGTTCAGCCACCCATTTCCTTTGAAAGGGTAATACTCCCTTCTAACAGGTATGACCAGGACTCTATGTATGGTCACTAGAAGAATGGGAATTCTTCCTGGAACAATACAAGTATACCTTCCAATGGAATGAGAAGAGGAATGGGGATGAGTGCCTTCAAGGCAGCCCATGAAGAAATTCAATGGCCCATCATGGACCATTTGTATTTGATACACCAACCCCCACTCTCAAGAATATGGCTACAGCCAAAGTTCAGGGCCATCCATCAAAGACTCTGACCAAGGATCTGTCTATCAACAAGCCTGATTTGGCTATTTCTGATGCTATCAAGAACATGACTTCTGCAAAGAAGACTGCTGCTAATGGCATTTAGAGTAGGCCAAATAATTCTACTAGAATACTTACCTTCAGTCAGATCCTAGCTGAAAGGAACCTTAAGAAAAGTGATGTTGTTCCTTCTGGATAGAGAGTTATTGTTAGCATAGCTAGCCGACCAGCTCAAAAAAGAAGGTACAATATTCATGAGTGCTGGTGCTATGGCAAAGTTAGCCACTATGCCATAGATTGCTGGCATAATCCCAGTGTGGCTAGAGTAATAGTTAGTCCACCAGTCAGAAAAGCTGTTGGTAGACAAGTCTCTTTTCAGACTAATCAGAACCTAGGACCTAATACATATTGGGGTCCTAAGGTAAAATAAACATGTCTTACAGGTTAGTCCAAGTGCCCATACCCCTATATGGTACTTGGACAGTGGACGTTCCAGGCACATGACTGGAATAAGGAGCAACTTGAAGGAGTATACTCCAGTGAAGGATGGACCCAAAGTTATCTTTGGTGGTTCAGAAAGAGGAGTGACCAGAGGTTATGGTAAGATCACAAATGACATAGTCACTACCACAAAAGTAGCTTATGTGGAAGGGTTGCAACACAACCTGATAAGCATAAGCCAATTCTATGATCTTGGCTATGACATAATATTCCACAAGGATGAGTGTCATATTAAGAGGTTGAGTGACCAAGAGGTCATCTTGATAGGCACTAGGAGTGAGAATGCCTATTGTTTAAATTTTCTGTGTTTAGATTTAGACTCTCCTATATGCCTAGTTGCAAATGAGAAAGTCTCATACTGTGTCCAATGGAACAAGAGACTAGCTCATTTGAACTATAAGACAATTAACAAGCTCTTTAGTGAAGAGCTAGTTAGAAATGGTTCTAAAATGAAATGCACTAAGGAAGGAATTTGCTTTGCATTCCAAAATGGCAAGCAGACCAAAGCTTCTTTGAAGAGCATTGGGATCAAGGACTCTGTAAGATGTTTATACCTCTTGCATATGGACTTGTTTGGTTCAATGCAAGTTTATAGTCTAGGTAGGAAAGTATACACCATTGTGGTTGTTGATGACTTTTCCAGATTTGCTTAGGTTTTTTTTTTGAAGAAAAAGTCTGAAACCCTAGATGTCCTCAAGATATTTGTCAAGCAAATTCAGAATGAATTGGACAGTACTGTGGTCAAAATCAGAAGTGACCATGAGACTGAATTTCAGTCTGATAGCATGACAAGGTTCTGTGAAGAGCAAGTGATTCACCAAGAATTTTCTTCTCCAAGAATACCCCAGCAAAATGGGATTGCTGAGAGGAAGAATATGACTCTCATAGAGGCTGGAAGGACCCTGTTGAGTGACACATCTCTCCCAAAATACTTCTAAGCTGAGGTAGTTAATATTGCATGTCATGTCCTTAATAGAGCCTCTATCACCAAGAGCCACAAGAAGACTCCCTATGAGATTTTAAAGGGCAGAAAATCAAACTTGGGCTATCTCAAGATCTTTGGTAGCAAGTGTTATGTGCTTTATAATGGGAAGTATTATTTGAATAAGTTTGCTGCTAAGTTTGCTGCTAAGTCCTATGATGATATTTTTATTGGGCACAACAATCATAGTAAGACCTATAGGATCTACAACTTGAAAGTCAAGTTGTAGAAGAGTCTGTTAATGTATTTTTGATGAGTCAACTATGATTAACAGTGAGCTATCAAGCTCCTCTTCTAGTCCTGCAGGTACAGATTTGTTGATGGACAAGATAACCATCAAGGAAGCTGCTCAAATTGTTTAAGATGGAGTTGATATTCCAGAGGAAGTACCAAGCACTAATGATGTGGATGAAGGTCAGTAAGATGCAGACATTGAAGCATAGAATGTTGAAGCAAGATTGCCTCCAGCTGTCAGGAATCTAAGGGATCATCCAAGACACCTGATTATTGGTGATGCTAGTCAAAGAGTGGTGACCAGGAGCAGAAGTATCAACATAGCACTATACTCAAGCTTCCTATCACAAGTATAGCCCAAAAGATTTGAAGAAGTCAGCATAGATCAGTTCTGGATTGAAGCTATGCAAGAGGAACTAAACCAATTTAAGAGGTATAAGGTCTGGAAGCTAGTTCCCAGACCACAAGGACATAATTTCATTGGATTCAAGTGGATTTATAGGAATAAACTTGATGAAAATGGCATTATAATCAAGAACAAGCTAGGCTGGTAGCTAAGGAGTACAAACAAGAAGAAGGTATTAACTTTGATCAAACCTTTGCGCCTGTAGCAAGGTTGGAATCCATCAGACTGTTCCTTGCATATGCTATACACAAGGGATTAAAAGTCTACTAGATGGATGTGAAGTTAGTCTTTCTGAATGGTGACTTAAAAGAAGAGGTTTATGTTGAACAACCTCTAGGTTTTATTATTCCTAACTCACCTGATTCTATTTATAGGCTTAAAAAATCTCTATATGGGTTGAAGCAAGCCCCTAGAGCATGGTATGAGATATTGTCTAACTTCCTCATTGAGAACAAATTCTCAAGGAAAAAGATAGACAAGACCCTATTCCTAAGGGAATCTAAGGGCAAGATCATACTAGTCCAGATTTATGTATATGAAATAATCTTTGGATCTACTGATGACAACCATTGCAGGAAGTTTGCTAAACTTATACAAGGGAAGTTTGAGATGAGCAGTATGTGTGAGCTTAAATTCTTCTTGGGCCTCCAAGTAAGACATACTGAAGATGGATTATTCATATCTCAGTCTAAGTTCACTAGGGAGTTGATCAAAAAGTTTGGTATGGAGAATGCCTCCACAAGGAAAACTCCTATGGGGTCAAGTATACCTATAAACAAAAATGATGCAGGGAAACTTGTTGATGAAATTTTGTATAGAGGGATAATTGGCTCCCTTCTATACCTTACTACAAGTAGGCCAGACATTATGTAGGCTACATGTGTTTATACTAGGTATCAGGCCTGCCCTAAAGAATCTCACTACTCTACTACTAAGAGGATTTTGAGGTATCTTAAGGGCACACCAGATCTTGGCCTATGGTGCCCTAGAAATAGGAATTTTGAACTAAAAGGTCAGATGCAGATTTTGCAGGCTGCAAAGAGGATAGTAAGAGCACTTCAGGCACCTATCAGATCTTAGGAGGAATACTAGTGTCTTGGAGCAGCAAGAAGTAAACAAGTGTTGAAATTTCAACTGTATAGTCAGAATATATAGCTGATGGGAGTTGTTGTGCACAGTTCTTGTGGATCCAGCGTCAGCTCCAAGACTATAACCTCCAGATAAGTAGAAGTCCTTTATTTTGTGATTCTACTAGTACAATCTCTATAGATAGGAATCCTGTCTAACATATTAGGACTAAGAACATATATATTAGGTATCACTTTATAAGAGAGCATGTGGAATGTGAAGATATAAGTCTTTGAGTTTGTCCCTACAGACAAACAAGTGACTGACATCTTCACTAAGCCACTAGATGAAGCAAAGTTCAACACCTTTAAGTTTGAGTTGGGTATGTTGAACTTGGTCTAGCTTCAAATACTCCTCATGTTGTTTTTGTTGCAGGTTTTACAACTTCTTGCAGGTTGAAAATACATTCAGTGGTATCAAGCTCTCCAAGTGGTTCAAGAGTCTATCAGAAAGGATGATAGAAGATGCTCCAGTTGAGGGAGAGTAAGTTCAGTTTCCTGTAAAGAACAAGAAGATACAACAGTTGATTATATGGAATCAAAAAGGGAGAGAAGATAATCAGAGGCCAACACCCCCTGAATATTTTATAGAAGTCAAAAAGGGGAAGATGGAAATGATCAAAGCTATGCAGCAAAATAGGGGGAGCAGGGAGTAGTAATGATCACCCTGCAGGCAAGGTAAATGGGAAGATTGTTGGGAAGAAGGAAATGATCAAGCATTAGGCAGCAAAATAGGGGGAGCTGTAAGTGATCATCATTACCTTGCAGGCAAGGAAAGTGTGGTAACATATAACTTGATACTCTTGTTATATGGTGTTAAGTTTTCCAATTTACTATTTTATCTGCTGCATATGTTAGTGTATATTATTGACTAAAAATTTTGTTTGAGGGTTTTAACTTCTTCACATAGGGGGAGATTATTGGGTCCATTGCTCACAATATCCCAGATTTGTAGAAGTCAAACAAGACAATGGTATACACGTAGTTGTATTTGATGTATGTTTAAGTTCATGCATGCAGATTGGACAGGTATTCCAAATGGTTGTGATAGGTGGTCACAAGGTAGAGGCGTGGAGAGACAAAAATCTGCCTAAGTCCACAAGCGTTGAGTGGTGCCAGTTCACTCAACACCAGATGTCAAAGAAGGATGCTGGAAAGGCTGAAAAATCACCTAAGTCCACAGGCATTGAGTGAAGCAGTTCACTCAACGCCAGAAGCCAAAAAGCGCTGAGTAAGGTGTGGACAGTCAAAGCCCAGCAGTTTGCAAGATAGAAATGCAGCTAAGTCCACAGGCGTTGAGTGAAGGCAGTTCACTCAACGCTATATAACAAGAGGCATCGAGTATAACTGAGTCTGTAAAAGCTTCAGCAGTGGCAAGCAGAAAATCGACCAAGTCCACAGGCGTTGAGTGAGGACAGCTCACTCAATGCCAGATGAGCAGAAGAGTCGAGTAAAGACCAGTCAGTCAAAGCCTTTGCTTTAATAGTAAAGAAAAGTGTCTAAGTCCACAGGCTTTGAGTGAAGCCAGTTCACTCAACGCCATACAGCAAAAAGCATTGAGGAAAGACTGTGCAGTCAAAGCTTCAGAAGAAAGAAGACTGAAAAATGGCTAAGTCCACATGCATTGAGTGATGTCAACTCACTCAACGCCATACAACAAGAAACGTTGAATCAAGCTACTTCACTCAAAGCCACAGAGAATCTGTCAAAGAAATTTTGCTAAGTCAAGAAACATTGAGTGAAGTCAGTTCACTCAACGCCATGCTAATTCTATCAAAGCCAAATAAGAAGGATACAAAAAAATGACTAAGTCCAGAAGCGTTGAGTAAGGTTAGCACACTCAATGCCTAAAGAGGAAAGCGTCGACAGAGCTATTGTCACTCAAAGCTTAATGAAGTTAAACAAAAAAATCTGTCTAAGTCAAGAGGCATTGAGTGAAGCCAGTTCACTCAACACACTCAACGCCTCAACATGCTGGCAGATTTCAGAGTTGCGGCTAAGTACAGAAGCGTTGAGTGAAGCTAGTTCACTCAATGCCTCAACATGAAGACAGACAGTCAATGAAGTGGCTAAGTCTAGGGGCGTTGGGTGATGAAAGCTCACTCAATGCACTCAATGCCTAGCAGTACAGAAAGTTTGGCTAAGTCAAAAAGCATTGAGTGAAGGTCATTCACTCAATGATCTCAATGCCTAAGATGCAGAGAAATTGGCTAAGTCCAAATTCATTCAGTGAAGACCATTCACTCAACGCACCCAACGCCTGGATTGAATGTGAAAATTTTGTTAAGTCCACAGATGATGATGTCAACAAAAGTCAACCTAAGTCAACGGAATTCAAATTCATTGCGGAAAAGCTGAAATTCACCACTAATGGCGTCTACGGCCAGCTGTAAGATTTTTCTGTAAAAGTAAGGCTATATATATGTAATTAAAGCTGGGCCCATGAGTCAAAAGAGCCGTTGGACGACAGATGATAAAAGGAATGAGATAGGTGGTGGAGAAGATATATTTTAGGGTTTGCCTTTTTGAAAAGCGAAACTTCTTCTTCTTCCTCGCCATTGCTGCAGAGCTCGAAGCTAAACTTAAAATCGACTGATCCAAAAGGTCATTAAGTTAGATACTGCTATCAACACCGAAAATAACAAGGTCAGAGATATTTCGCTGAGACAAAAGCAGCCAAGGCCAACCCCTACTGCAGTTACTTCACAACCCAAGCAGAGCTTATCCTGAAGAATATTTTTCTGGAGCTGTGAAGAAGGAATCTGGACTGAGTTTTCTCAGGACAGAAGGAGGAAGACACAGAGATCATCTCTTTGTTGTTTAAATCATCATCAACAAACTTATCTCTTTCAGTAGGATCTTTCTAGATCTGAGTTTTAATCCTATTTATAAAGGCCGAGTGTAGGATTCTGTTAAGAATCTGAGTGTAGGGCTTTGGCTTGAGTGGTAGGATTCTAGTGTGAATCTGAGTTGTAGGATCCGTTGGATCTGAGGTAGGGCTATCCTCCTAGACTGAGTGGTAGGGCATTTTGTCCTGAGGTAGGTGATATTTTGATCACTGAGTTGTAGGGCTTTATGCCAGAACTATAGGTCTTGGAGGAGACTAAGTGGTCCTGTGGGATCGTGTTGTAAGCTCTTAGGGGCCGAGTTTTTGGTGAATTGCCTTGTCTAACACACTGTTAAAAAGGCGGGATGGATAGTGGACATACTGAAAGTATATAGTGTCAACTAAATCCACCTATGGGGGGGAATAGGTGTCGTGCAGTCTTTTGCGGAATTTAAATTACCTGCACAAATAAACAAACACAGCACAGAAAAGCACACAAGCAATTATAGTGGTTCCCCGATTTGGGTACGTCCACTCTCCCCCTTCGACTTATCTCCCACCAAGGGACGACTCGATCACTTCACCAACCGGATTGAAATCCAATCCTCACACTACGGAAGGAACCCTTCCAACCAAAGGAGTCACTACTCCTCCACCACGGGTTGCACCCAACCCTTATAACTAGGAATAAAAATTCCTTTACAACAAAACAAAAATTGAATGTACAAGAAATACAAACAAACTTGTGGAGAATCCAATGTCGCTCTTCGTTCGTTGATGATTTCTTGAAAGAGACGAAGAGTCCATGACCGGAGTACTCTCTTGGAGAGGATCTTGACAAGATCGGCGGTGGCAAGTGGTTGCGGCGGCGATGCTTTGTGAATCCAATCTTCTTGACGAAGCTAGCAAGGTCTACGAACGATCTCAGTTGGATCAGTCGTCTCGATCGATTCGGAATGAAGAACTAACTTCGTTCAACGATTCGAGAGACAATAGATCTCAAGAGAGATGCGTGATACACACTGCTAGTCTCGGTCCTGTCGTCGGAAGATCAAAGAGGCTCTGAGATCAGCAGTGGCGACTAGCTTGCGAGCGGCGACAACGATCGGCGGAGTTACGCGATCGGCTAGGGCACGACGTCGGCTTTTTGATTTTTCGTGAATAGTTCCTGTTAAAGTTCGAAATACGCAAGTATATATACCCTGAGGCCAACCCTAAAGTCCTTTGTGGGACCCATAAGGAGAAACCTAGCCCCAGCCGAAACAGCGTAACCCGTCTTGGTTTGGTTCAGCGAGAGACGAAATTTGCCTAAGGCAAAATCGGCGAGAATCGTTGGTGATTCCCGTCGAAGTCGGCGGGAATCATTTACGATTCTTGTCGATTCTGCCTTAGCCGAATTCCAGTAGGGAACCTTGTTAGCCGGAGAGAATCGGCGGGAATGCAAGGTGATTATCGTCGAATCGGCGAGAATCACTTGGTGATTCCCGTCGATTCTTCCTTGGCAGAATTCTTGTAGGAGGACAGTCAGCCGGATGAAGTCGGCGGGAATCACTGACTGATTCTCGACGATTTGGCGAGATTCACTAATGATTCCCGTCAAATCGGCGAGAATAACTTAGTGATTCCCGTCGATTTTGACTTAGATGATTTTTCTCTTCCTTCCTATGAACTTTGTCTTTGACCCATCTTTGCTCCTTCTTCTGCTCTTGATCTGCCTCGACCCTGTACTTGAAAATAAGTACACTCCAATAGAGAGAGCACACGTGAGTCAACACACTGAGCTGCTCAACGAGGGATTACGTTGCGCAGACCCGTGTATATTGACCCACTGCACCCTGACATTGGTGTGTACTTAGCATGGAATAGCTGCAAGCACAACTTGATAGAAAATCATCAAATACATTGTCAATTCACCTTAGCTTATTCAGGGGCTTCTTCAAATCAGGTACATTGTGGATACAATACCCAACAATCTCCCCCTATTTGAATAAGCCTAAACCCTACAAGCTAAGGTGAATAGAACAGATGTGAATGAAAATCATAGACTAAAATTTCAGTTGAGAGTGAAATTCATTACCATTTTCCTGAGTGCTTACTTAATATTGACAGCCACCTTAGCCTTAGCTGAGAGGGTAATCTCCCCCTTTTCGGCTTCTGCAAATCTGGGACTTCACTTGGAGCCAAATGCTCCCCCTCAGTTCTTGCATCCGATCTTGAATTCCTAGCAGAATCTCCCCCTTTATCAAAGAGCCTTGAGCCCTTCAGTCTTCAATCTTCATAGTTCAACATGCTGAGTTCAGTTTTGAAGAGACTGAACTTGGCCTCGTCTAGGGGCTTTGTGAAGATATCTGCAATCTGCTTATCCGTGGGGACATAGTAGAGAGAGATATCTTTGTTTTCCACATGCTCCTGAATGAAGTGGTAGCGCACTTCAATATGTTTTGTTCTGTTGTGCGACACTAGATTGTTTGCAATTGCTATTGCGCTCGAGGAGTCGCAATACATAGGAACTTCTCTGAACTGCAAGTCATAATCTTCGAGTTGATTTCTGATCCATAGAAGTTGTGCGCAACATTTGTCTGCTAAAATGTACTCATATTCAGCCGTTGAGGTTGCTACACAGTTCTGCTTTTTACTGTTCCACGATATAAGCCTTCTTCCGAGGAATTGGCATGTCCCGGAAGTGCTTTTACTATCATCCATGCTTCCTACAAAGTCGGCATCTAAAAAGCCTATCAGCTCTACATCATTGTTTCTTGGGTACCACAAGCCAAGATTTGGTGTACCTTTAAGGTATCTAAGAATTCGCTTTACAGCGACATAATGAGATTCCTTAGTGTTCACCTGATATCTGGCACAAACGCATGTGGAAAACATAATATCCGGTCTACTAGCAGTAAGGTAGAGCAGGGATCCAATTATGCTTCTGTATTTTGTTTCATCAAAAGGTTTCCCTTTCTCATCCTTATTCAGAGACACAGTGGATCCCATTGGAGTCCTCATAGAGGTTGCATTCTCCATTCCGAATTTCTTGAGGAGTTCATTTGTGAACTTCGTCTAAGAGATGAAAATTCCATCCTCAGACTGTTTCACTTGAAGTCCCAAGAAATACTTTAGCTCTCCCATGCTGCTCATTTCAAACTTTCCTTGCATAAGTTTGGAAAACGTTTTGCAAAGATTGTTGTCCGTTGAGCCGAATATTATGTCATCGACATAGATTTGCACCAGCAAAATCTTGTCTTTGACTTCCTGAAGAAATAATGTCTTATCTATTTTTCCTCTCGACAACTTGTTCTCAAGAAGAAAACTAGACAGAGTCTCATACCAAGCTCGAGGAGCTTGTTTTAAGCCATATAATGCTTTATTAAGAAAATAAACATGATTAGGAAGTGATGGATTAACAAAACCTGGGGGTTGTGCGACATATACTTCCTCTTTCAAATTTCCATTTAGGAACGCAGATTTCACGTCCATCTGATAGACCGTGAATCCCTTGTGAGAGGCATATGCCAGGAACAATCCGATCGCCTCGAGCCTTGCAACCGGTGCAAAGGTTTGGTTGAAGTCAATCCCCTCCTCCTGTCTGTAACCTTGTGCAACCAGTATGGCCTTGTTCTTGATGATGACACCATGTTCATCCAGCTTGTTTCTAAAGATCCACTTAGTGCCGATCATATTCTGTTTCTTTGGTCTGGGAACAAGCGTCCAGATGTTGCATCATTTGAATTGATGCAGTTCATCTTGCATGGCCAATATCTATGATGCATCCTTGTTCGCTTCGTCGAACTTCTTTGGCCCAACCTGTGACAGAAAACTAAGGTGCAGAATCTCGTTAATTGTACCTCTCCGAGTTCTGATACCGTCACGAGGATCTCCTATGATCTGATCTCTGGGATGATCCCTCACGTGTCGGAGCTCCAAGAATCTGGCATCTGGAGCTCTAACAGCTTCTTGGGCTTCTCCTTCTTTTGGGAGAGTTGCTCCATCCTGATCGTCATCTTCTCCAGTTTACGTTAAGGTGGAAACCTTGACGTACTTTGGAGTTGCATCTTTTGTGGTCTCATTGAGACTTAACTGTTCGAGCCTTGAACCTGCATCTTCAAGAATGCCATGGGAAGAATTGTTATGAAGCAAGCTTCCTTCATCAAATACAACATTAATGGACTCCTCTACCACTAGGGTTTTCTTATTGAAGACCCTATATGCCCGACTATGGCTACTATAGCCCATGAAGATGCCTTCGAAGCATTTTTCTCCGAATTTAGTACGTGGGTACTTCCCATTATTGAGTACATAGCATCTGCAGCCAAAAATCCTTAAATAGGACATGGTCGGTTTCCTGCCTTTCAATAGCTCATAAGGCGTCTTACGATGATTCTTGTTGATCAATGCTCAGTTCTGCACATGACAAGTCGTATTGACAGCCTCTGCCCAGAAGTACTCTGGAAGAGAAGCGTTATTGAACATTGCCGTACATGCTTCAATGAGCATTCAATTTCTCCTCTCCGCAACTCCGTTTTGCTGAGGAGTACACGGGGAGGAAAACTCATGAAAGATGTCATGTTCTTCACAGAATTCTGTCATAGCACCAGACTCGAATTCTATTCCATGGTCACTTCTGATTTTGACCACAGAGCAGTTAAGTTCATTCTGGATCTGCTTGACAAAATTAGTGAAAATGTCAAACGTATCTGACTTTCGTTTCAAAAAGAACACCCACGTAAACTGAGAGTGATCATCAACAATCACTAGTATATACGATTTGCCTCCTAAGCTATGAACTTGCACTGGACCGAACAAGTCCATATGCAGAAGATAAAGACATCTGGAGGAGTCTTTGTCTGCAATTCTCTTAAAGATAGCCCGAGTCTGTTTGCTCTTCTGATATGCAGGACAAGGGCTATCTTTGATGCACTTAATAGTAGGGGCATCCCTTACTAAGTTCTTGGAAAACAACATATTAATTGTCTTGAAATTAATATGTGATAATCTCTTGTGTCATTGTTCACAAAGAGATGCACTGCCTTTTGCTACTACACACACGGGGGTAGAAGAATCAAAGCTAAGAAAATCTAAGCAAAAGATATTTCTGCTCCTAATGCCAGTTAATACCATCTCCGACGAGGCACATGATATTATTAAGAACTTATCCTTGCAGAACTTAACGTTGTATCCTTTATCACACAACTGGCTTACACTGATCAGGTTATGGTTTAACCCTTCAATATAGGCCACGTCAGTGATAGAGAATACACCATTGGAAATCATACCATAACCTCTGGTGACTCCTCGATCAGATCCTCCAAAGATGACTTTGGGTCCATTTTCGATTGGGGAGTAATCACGCAACATGCTTCTTGTCCCGGTCATATGCCGGGAATATCAACTGTCCAAGTACCAGATAGACGTTTTGGTGGCCTTTGGACATACCTGCAAAACAGAATTAGTTTCCCTTAGGAACCCAATCGAACTTGGGTCCTAGATTCCTTGTTAGCACACTCCCCCTCGGGTGGTTAACCCTACGAGTTGTCGGCCTCGCATTGCTAACATGAGGAGTCTCGTTAAATCTTGGATTAAACCAGCAATCCAAGACAAAGTGACCAACTTTGCCATAACACCAACAGTCGAACCTGTTGTACCGTTTCCTAGGATCCTTCTTCACCCTTAGAATAGTGGGTCCAGCCGGGGCCTTGGATCTGGAGGTGGAGGCATCATGATGACAAAGGTCACACGATTTCTTCACTTCTGGTTCTTTTAGTATAACAGGCTTGGCCTTTGGTGTCTGCTTCCTATTATGGCCGCTAGAGAAGTGGCCATAATTCTCCACATGGATTTCCTCATAAGGTGCCTTGAAGACACTCTCACCGTATTTTCGGGGGAAGGACAAACCATCATACCGGCTCTTGGGCTTTTCAACCGAGGGCCGAAAGAAGTGGCCATAGGTTGACTCAAAGTCCTGTTCATTGCAAGGAAAGCCAGGCCTTCTTAGCAGCCTTATTTTTTTTTTCTGTTTTCTGTTTCTCCTAGATGATGTACCAGGCACACCCACATGCCCTAAGCTAGCCCATTTAGCCTGAGCAGAGAATTCATCAACCAGAGGAAGAACGGTCTTGGGCATGGAGAAGCTTTTGACAATCTTCCTTTCAGCCGCAAGTTGTTCTTCCAACTTGTTGATTTCTTCCTATTTCTGGTCAAGGAGCCTTAGAGACTCTGAGTGCTCAGAAGTCAGGTCCAGGTGTTCCTGTTGGAGAGAAATCAAGCTAGTGATCTCTTCTCTTAGGGACACACCCTCAGCCTTAAGGAATTTGACTTCCTTTTTCTGAGCCCTCAACCTCTTGCGGCATTCCTCAAAGGTATTGAGCAGAAGCTCATACTTTTCGAGGAGCTAAGCTTCACGGGCAGATGGGCTATCCTCGAGATTAGGGGTGCAAACGAGTCGAGCTCGAGTCGAGCTTTGCAAAATTTCCAAGCTCGAGCTCTAGCTTTTCATTTCGAGCTCGATCTCGAGCTCGAGCTCGACGAGCTCATTTATCCCAGCTCGAGCTCGAGCTCAATGCTAAATTATCAAGCTCGAGCTCGAGTTTCGAGCTCACGAGCTCGAGCTCGAGCTGTTCGCGAGCTATTATGCTCATGAGCTTTATTTTCTTATTTTTTTATATTTTTTTCTTATTTTATATATATATATTTTTAAAAAAATTGGAATAAAAAGCTCGTGAGCCGGCTCGCGAGCTCATGAACATTAATATTTGAGCTCGAGCTCGACTCATAATCGAGCTCGAGCTCGTCAAGCTCGAGCTCGAGCTCCACAAGCTCGAGCTCGAGTCGAGCTTTTTTTGAGCAGGCTCAACTCAACTTGCACCCCTACTCGAGATCATCATCAAGAGACTCAGAGTCAGAGTCAGAGAGGGGGTACGATCTTTTAACTTCCCAGTAAATGGGGGGCAGTCTCCTTCTGAGTCAGAGCGACCAATCAGCCCGAAGTAGGCTTCCTCATCATCACTGGAGTCTAACGAATA
Organism: Platanthera zijinensis; assembly: GCA_039513925.1. Taxonomy (NCBI): domain Eukaryota; kingdom Viridiplantae; phylum Streptophyta; class Magnoliopsida; order Asparagales; family Orchidaceae; genus Platanthera; species Platanthera zijinensis. The sequence goes on along the minus strand of CM077085.1, from coordinate 51,971,509 downwards.
AGACTCACTCAGTGTCTTTGTCTTTTTGGCAATATAGCTTCTCTCCTTCTTCTTATCTCTAGAGGACATGTGCTCCTCTCCCTTCCCCTTGTCTTTCTTGATTTGGTGGCAGTAAACAACGACGTGGCCTAGCTTATTGCATCGAAAGCAAATAATGTCAGCAGAGCGATGTTTGTTCTGTTTATGTTCATACCTGTCAGAAGAGTAATTCTTCTTCTGATGTCTGGAAGAAAAGCCGTCTCTCTTTATTTGATTCCTCATCTTGAGGAACTTCTTGAATTCTCGAGTGATGAGGGAGTATTCTTCTTCAGATAGCACTGAGTCGGAAGAGCATGGTTCAGAGTCTTCTTCCTCATCCCTTTTCTAAGAGCGGGACAAGGCTGCACCCTTGCCTTTCCTTGAGTGATTGGCTTTCAGGGCTACAGTCTTTTCTTTGGCAGCGGCTTTGTCGGCTTCTTCTTCAGCTTTTCTGGTGTTCAGCTGAAGCTCATAGGACATAAGCTTCCCAAATAGAATCTAGGGATCAGTTTCTGTCAGCTTGCCAAATTCTCTGATGGCGTAGATTGAAAGTGAGGATAAGATCTAGCTTACTCTAGAGGGGGGGGGGGGGGGGTAAATAGAGTATATTAAAATAATTTACAATTTAAAACTGTAAGGCAGTGGAAGACTTGATTTACTTATATGTGTAATGTGCTAGCAGAAAAGTAAACACTAAAGCAGATGATCTCCTTCACAATAATGTTCCTTATGTTCTTGAAGAATTCTGACTCAGTAATTCTGTAAACTTTTCTCTACTGAGTCTATTCCAGAAGATGAATTCTTGATGAACCAATATTTTTTGTTCTCTCTTCTGTATTCTTTTTTCAAATCTTGTCAGTTCTCTATATCTTTTTCAAAATGCCTCTCTAGGGAGTATATCAGATTCCGACTTCTTGATAGCCGTTAATCTGTCATAAATGACTACCTTAACTGATATCTGCCTCTGGAGGAAAGTCCTTAAGAAACATTCCAATTAGTCTTCCTTAAAACTTGCTCCAGATTGATTGAAACGGCTACAAAATCCTTTGTCATAAATGCTGAAAATAAGTCTGAATGAATTCCATAACTGTCCTGAATTTGAATCCTGAAATCGTCGATCTCTTCAGAAAAGTGTCGATCTGAGCTCGACGATCGTCGACCTGAGCTCAGAGATCGAACTAAACTGAAAATAGAAAATATCGACATGAGCTCAACTATCGTCGACCTGAGCTCAGAGACTTGGAAAACAACTAGATACAGAGCGTCGATCTGAGCTCGAAGATCGTCGAACAGAGTTCGACGCCTCATTTGAACTGAGCTCAGAGATAGTCGAACTGAGTTCGACGTTTCGTCGACCTGAGCTCGAGGAGAATTGTCCTAGTCTTCAGCACTGAATCCTGATCTTTAGAAGGTCTTGCTGGCAGCTTTCAAACCTAATTACTAACCCTAAGACTCATTCTAATTGACCTATCAGACTATACAGTAAGGTCAAAACAAATTCCTAAGCACATAGTGATCCTTACCAAAATTAGTAATATGGTGTTCCAACAATCTCCCCCTATTTGGGTTAGGATTACTATTTACAAGACAAATAGGAAATAACAAGCATACATCAGAAATAAAAATAAAACAAAAACAACAATGCAGATAACACATGTTGAGCATTGCAGAAACACAGCAGGAATCACAGAATCAGTCAGAAGTAGATATGAGTATCAGCTTACACAAATTACTCATTGCCCTTTTTGAAAAGAATTTCTCTGTTGGGATTGAGGGCTTCCTTCTTGGATCTTTTATCATCATCTGCACATAAGGAGGTTTGAGATTTTGGCCTTGGAACAACAGCCTCAGGATGCAGCTTCATGTAGCTCTCTGGATCAAAGAATTTTCTTGAAGCATATCTTTCTAATTCTTTCTTTCTCTGCTCTGATAGGGTTGTGATATTGGAGGTATCTCTGCCTTGCTCTCTTCCTTTCTTGATCTGATCCAATGCAGCCAATTCTTTCATTCTAGAAGTCCAGGAGAGTGGATTGTTTTCAGGGTCTTCAAAAGGAACTGAAGGTTCATATCTGTTTATTGTCACTGAATCATCTGAAGGAATTCTTGTAGCAACAGTTTCTTTTAGCTTGTAAGGGAAAGGACCAGAGGTTGAGTCAATAGGACCTTGTCCTTCCCTTTGGTATGGATGTTGCCTGGAGTAACCTCTGTAGTCTCTTTGACTTCCTCTATGTTGTCCTCTTCTTGATTGATAACCTCTTTGATAATGTCCTCTTTGTTGATATCTCTGTGAAGATTGGGAGGAGCTATGTTCTCCAACAGATCCAGACTGAGAAGCAGATCCTCCACCAGTACCTGCATCTGGAGGAGGAGGAGGATAGAAGCGTGAAGATCCTTTATCATATTTGTCAAGCTTTCTCTTTTTCTTCATTGCTTTGAGCTGGTTCTTAGAATACTGCATCCATGGTTCAGAAATAGGGCAGTCGTGAAGAATATAGTAGGGAATATCATTGTCATCTTTAACTTTCTCAGGAGGTACCCTCATCATTGCCTTGCTTCTAGCTTTCCTCTTCCTTGCAATAGTTGTAGAGGAGTCATCAGAATCAGTTTGGAATTGGTCACTATCTGAGCTCTGAGGATTGTCATATAACTCATCAATCCTTTTGATGTAATCTTGTTGTTGCTTTGACTTTTCAGGAGAGATAATAGCAGCAGCAACAGTAGTGACAGAAGCAGCAGAAATTGAGGCAGTAGGAGCAGCAGATACAGAAACTTCAGCAGCAGGTTCTTCAATATGAACAGCAGACTCATCAGCCTCTGTCATCAGTAAATCAACAACAGCACTATCAGAACAAACAATATCAACAGCAGCACCAACATCCATAACATCAGCAGAAAGAACTTGTTCCATAGCCTTGATATATGCAGTAATTTGGCTGGGCTCACATCTAGCAATAAGCACAATGGCCTTAGTCAGATCTTCTACTCCCTGAGCTGGTAAACAGCTGAAGTGAAGAATGTCAAAATCTGATGACAGTGACCTGAGGTCCACTGTTAGTACAGGAGTTGAAGCTGTAACTGAAGCTGTCCCTGGTAAGAATTTCTCTGAAGCAACAGGTACTATCTCTTCTTCATATGACATCTCCCCCTGCCTTGATTCAGTTGGAACTGGATCAAGGCACCCCATAGAAGGGATTGCCTGTGGAGGAGAAATAGAGGATAGCCTGGCAGACAGCTCCTGGATGGATTTCAGGAGTGGAGCCATGGAGGTCTCCAGCAGGGATACTAGCCTGGGAGCTAGCATCCCATAAAGCTTGTCTGCTAGAACAGGAATATCCACTTGCTCAAGTGAGACTTGAGTAGAGGTAGAGGTTAGAGAGACAGAGATAGATGGTGAGGGAGCTGCAGAAGTAGTGATAGAAGTGGTGGATGGTAGGATGGATGGTTGAGTGATTGGAATTGTGGAGATGGAAGATAGTGGTGTGGAGATGGATGGGGTGAAAGATGGTTGGGCAAGTATGTCATGGAGTAGTTGTTGGTATGAGGAGGATGATGGAGGCTCAAGAGGTGAGGAGGGGTAATCATCCATGTAGGAATCATCCATGAGGTTTAATGATGGAAGGGAAGAGGAAATGTCAATGGATGGATAATAGTGAAGGGGATGGAATTGCTCTACTGTGGTGGCTGGAGGAGGTGAAGGAGTTGAAAGAGGAGAGGAAATGATGATGGGGGAAGAGAATGAGGTAGTGATGGTGGTTATGGAAGTGGAGGTAGAAATAATAGGTGGAGAAGGAGGAGATGAGGAAGCAGACAACTCTTCTAATGGAAAAGTTGCCTGTGGGGGAGTGACTGTATCAGTCCTTGTGCCTAAAGTAGTGACAGCAGCAGGACCTCTGCTTGGCTTGGTAATCTGCCTATCCCATTTGCCAAAAAGGGCACAGGTCAGCCTCTTGGAGGCATTTATGTGCTTCCAACTGGACACTAGCAATTCAGGGCACCTGGAGTGCAGGAATAGCCCTATGATCCTCCCAAAATTTACAAGACTTTTGTTCACCTTCTTTTTGATCATGTCAAAGAAAATCTCTCCCCAGTTCAAATGTTTCTTATCCATAATTTCTCCCATCAAGCAGAATTGGTACCTAGAGATGGTATCATGTGCAGAGTGCTTTGCCAATAGCACTTTTCCCACAACATCAGCAAGAAATCTATACTCAATTGATAAATTCTTTTTCAGCAATTTGTTAGGGTTAGCGGAGGAATGTCCCATTCTATCTAACATAGTTGCAAACCTCTCTCTAGATAGCTCAATAGAATCATTTCCAGTACTTAATTGAAAGACATCAGTCAGGAGAGCAGGTGTTAGGGATACATGAGTCCCGGCTATAGTACCAACAATTGTATTCTGATCCAAATTGTGCGCCGTATATACCCATTCCTTGATCTCATCGGCAGCAATTTTCATCCTTGTGGTCATTATCTGCACTAACTGCTGTTCTCTGAATAAGTCCAGAATGTCTTTGAAAACCTGGTCACTGCCCTCGAATGAGTCCATGTCTATGTCAAAACCTATGTCGAATTTCATCTTGGCATGGGCGGCAACAGACACTGCCATTGTATAACTGCAAAAATGAACAAACACGACCAAGTGCAGAAGAGTTTGGAGGGAAAGAAAAGTTTGCAGAGAGTATGAAAGCGCAAAAGAAGAACGACGGCCGAAAAAATATTTTTATATTAGGGTTCGATGCCGGAAAGGAAAGATCGTTGAACTCCGTTCAACGATTTTGGGCTTCTAGGGGAATCTGAAAGGTCTTCAACGCCGTCGATCTCCGTTCGACGATATTGGAGAGTGTCGAGCTCTGCTCGACGATCGCTGACCAGAAAGAAGATAGACTAGCGCTATCTGAAAGCGCTGAACTACGGTCGACGCTTTCGGAAAGCGTCGATCTCCGTTCGACGATCTTGTGGAAAAACGTCGAGCGCAGTTCAGAGACTAAAAACAGCCTACAAACACTAGAAAAATAAGTTTTTTGCCTAGTCTTGGTCTGTTTTTAGAGTTTTAAAATCTTGGGTTTTATTTTAAACTTCTTCCATCTAACATTCCTAACTGATTTAGGAAGAAGGTATGTTTCTTTTCATCCAATGGTTTGGTGAAAATATCTCCCCTTTGCAAATCAGTTGGGATATATTGAATTTCAATTTTATTTTTCTCAACATTGTCTCTTAAGAAGTGATGCCTAATCTCTATATGTTTTGTCTTACTATGGAGGACTGGATTTTGTGCTATAGAAATAGCACTGGTATTATCACAAAAAAAATTTGACTTTTCTAAGTTGTAACCATAGTCTAGGAGCTGGTTTTGAATCCATAAAATCTGTGAGCAAAAACTGCCTGCTGCCATGTATTCAGCTTCAGCAGTTGAAGTGGACACAAATGTCTGTTTCTTACAGAACTAGGAGACAAGTCTATCACCAAGAAACTGGCAAGTTCCACTGGTGCTTTTCTTGTCTACTCTACATCCAGCATAATCAGCATCTGAAAATCCAGTTAGTTCAAATCCTGAGTCTTTTTGATACCAGAGACCTAGATTTGGACAACTTTTTACATACCTAAGAATCCTCTTAACTAATGTAAGGTGTGACTCTCTAGGGCTTACTTGGAACCTAGCAAATATACATGTAGCAAATATTATATCAGGTCTACTAGATGTAAGGTACAATAGAGAGCCAATCATTGCTCTATATGTTGTCTGATCAACATGTTTTCCATGTTCATCAGCATCTAATACAGCATTAGTAGGCATAGGTGTTTTCATAAAAGATGCTTCAGACATACCAAATTTCTTAACCAGTTCTTTTGCATACTTGGTTTGAGAAATAAATATGCCTTCAACATGTTGTTTGACTTGCAATCCTAGAAAGAAGGAAAGCTCACCCATGCTACTCATTTCAAATTTTGAATACATTAGTTTAGAGAACTTTTGCACAAATTTGAATCAGTAGATCCAAATATAATATCATCTACATATATTTGCACTAGTAGGGTATGGGACTTATGGGTTCTAATGAAAAGAGTTTGGTCTACTCTACCCCTTATAAAATCATTTTTCAGAAGAAAGCATGCTAAGGTCTCATACCATGCTCTAGGAGCTTGCTTGAGACCATATAATGCTTTATGCAATTTGAAAACATGGTCAGGATAAGTTGAAGAGATAAAACCTGGGGGTTGTCTAACATAGACTTCTTCTTTGATGTCTCCATTGAGAAATGCACTCTTCACATCCATTTGGTAGACCTTGAATCCTTTGTGAGCTGCATAAGCTAGGAATATTCTTATGGCCTCTAACCTTACAACTGGTGCACAGGTCTGGTCATAGTCTATTCCTTCCTCTTGAGAGTATCCTTGAGTAACTAGCCTTGCCTTATTTCTTACAATAACTCCTTGATCATCCAATTTGTTCATGAACACCCACTTAGTTCCAACAATGGAGTGATCCTTAGGCCTTGGCACTAGTTCCCAAACTTTATTCCTCTCAAATTGATGTAGTTCCTCTTGCATAGCAATGATCCAATGTGGATCTTGTTCTGCATCTTGAATGGATTGAGCCTCAACTTGAGATAGAAAGTAGGTGTGCATCAGGTTCTGGTTGACCTGATTTCTGGTTTGCACACCAGCTGAGATGTTTCCGATCACTTGGGAGATTGGATGATCTCTTGTTGTTACTAAATCAACAGGGGGTGTTGATTGTTCACCAACCTGTGTTGTTGTTTCCTCTTGTGGAACAACAATTGGCTCTTCAAGATGGTTCTCTCCAAGATGTTGAGTACCAAGATGTTGAGTATCCTCTTCATCTTCACTGATTTCTCCTCTCTGTTTGGTAGGTGAATATGTTGAATCCTTCTCTGCAATATGCAACCTGTCCAAATTTTCTGAAAGAGATTTTACCTGCAAGAGTTCTATGGTAGAAGTATTCTTCTCCTTGTAAAACATGTTAGTCTAATCAAAAGATACATGAACAGATTCTTCAATTTTAAGAGAAGTTTTATTATAAACCCTATAAGCTTTACTGATCATGGAGTATCCCAGAAACACTCCTTCATCAGCTTTAGCTTGAAATTTTGCTATATACTTCCTGTCATTATTGTGAATATAACAAATGCAACCAAAAATTTTAAAATAGTCTACTTTAGGTTTCTTCCCTTTGAGCAATTCATAGGGAGTCTTGCCCTTCAGTTTATATATCAAACTTCTATTCAACACATAGTTGGAGGTGTTCACTGCCTCTTCCCAAAAGGATAGAGGGAGGTGAGCATCTGTCAACAATGTGGTGGCAGATTCAATAAGGGTTTTATTTTTCCTTTCAGCTACCCCATTTTGTTGAGGAGTTCTAGGAGCTGAGAAAGTGTGTCTGATCCCTTCACTCTGACAGAACTCTTGCATAAGAAGAGAATCAAACTCTGTCCCATGATCACTTCTGATCAGGGCAATGTGAGTATTGAACTCAATCTGTATGCATTTGAGAAAATCTGTCAAACATTTAAAGTTATCAGACTTCTTCCTCAGAAAGAATACCCAAGTGAATCTAGAGAAGTCATCTACAATCACTAAAGTGTAAGATTTCCCTCCTAAGCTTTGTACTGTAATGGGTCCAAAAATATTCATGTGTAACAGATACAAAATCCTAGGTGAATCACTCTTATTAAGTGACTTAAAACTATTTTTAGTTTGCTTGCCTAATTGACAAGCCCTGCAGAGTCCTTCCTTCTTGTAGGGGCCAAAAGGTAGTCCTCTAACAAGGTTGTCCTTAGATAGCCTAACAATGGTTCTAAGGTTTATATGTCCTAGTCTCTTATGCCAAAGATCATTTGGTTTGCAAACTGAATTAAATAAACAGATATCTATATTGGTTGAAAGGAAATCTACAAGATAAATGTTACCTTTCCTTTTACCTGTTAACACTGTTGTGTTATCCTCTGACTTGATCTTGCATAAGGATTTGTTGAATATCACTTGATAGCCTTAATCACAGAGTTTACTGATGCTGATTAAATTGTGCTTCAGTCCTTCCACATAAGCCACCTTCTTGAATGTGACTGAGCCAATCTGAACAGCACCATATCCTTTTGTTTGACCAAAGTTTGAATCACCAAATATCACTTTGGGTCCAAGTTTGGTTTTGAAGGATGTTAGATTCTCCTTGTTCCCTGTCATGTGCTTTGAGCACCCACTATCCAGATACCATTGTTGGTTCATTGCTGGATAGGTCTTCACCTGCACATAAACAATTTATATGTTTTTGACCCAGTTTACCTTGGGTCTAGGTTGATAACCTTTAAACTCAGAAATAAAAGACATCCCTGGCTGACTCTTATATCCTTCAGGATGGTATCTCCTAGGAGGTACTATCCATTCAGTATAAGGGTTGAAGCTTTGGGATGTAGGACTTCTAGGATTGATTGTAGATTTACCTCTGAAAGATTATTCAAAGCTTTGAGCTCCGTTCGACGATCGTCGAGCTGAGTTCGACGATCTTGGGTCAGATCGTCGAGCTCCGTTCGAAGATCGACTATGCTAGAGTTCAGAGTTCAGAAGTCGTCGACCTGAGTTCTACGATTCAGCCTGAGATCGCCGAGCTCTGTTCGACGATCGTCGACCTCTGTTCGACATTTTCTGTTGAACTTTGTTTTTCTTAGGTAAATCAGGATTCTTCCTAGCCACCTCTACAACTTCCTTTCCTTTATCTGAAATAAATTTAATTGGAGTTGTTAATACTATAGGTTGGCTGGATGAAGCACCCAAGCCCAGTGTACTATTAAATCTTGAGTTCACTACACTTATGATGTCCACCAGTCTGATGCTTCTCCCATTAAGGGATTCTTCAAACTTATTTGCCTGGGATAGTTCACTTTTCAGTGAAGCTATCTCCTCCCTACAATATTCTGGCTCCTCAGAAAGTTTGAGGTTATCTGACTTTAAAGTGCTATGTTTAGATAATTGATTTCTGAGAGAGATGATCTCTTTCTCAGACTTCAGCAGGTCTAAACAAAGTGCTTTAAATTCAAATTTAAAGTCCTCTGAATTAACATCAAAGGAATCTATTACCTGGTCTTCTTCATCTTCATGTTCAGATTCAGATTTTGATTCATGTTCTGCATCAAAATTATGTTGGGAGGCATTGAAAGCCATCATGCAGAACTCCTTCTCTTCAGCATCATCTTCATCATCACTTGAGCTTGATGAAGCCTCTGACTCTTCTTCAGTTTCACTCCAGGTTTATGCTACAAATCCCTTCCTGGTGTGTTTGTTTTTGCTGGAGAAGGATTTGTCATTGTTGTTTCTCATAGAGTCCTTGTCTTTTCTCCTATCTTTCCTTTCCCTCTTGTCCTTATTTTGATTTTCTGGACAATCAGGCACAATGTGGCATGGTTTCCTGCATCCAAAACAAATAAATTCTTTATTATTGGATTTGTCATACCTTGGCTTCTCATGCCCTCTGGATGACCTCTTTCTGAAATCTTTCCTGGCCATCTTATAGGATCTCTTGGCCAGTAAGCTCATCAATTCTTCATTGCCTGTGACCTTGTCTTCATGCTGATCTTCTATAGCTTTAAAAGCTATGATCTTCTCCTTTCTGATGGCTGGAGAAGCAGTCTTTTGCTTTTCTTCCCTATTCTTGATGAGCAGCTCATAAGATTTGAGCTTGCCCAAAAGAGCCTCTGTGGTGATCTCACTTAGGCTTCTGGCATCCTTGATTGGTCAGATTCTTGAATCCCAAGTGCTGGGGAAGCACATTATGATTTTGTCATTTAGTTCAGTGAGTGAGATCTCCTTGTCCAATGTTCTTAATTCACTGACAATTAGGCTGAGCCTGTTGTACATATCAGCAACTGGCTCAGTTTCTCCTTTCTTGAAGTTCTCATACTGGGATATGAGATGGGATCTTCTGTCCTTCCTTTCATCAGCAGATGCAGAAACAATCTCAGAAAGCTTATCCTATATATCTTTTGCTGAACTGCATTCAACCACCTTTTGGAATATCTCATCAGACATAGTCTGAGCAAGGATATTCATAGCCTTTGCATCTGCAACTTTCCATTTCTTTATTTCTGCATCTGTTCTTGAGGGAGGTGGAACAACACTTGTACTTGTAATTACAGGTGGTCTTGGACACACTGTCAAAACATAATTAAATATTCCCTCATCAATAGAATTCATGTAAAGCTTAATCCTTGCCTTCCAAAGTGCAAACTTAGAAAGGTTGCACACTGGAGGTCTAGTGCTAGCATAATCTTTGTTCTGTGCCATAGTTTTGTAAGAAAATAAATATAATACAAATAATAATAACCCTCAATAAAAGATTGATCTTATCAGAGATCTTTTGGTTCAGGTGTTAGCCTGTTCAACCAATCTGTTGAAGATTCAGTTGTTGAGTAACCAACCTGCCTCTGATACCAATTGAAAGTGAGGATAAGATCTAGCTTACTCTAGAGGGGGGGGGGGGGTGAATAGAGTATATTAAAATAATTTACAATTTAAAAATGTAAGGCAGTGGAAGACTTGATTTACTTATATGTGTAATGTGCTAGCAAAAAAGTAAACACTAAAGCAGATGATCTCCTTCACAGTAATATTCCTTGTGTTCTTGAAGAATTCTGACTCAGTAATTCTGTAAACTTTTGTCTACTGAGTCTATTCCAGAAGATGAATTCTTGATGAACCAATATTTCTTGTTCTCTCTTCTGTATTCTATTTTCAAATCTTGTCAGTTCTCTATATCTTTTTCAAAATGAATCTCTAGGGAGTATATCAGATTCTGACTTCTTGATAGCCGTTAATCTGTCATAAATGACTACCTTAACTGATATCTGCGTCTGGAGGAAAGTCCTTAAGAAACATTCCAATTAGTCTTCCTTGAAACTTGCTCCAGATTGATTGAAACGGCTACAAAATCCTTTGCCATAAATGCTGAAAATAAGTCTGAATGAATTCCATAACTGTCCTGAATTTGAATCCTGAAATCGTCGATCTCTTCAGAAAAGCGTCGATCTGAGCTCGACGATCGTCGACCTGAGCTCAGAGATCGAACTAAACTGAAAACAGATAACGTCGACCTGAGCTCAACTATCGTCGACCTGAGCTCAGAGACTTGGAAAACAACTAGAGACAGAGCGTCGATCTGAGCTCGAAGATCGTCGAACAGAGTTCGATGCCTCATTTGAACTGAGCTTACAGATAGTCGAACTGAGTTCGACGTTTCGTCGACCTGAGCTCGACGAGAATTGTCCTAGTCTTCAGCACTAAATCCTGATCTTTAGAAGGTCTTGAGGGCAGCTTTCAAACCTAAGTACTAACCCTAAGACTCATTCTAGTTGACCTATCAGACTATACAGCAAGGTCAAAACAAATTCCTAAGTACATAATGATCCTTACCCAAATTAGTAATAGGGTGTTCCAACACAGATCTTGGTGTCTCATTCCTTAGTAAGGGATCTAAGGAATTTGTCATTTAATTCACCATCGGTGAACACTCTGCCATATCCCTTCAGGGCAATGACGATCTTTAGTAAGTTCACGAAAGTCACTCCGATCTCTTCCTTGAGACCTTGCCTGAAGGTCTCATACTTTTGGTTCAGAAGGGATCTTCGATCATCCCTTACTTCATCTGTGCCTTCCATCAGGATGATCAGGCAGTGCCAGATGTCCTTAGCAGTCCTGCAATTGCTGAAGTTCTGCATCATGGAGTCATCAACGGTGCTGACAAGAATGTTCTGAGCCTTCTTGTCAAGACCAACTAGCACCATCTCATCCTTGTCCATTTTGGAGAGCTTCTTCGGCACCATCTTGGTCAGATAAATGGTGGAGGCCTTAGTGGGGATATAAGGTCCCTCCTCCACTACCATGAAGAGTCCAGGGTCGACTGCTTCCATGTAGAACCTGATCCTTTCCTTCCAGATGGGAAAGTTCAGCTTGGTGCACACTTGGATCTTTCCTGCATACTTAAGTCTGTCCATTTCTGAGATCTTCTTGACACTAGACACGAGATATTACTCAAGGTGTTAACATAATTGCTGAGTAACCTCTCTCTGATACCACTTGAAAGTATCTAGTGTCAACTAAATCCACCTATGGGGGGGGGAGAAATAGGTGTCGTGCAGTCTTTTGCGGAATTTAAATTACCTGCACAAATAAACAAACACAGCACATAAAAGCACACAAGCAATTATAGTGGTTCCCCGATTTGGGTACGTCCACTCTCCCCCTTCGACCTATCTCCCAGCAAGAGACGACTCGGTCACTTCACCAACCGGATTGAAATCCAATCCTCACACTACGGAAGGAACCCTTCCAACCAAAGGAGTCACTACTCCACCACGGGTTACACCAAACCCTTACAACTAGGAATAAAAATTCCTTTACAACAAAACAAAAATTGAATGTACAAGAAATACAAACAAACTTGTAGAGAATCTGATGTCGCTCTTCGTTCGTTGATGCTTTCTTGAAAGAGACGAAGAGTCCACGACCGTAGTACTCTCTTGGAGAGTATCTTGACAAGATCGGCGGATACAAGTGGTTGCGGCGGCGATGCTTTGTGAATCCAATCTTCTTGACGAAGCTAGCAAGGTCTACGAACGATCTCAGTTGGATCAGTCGTCTCGATCGATTCAGAATGAAGAACTAACTTCGTTCAACGATTCGAGAGACAAGAGATCTCAAGAGAGATGCGTGAGACACACTGCTAGTCTCGATTATATCGTTGGAAGATCAAAGAGGCTCTGAGATCAGCAGCGGCGACTAGCTTGCGAGCGGCGACAGCGATCGGCGGAGTTACGCGATCGGCTAGGGCACGACGTCGGCTGTTTGATTTCGTGTGAATAGTTTCTGTTGAAGTTTGAAATACGCAAGTATATATACCCTGAGGCCAACCCTAAAGTCCTTTGTGGGACCCACAAGGAGAAACCTTAGCCCCGGCCGAAACAACGTAACCCGTCTTGGTTCGTTTCAGCGAGAGACGAAATTTGCCTAAGGCAAAATCGGCGAGAATCATTGGTGATTCTCGTCAAAGTCGGTGGGAATCATTCACGATTCCCGTCGATTATGCCTTAACCGAATTCCAGTAGGGAACCTTGTTAGCCGGAGAGAATCAGCGGGAATGCAAGGTGATTCTTGTCGAATCGGCGAGAATCACTTGGTGATTCCCGTCGATTCTGCCTTGGCAGAATTCTTGTAGGAGGACAGTCAGCCGGATGAAGTCGGCGGGAATCACTGACTGATTCTCGACGATTCGGCGAGATTCACTAATGATTCCCGTCGAATCGGCGAGAATCACTTAGTGATTCCCGTTGATTTTGACTTAGACGATTTTTCTCTTCCTTCCTATGAACTTAGTCTTTGACCCATCTTTGCTCCTTCTGCTCTTGATCTGCCTCGACCCTGTACTTGAAAATAAGTACACTCCAATAGAGAGAGCACACGTGAGTCAACACACTTATCTGCTCAATGAGGGATTACGTTGCGCAGACCCATGTATATTGACCCACTGCACCCTAACATTGGTATGTACTTAGCATGGAATAGCTGCAAGCACAACTTAATAGAAAATCATCAAATACATTGTCAATTCACCTTAGCTTGTTCAGGGGCTTCTTCAAATTAGGTACATTGTGGATACAATACCCAACACGTACCCATACTCTGGGGAACCACTATAAATCATTTATGTACTGTGTGTGATCTTCTTGAAAGCAAAACTAATCTAATCACATCAAACCCTAAAATAGATAACAGACAAAAGAAATTAAAAAGACTAAAAACTTATTCACCCCCTCTAGGTTTTTAGCTACCCTTGTAATCAAAGACTTTCACTCCTCTTCCTTGACCATGGGTCGGTCCTCCCATGACCTCCAGACTAGACGATGAGCCGACGGTTGATTTCCCCATCCCTGCTCCCAGACTCCCATCTTTTCGGCTCTTCCCTTCTTCTTCCTTCTTCTTGCTGATAACTTCCCTGAGTTTTTATCACGCCTCCTCTAATCTTCGCCAACCCTGAGACGAAGTCAGGATTGGTTGTCTCGCACTCGATCTCCCTTGCAGCTCGATCGATCAATTCATCGAAAGGTCGTGGGGGGGGGGGGGTCATTGGTCTTCTCTATCCTGAACATCCCCTGCCGCAACCCCAAAGTGTAGGACATCTGAAGGTTGTGTCTTGAGACCTACTGGATCAAGAGGATTTCCTCATAGAAGCGATCAATATAATCCACCAGCATCTCTTCCAGCCCTTGCTTTATCATGAAGATGACATCAACTCCCTTCTTCTTCTTTTTCAATGTCGAGAAGCATAGCAAGAAGCCGCAGTACTAGTCTTCGAAGCTGTATATGGTTCTTGGGGGAAGCTGGTGGAACCAGTCCCTTGTCTTATCCTTAAAAGTGATGGAGAATATCTTGCACTTGAGGGCATCTATCATATGCCTGATGGAGACTGCGTCCCCGATATATTGTACATGTTGAACTAGATCATCCTTGCCCATGTAGAAGGACATGACTGGATCTCTAAAGAATTCTGGCACCGAGGCTGAAAGGATGAGCTCACAAAAGGGGCTCCCTGAGCCTTCCTGGCTAGCCGAGGGATCTCGCTGGACTAGCTCGCCCAACTGGGGAGCTACCAATGAGACAGGGAACAACTCGTACCCCTAAAGTTACCTCACGCACCCTCCCCCACTATGTCCTTCTCGGCTCGCCTACCCGGCGCCTCCTCGCCTAATGTCTGCCAGAAGAGTATTGAGGCCATGAGGGTCGAGTACTCGTCGACTTGCATCATGAGGCCGGAGTGCAGGGTCTCTATGATGACCTTCATGAAGTCTTCAAACTGCTTTTGGATCACGAAGTCACTTGTAGGCGGTGAGCTCTCTAGGTCGGCTCCTTGGCCCTTATTTCAGTCACTTGTAGGCCGTGAGCTCTATGGGTTAGCTCCTTAGCCCTTTTCTCCAACCATGGTGCTGGCTTGGGATTTTCCTGACAAGCTATGGTCCACGCTCACCGCACCAAAAATGTTGAACTTGGAAACCACAGTTCAATGAGGAGTTCGGACTGGAGTTGTAGCTTGTCTTTACTTCTCCTGAACAAGCACGTTGGACTGAGGATTTAGAGTTCGGAGACCTTCTCACTAGAACCTCAAACAGACCTCCGAGCCGCAGCGAGGAGATCACGCCACACACCCGGAAGATCTTAGATCACTTTCCCTCCTTAGGGGTGCAAACGAGTCGAGGTCGAGTCGAGCTGAGAAAAATTTCCAAACTCGAGCTCGAGCTAATGATTTCAAGCACGATCTTGAGCTCGACGAGCTCATTTTATCCTGACTCGAGTTCAATGCAATCTTATCGAGCTCGAGTTTCGATCTTGTGAGCTCGAGTCGAGCTCGAGCTGCTCACGAGCTTTTTAGCTCATGAGCCTTATATATATGTATACATTATTTTTTAAAAATATATATAAATGAAAAGCTCGCGAGCGAGCCGGCTCATGAGCTCATGAATAACAATAAGTGAGCTCAAGCTCGACTCATAATCGAGCTCGAGTCGATATTTTTTCAAGTCGGCTCATCGATCTTTCGAGCCGGCTCAACTCAACTTGCACCCCTACCCCTCCCAATCCAATGATGGATCAGGCACCTTCTGAGAGCTTGTGGAGCTCCGGACTACCCACCCGGAAACCACGGTGAATAGTGAGTTGAAGTTATTGCCTACTAAATCTAGCCAAAGGAGAGAGAAGTCAAGAAGAGGTCCTCTCCAAAGGTGTCATTGGGGGTCTATTTATAGTTTTCTGGGAATGGTATGCGGATAGCAGATCCCGCCTATTGGTTTTACTAAACGCAGTTTAAATTGGTTCGCTAACAACGAAACTCCGTTGTTTGGAACGACTAATGACAGTCTGAAAATGAGACGTCGCGGGAACGGGGAACACTCCCCTTGGCAGGCGAGCCGAGCGGGCTGCGGCCTCCTCACCCAAGTGGCAAGTGCCCGGATAAGCCGTCTGTAACACCCCAACCTAGTTTAACAACCCATCAGCCGTTTGGCCGGGTCCAATGACAAGAAGTCAACTAAGAAACATCATTAAAACTAGTACATAACAGACATAAATGAAAAGAATTGAAATGTAAGTTTATAGCGAAAGTTGCAAAAGAATCTAAAGTTAAAATTGTACCTCATCCTAATAATTTTGCAGAGCCACTAAAATTGAATAGGAAACAAATAACTGCATATCTAATCATTTTACAACTAGTCTGGTATAATAAAATCCTAAACATTAATATTACATGTATCTAAAACTAAACAGTATGATATTAGAAGTAAAACAACGACTGAAAGAAAACAAACTATAAGAGCGACTTCATAATCACGCTCATCCTAAGCGCAGTTTCCCACCTGGGTCTCCTGTAAAAACATGCCCAAATCATGGGAAGGGAGAGTAAGGAAAACTATTCCTTCTAGTGACACTAAAATTATTCTAGAAGAAAGTATGCACGCTTGAAAATACCTTTGTGCAATAAGAAAAATTGTATGTTAGTGTTCAATGCATGGTTTTCTAAAAATAAAACTAACAAAATAAATGGATGTTCTAATAACTCATAAGCTATGACGTATTCTTAAATTCCGAACTTTGTATATCTAAGAGTTTCTAAAGTTCGGTCTAAACTTGAGTTCTAATTTTCACGTGTGGTCGTTCTTTGACAGAGTTCCAGGCTGAGTAGCTCCTAACACGCAATACTAGTCTAACGATTCGAGTCTTACTAACAAACCTAAGTGTTCTAGCGTCTCACAGACACAGACTTAAACCAGGGAGGAAATCTCCAGCGTGCCACTAACCATCTTCGAACCAGTGCTACTCGGCTCGTGAAACCAGGGAGGAAATCTCCAGCGTGCCACTAAACATCTTCTATCAAACCAGGGAGGAAATCTCCAGCGCGCCCTAAACATCTTCTAACCAGTGCTACTCGGCTCGTGAACATATGTAAGGGCATTTCATCATAATGATTTACTCAACTAGAAAACATATTTTTGAAGTCAATATCTCATATTCGAAAATTTATAAGAGAATTTTGCATGTGATTCATATGAACGGACTGTTTGAGATGTTTACAATTTAATCATGAACATCATATACTAGTGAAGCGGTAATAGTACTACAATTCTCTAACAATAGTAGTGGTTCTACACAACACTATTAATTTTACTGAATTATAATGTACGTTACTAAACAAACTATTTGATATGTTTAGCCAGAAAGAATAAGGATTTCTTATCGCGGGATTGCGTCGTTCGTACACCCGACGTGACGACATGATTTCTTTAGAAAAGTAATTTGAAACCCTTATTGACCTCCAATTGGCAAGGACACTTATCCTCTCGAGCAACCTAAAACAAGGCACTTAACATACTCATAACTCTATCTAAAATCTAAGGAATATTGTTCTAGAGAAACAGAAAGACATTTACCGCTTCTCCAATAGCGGATGTTGCTATCTTTGATGTGAAAAGCATCCTCGCCTGCACTAAGGAGGTTTTAACCTTATCTTTGACTGAAATTGAGAAGAGATTTCGCCAAACCTGATCGAAAAAGGA
Source organism: Platanthera zijinensis (assembly GCA_039513925.1). Classification (NCBI taxonomy): domain Eukaryota; kingdom Viridiplantae; phylum Streptophyta; class Magnoliopsida; order Asparagales; family Orchidaceae; genus Platanthera; species Platanthera zijinensis. The sequence goes on along the minus strand of CM077085.1, from coordinate 51,953,882 downwards.
AAGACAGGGGCTATTGGCCTTAAATTTCGATTGTTGAACCTTGCTGAACGTTTCAGAAGTTTATGTAGGAAGAGAAACACCCAAAATCATGCCCCTCAATAGAAATCTCAGAACTAAGGTAAAGAGAAAAACATTCCACAACTAGATCTACCATAAGAGTAACCTTAGGGTTATTTGATAGCAAGGATCCTCAATTTCTAACTCAGAGGAGGAAGAAGAAGGGTCAAAACAAAGCTATGTATCAAAGGAGCATGTTGGAGAAAATTCCTGACGGCAGCAGGCCGCCAAAGGTTGCGCTTGGAGGGTCGAAAATCAGCGGCACACGAAACCGTCGGGGCTGGAGCCTACTTAAACGACGCCAGAAGAGAGAAAAACAACGTCTGGCTGTTGGATCTAGGGCTTCGGCTGGAAGAAATGTCGCCAGGAGGAGGGGGAAACAGCGACAGTTCTGCTATCGGGAGAGGCGTGTGACAGTTTAGCATGAAGTGAGGGGTTACAGACTTTAATCTCACGCGACCCTCTGCAGTTTCAGTAACTGCACGGGGAGAGTGAACCGGCATGACTAGATCAAAAGAATTGAGCAAACTTCACTTAATTACCAAAGTGACATTACTTCTCTAACACTTAGAATATTTTAAACGTTATGCTCTCGCACTAAGAATTTAAAATACGTCAATCACAATACAAAGGCTACGGAATTAAATCCACTAATTGACGCTCAGATTTCAATCTTACAGAATTCATACCTCGACCACTCTTGCCTCGATCAAGAACATTCACGATCCGATCCTGAACTTTAATTTTATTTGCATTATTTTACGGTTGTTACACCGTCACTAGCCGCTTAACCAGGGGCGAGTGAGATCTCGCTAGCTCCACTCGCCCATTCTTGATTGCTTGGGTAACGGCCCGGTTGTTCGGTCCATTCAAAACTTTCACAGGTGATGCTAGGCCCCGCCTCCGACAGGCTGAGCATTCATTGAGCTCAGCTTAGAACAAAGCAGGAGATGCGCTGTTTAAAAAAAAACTACAGCATTTTTTATTTGATTAGCGTATTTAACGATAATAGTACAGAGAGGCTGTTTTTACGTGTTTGGTAAAGTTCAGGGACAAAATTCAATCAAATAAACGTTAACTAATATAAATAATGGTGTTCAGCGACTTATATAAGTATTGTCTTTCTATGTTAACTATATTTATTTATTTTATTTTTGCTCGAAGTTTCAAGAGCAGTATCTCAAACAAGTGAAATTTTCGCATGTTGATCGAATTTCCGACACCTAGATATTGTATACGAGTGATCATTCTAATTGACAACATGATCTCTCAAAGATTTTTAATTGATCACTATCGCCCAAAGAACTCTATATTTTGGCAATAAAGAGACACCTCGCCCATGCACTAGAGCAGTCTAGAGTTCGAGTTCCTAGATCATCCTATCTCGGAAAAGACCTCACTTTTAGTTTAAAAGAGATCTCTTGATTTTTGCCCGTTATTCCTTTTCTTTCCCCCCTGACAAAGAACAAGCAAAAAAAATTCATGGATAACTCTCGACAGAATTTTCGCAATTTAGAGTTTAGAACCACATGTCAAAATTACATCCAGCATGGACACATCTCTATCTGGACCGAGGACCCAAACATTTTGCCTCAAAGAGGGCCATTCAATGAGAATCCCAGTTCAGACTGCCACCGTTTCCCCGACAAACAAATGTCAGCGCTGCTCCTCCAAACAGATCCTTAGAATGAATGTCGTGAAGAAACTTCTTCTAGCATGCGATCCATACGATAAATCATGAAGAAAAATTCTTTCTTACACAATTAATATATATCCTTACAAAAATACTATCTGATGGCAAAATAAACTATCATTCTTAGAGATAACAATTAATATATATCCTTACAAAAATACTATCTGATGGCAAAATAAACTATCATTCTTAGAGATAACAAAGAAAAAGGGAAGAATAAACATACAACCAGGAAGACAAACTAATAGAAAAAATGGACAGGCAATATTGCTATTGACATTAATAATATTATCCTTCTCCTAGGAAAAAAACACGAGCCATCCTGCATGGAAATTCAGGCTCGTTTGAATTCACAACTTTCTGGCACCATAAATGTACATACAATCTCTTCCACCAGCCTTGCAAACGGCGCATCTTAGCCCACGTTGCAATAAATAATGGGTCAGGGGGTGCGGGGCAAAAATTCACAATGCGCATTTCTTTTGCTCCTTATTTCATTTTTCCTATAACTCTTTCCTTTAAGATCTGCCGGAAGTCTATTATGAATGACTTGTCAAGGGTCATTCTTCGTCGTCTGCTAGGGTGGCGAATGAGAATGGTGTAAATTTATAGCCATCGCCGTGGTAGAACTTGCCCATAAATTCGACCCAGTGAAGACGAAGAGCGTGAAGGAATGCGCTCAATGTTTCCATCATGAGCAGTATGAATGCTGTTGCAAACGCAAAAATAGCTACTCCAACTAATCGAATTATGATACTGTTGTACCTGTCAATGTAAGGAGAGAGGAAGCAACAATTATTCAATCAAAAGAAATCAAATAAACTTATAAAGGAGCTGAACCAGACCAAAATTCAAGCCGCTTTTTAGGCTCTGTCATCTACTATTATAGAATGTTTTATTGTTTTTTATTAGATTAATAATAAATAAGAATAATCACAGCCTTATTTTAGGAAAAAAAAGACAATCTCATGCTGCTTAGAGCTTATTGCTCTTCATGTGCCCTCAACTTTCTTGCAGTAGCTTTAGAAGCAAGGGAGATAGCTCCTTTAAACTTGTGTGGATGAAAGGAAAATAGAAGGATTTAAAAATTAAGTGATGCCTTCTAGTGTTGGTATTTATGAATCCAACCAAAAAACAATTGGCCTAAGATCTACATAATGTGCACGAGAATGCATAAGTTTCCTAATGCGAGACTGTATTCTCTACACACCCACACATGTCGGATCTTCACTTCTAGCATGAAAACATTATTATTTTTAATTGGGTGATTTGGAAGTCAGTAGCTAGGCCTTCTCTACTCTGACACCATATCAAATCCCAAGCATCCAACTAAAATCAACTGATTTTAAGCTGAATGCAAATACCAGACCAAGCTCAGGCGGCATCGTTCTCCCTCACCCCTCCATGTGTTTGGTCCCGTGAAAGGGAGGGATCTTGTTCCATTTGTTCCTACACATTTGAGAACGTGTTGGGTATAGAGATTGTGTAGGGTCCCTAGCATATGCTAGCTTTGGGAACAAGAACTATACCAGTTTAGGGTTACATACGCAGGTATGGCAAATGTATCTTTAGGTTTTTTTATACTTAGGTAAGCTTAAATATATCTCATGCTTTATAAAATATTGCAGCAACCATAACAACAAAGAATAAGTAGACATACACTCTAATAGCTAAGAATCAAAACTTACCCAAAAGAAAGTAGAAGAATTTTCTCATAGAGAACAGTTGATAGCTCTGAGTGTGCCAAGCTGCAATTCAGAAGGGGGAAAAGGAGAAAAAATAATATGAAAAATAAGCTATTAACAGAAACCCCAAGTACTAGAAATTCACCATAAAAATGGCATACCTGAGAGCCCAAAGTCTAAGATATGATGCAGTATTCGAGACAGCCCCCAGAATGAATTCGATGGAATGTATCATCTGATGTACAAATATTTCGCTGAAGTTGAATTCATTGTGATGCTCTCGTGTAGAGTCAAGTTCAACATCAAGATCAGTCTCCGAGGTGTGAAGGATGCCATAGGTGCGACCTTGGAATCTCTATGTAAGAATTTGATAAGGAAGATGAGAAGAAGTTCCACAGTTAACCAAAATAGAAAGTAATTTATAAGGTTAATTTAGTGGATCATGCTTTGAACATGAAGTGAGTTGATTTATGTATGTATGCATGCATACACTAGAGCAGTCATTTAGGAACGGAGACCATAAACCCAACTAGAATTGAATCAGACAGTCAATGAACCGCACTGGAGCTGTCATTTTGTGAGTTGATTTATGTATGTATGTATGCATGCATGCATGCATACACTAGAGCTGTCATTCAGATATGGAGACCGTGAACCGACCTAGAATTGAATCAGAACAGTCAATGAACCGCACTGGACCATAGATTAATTATTTGGTATGGTTTGAATTTTAAAAACATAGGTTCGTGCCCATCATATCATTATCCAAGCCACAACCAACAAGTTTCAAACGGTTCCAAAATTTCTAAACACTATCTGGACCGAAGCAAATCAGAATTGAACTGCAATCCATTGGCGTGTGTATATATATGTATGTATGTATGTATGTATATATATATATATATATATATATATATATATATATATGTACGTATACATATATACATATATACATAAATACATAAATACATATATTGTTGAAAGACGGAAAAGAAATACTTCGGTGCTTTATTCATCCCTCAAGGGGGCATTATATAAGACTTACATGGACACAAACTTGGACTCATGACGTGGGATTAAAACCAAATAGATTGAGGCTCCGTTTGTTTGGACAGAATTGAGCGAATGGAATTGAAATTGGATTCTCAATTCTAATTCCGCCATTCGTTTGGCAAAATAAAAGCAAGGAATTGGAATTATATCAAATTCCACGATACTCTATATAGGAGGCTTTATATTCTCGTTTCAAAGTAAGGAATCGCCTTCTTCTCCGGCGTTCCGATCAAAGCAAGCTCCAGTCGGTCTTCACCAGCGACGGCGTGGACATTCAATTCCTCCGGTGGCTTTATCTTCTCGTTTCAAAGTCTGACCAGATACCCCTTCCTCCTTTGCATGACGAAATTGACTCGCACCCCTCTTCTTCTCTGGCGTTAAGACCCTAACAAGCTCCAATTTGACTTCTCCGGCGACAGCGTTGACATTCACCTCCACCGGAGGCTGGAAGTCTTGTTTTTAGGTTTTTTCCTTTTTTGGACAGTAGCCTTTGGGAAGTTTTTTCCTTTGGAAGCCATTTCTATTCCTTTCACTTTATGTGTTTGTGATACTAATTTTATATTATATGAGTGTGTAGTTTTATGTGTGTGTGAGTGTATGTGTTGATGAATGTGTATGTTTAGTTGTATGCGAGGACGTGTAGATGGATTAGAGTGTGTATTTGAGCGTGTAGTTGTATGTGAGTGTGAGTGTGAGTGTGAGTGTGTAGGTGTATGTGTTATTTTGAATGTGAATGTGAGTGTGCATGTGAATGTAAGCGTGCATGTGAATGTAAGCGTGCATGTGAATGTAAGCGTATAGTTGTATGTGAGTGTGTGTTGATTTTAATGAGAATGTGAGTGTGTGTAGTTGTATCTTGTACGTGATGATGTGTAGATGAATTAGAGTGTGTATTTGAGTGTGTAGATGCATGTGATTGTGAGTGTGTAGGGGTATGTGTTAATTTGAATGAGAATGTGAGTGTGTGTGTAGAATTCCCGCATTCAGCAGAGCAGCAGAATTAAAATTGACTTCAATTTCAATTCCTGCAGAAATGGAATTACTCCAATTCCAATTACATTCGCCCAATTCCATCCAAATGAACGAACCCTTAAAGACCTAAATATTAATATAAAACTATTAATTCCAACACTTCCCCTCAAGCTGGATGGGAAACCTCCAGCTTGGAAACATCATAAAAGGAATGGTAATGGCGGTAGGCTATGGGACAAAACAACAGATGAACCACCGGGGTAAAAACAAAATCGAGGAATCTAGCCGACGACATAGACACATACGACGTAGACCCACACACGACACAGGTCTAACACATGACGTGGGCTCACAAGAAAAAAATAACAAATGGGTGACCGGGAATAGTCCCATACGATACAACCCACTAGATAGAAAGGTCAACCAACAAAGAACATACCACATAATAATCAACAACAACACTCAAGCCTTTATCCCACTATAGTAGGGTCGGCTATATGGATCCTTTGTCGCCATTGCGCCCTATCTTGTGTCATAATCTCACTAATGCCTAAGTACATCATGTCTTTCCATATAGTTTCATTCCAAATCTTTATTGGTCTACCCTTCTCTCGTTTAACATGCCTAGTGACTAGACTCTCACAACGCCTAACAGGTGCCTCTAATGGTCTCCTTTGTACGTGTCCAAACCATCTTAGACGAGCTTCTCGCATCTTCTCTGCAATTGGTGCTACTCCTGTCTTATCCCTGATACATTCATTCCTAATTTTATCCAATCTCGTGTGTCCACACATCCACCTAAGCATTCTCATTTCCGTAGCTCCCATTTTTTGCTCATGTACACAATTCACTGCCCAACACTCAGAATCATAGAGCATCGCGAGTCTAATTGCAGTACGGTAAAACATGTCCTTAAATTTTAGTGGACTTTACGATCACATAATATCCCTGACGCGCCTTTCCACTTCAACCCAACCCACTTGGATTCTATGTGTCACATCTTTATCAATACCTCCGTCTTTTTGAACTATCGATCCGAGATATTTAAAACACTCACTACGGGAAATATCTTGATCACCCAACTTAATAACAAAGTCATCCATCCTTCTTGTACTGCTAAATTTAAGCTCCATATACTCCGTCTTTGCCTTGCACAACCTAAAACCCTTCTTTTCTAAAGTATATCGCCAAGATTCAAGTTTTGCGTTTACACCCTCGCGTGTCTCATCGACCAAAACAATATTATCCGCAAATAATAAACACCAAGGTAGTGCTTGTTGGATATGTTCGGTGAGCTCACCTAAGATAAGAGTAAAGAGATAAGGGCTTAAAGTTGAACCTTGATGTAAGCAAACATTGATAGGGAATTCCTGTGTTAATCCTCCAGATGTCTTCACCCTTGCCACTAAATTTGTATACATATCTTTGATTACGTCAATGTGTGATACATTTACACCATTCTTTTCTAACACTCTCCATAAGATCTCTCTTGGAACTCTATCATAAGCCTTCTCAAGGTCGATAAACAGCATACGCAAATCTTGTTTTCTTTCTCGGTAGTTGTCAATGAGTCTCCTCTAGAGATGTATAGCTTCCATGGTCGAACGCCATGGCATGAATCCAAAATGATTCTCCGAGATGTCAGTCTCCCGTCTTATTCTTCTGTCTATTATTCGTTCCCATAATTTCATGGTATGACTAAGAGTGACTAAAGCTTGGACGGTCGTATGAAAGGTGAAAGTAGGGAAATACCATCTGAATCGCTTTCGTCCCAAACACTCCCCCACACGTGGAACGCATGCGAATACAGATATAACAAGACAATACAAAGCAACAAATAATTTAAGACATAAATGAAAAAAAACTACCACGAAGGTTCATCATCGGCAAGAGATTATCAACCCAGAAGGGGCTGCGATGGCTGGAACTGATGGAAAGAACGAGGTGCAGTGGCTGGAGTCGTCTGAAATCGTCAGAAAAATGAGGGCAACGGCTGGATCAGACATCAAAGGATTAGAGGACTCGCAGAGAACGTCTCTGGCACATGCAGAGAGCAGAATGAAAGAAGCTCATCTCAATCGGCAGCAACGGGCGAGTGGAAAAATGTCGGGAGCAGTTGTGACAAGATGAGTAACTGGATCGTCAGGCAAGATCGACGAATAGATAGATAGACAGCTGGATGCAAAGGAAGCCATCTCCGGTTAGAAGGAGAAGTTGACTAGAAGGACAAAAGAGGACAGCCAGCAAGAATGTTGATGGAAGCTGCCGACGAGATCGGCGCAGGAAGCACGGACAAGACAATCTCCAGTCGGCAAGGGTGCAGATGCTGTCGTTGAGCACAGAAGAGCGCGCGCGTAGGATCTATGGGAACACATAAGATCGCAGAGATCAAGATGGAATTGATGGGATCCTCGTCGTGAAGCAACGAGAGAATGTTGACGGCCAACATGCAAAGCGACCCAATGATTTCATTGATCGAGCCCGACAGGAGCAATAAAGAAGGCGATGAGATGGTCGACTGGATCGTCGATGGAATTAACGATGCAAGAAATCGCGATCGACAAAGAAACAACGTTGATGAACATACTCAAACTCAGGCGGACCATATGATGACAAGCTAATTGCACTCATTATATATGTCAATGATATAGTTATAACATGTAATGATGTTGAAGAAGTGCAAGCTATAAAGGGAAACTAGCTAAGGAGTTCTTGGTGAAAGACCTGGAAAACTCAAATAAATTCTGGGGAATGAAGTTGCTAGATCTAAAAGTGGCATCATCATTTCCTAAAGGAAATATTTCTTTGACTTGCTTAAACGATCTACTAATGTTGTGAAACTCATTAGTCAATGTATGCACTCTACCAAGGTCAGACATCTTGATGTTACACGCATGATTCTAAGGTATCTAAAGTCTCTGTGGATAAATTCAAGACCGATCGGGCTGAGTGGTAACCGATCGCCGAACGGATAAGGTGTAACCGATTAGATAGTTAGTATAACCGATCGGCGCCTGCCAATCGGATAGTGAGTGTAATTGACAGGCGATCGTCGTTGGCTAATGAAGCACTAATCAGTGATCTTCGATCAGTGGGCTTATCTGTTTGAGTAATGTAGAAAGTGGAGCGGATATGGAAAACATAAATTGTTGCCAATGTGGAAGTAAAAATACTTCTATTTTAGTTTATAAAGTGTTTTTCATGGCTAGTAACAGTGATTCAGTGGCTTTTAAAACCCTACGATTGTCTGTGATTGATGAGAGAAGAAAACTAGGAAAAAAGAGGGTTGGATATTGATGCAGAATAAAATTAGTTTTTTTGGGAAATAGGTTGATTTTAGTTTTGAAAAGGAGTCGAGCGGCCAAAATGAATTTTGTAGACAAAATTAAGGTTTCAAAATATATATTTTTGACGCAAAATAATCAATTTGTTGTAGGCTGAGCGGACCAACTCGAATTTTCGCGCGCAAATCATTACCAGCGCTTGGACTTCGAAAAGATCGTTAGCATTGTTTGAGAATGGATTACTAAACGTTAATGGTGCGAATTAAAATGAGATCCATACAACCACAAGCATATCCACAATAATAATTTATGAAATAATGGAATTTAAAATAGCGAGAACGTTCAAAGACAACCTCAAAATTACATAAGTTATTCAAATAAATTTAACCTAAAAAGGAGCAAGAGAATAGTGTGGGATACCGCAAAGCAGGTGGTTCACCCAGTGGGTAGGTTTGCAATCGTTGCCCATTGGCGGTTGGAACTGAAACGGATGGAGGACAGTCGTAAGGGAGAGATGCCGAAATAGAATGGCGTTGTCGACGACACCTGTCCTGCAAATGGTGGACGACGATAGCTGGGACGGCGAAGAGGGCGAGGATCGTCGTCGATGGGGCGGTAGTGGCGTGGCAGGAGAAATAAGCGTTGGAATCCTTCGGCGGACGGTGGTCGACCTCCGCTGGCGTCGGCGCTGGAGAGGTCGCAACAATAGGGCCTTGACTCTGGTAAGCTCCGGGTGTGGGCTTGTAGCGGCAGCAGCGTTCTTGGATGTTGTAGTAGCGACGTCGTTCTTGGATGTTTCTTCAGGATGAAACACTGCCGTAGGGAAGACTCGCTGGCGTCGGGGTCGGGGGGGGGGGGGGGGGGGGGGGGGGGAGCTGCGCCGACAATGCAGAAAAAAACGAGTAAAGTCTCGTTTTCTGCAAATTTCTGGTCCCTTTTTTCTTCAGCAACGAGCCCTTTTTAATAACCGGTTACTTGCCTAATTTAATTAGTTTCCTATTACATTGTTTCCAATTTACTTTGACATTCTCTCTGTGGGAAATTTTGAATAGTTTCCTCAAACAAATTATTTCTCATACAACCGGTTCCAAATAGCAATTCCTTGATTTTTGGGTATCTTTACATTCTATTCTCATTTAAGCTTGCCTTTTGTGGTCCTAACTATCCTAAATTACCGGACCCTTTATTTAGGGTCGCATCGGGTGGTCAAACCGACGAGTCGAATCATTTCAAATAGCATAGGTGCGCAAGAAGAGAAATACAAGACAATAAATAAAAGAAAAACAATAAAAGAGTCACGACGCGCGATGACATCATGCATATATGGATGCGACAGAGGATGCATCAATTCTCCCGAAATTGAAAGAGCTCGACCCCGACGAGAATTCGCAAAAATTGGCAACTGAGAGATTTGATATCATCGAAGGTGCTAAGTTCGGTGGTGCGGTTGGGGCCTTGACAGGTGACTTGATGCGCGCCTGAACTTAGAATGGACGAAACCTTTTGCAATAAACAAACACCAAATCTCCCTTTGAAAAGTACAACACATAGCGATAACGACCGACCGTGAGTTTATAATGTTCAAAATTTGCTCGCAACTTGTTAGAAATAAATTTATGCAGTGTTTTTAAATAACTAATACGAGCTTGCGCATCGAATGAAATACGTTCATGGAAGGAGAGAGAATGACAGTCAAGTAGGTTGGGGTAACAAGAACTCAAAGATAATCTCGAAATGAGATTTATTAGAGAAGCGATTTTTAAAATAATTATATAGGGCCATTTACCGGGACCTCCCCTCTAACTTTACTAAATTACTGACACCACCCCTCTAATTTTCAAAATTACAAAACTTCCCCTAAAGTTTTCATTTCATTACAAAAATCTTCCCTGAAGTTTTAATTTCATAACATCCATGCACAAAAACACCCCCTCGGTGTATAGTGTCCAGGGGGTATTTTTCTTAATGGATGCAATGAAATGAAAAGTCCATGGGAGGTTTTTGTAATGAAATAAAAACTTAAGGGGAGTTTTTGTAATTTCGAAAATAAGAGGGGTACTCTCACTAATTATGCTAATTTACAAAGGAGGTTTGGGTAATTATTTCTTATTATATAAGAATGGTGCTTGTGGAAGTGCAAGATCACATCGCTTTACATACTCCATCGTTTCACGCTTAAGTAGGTCGCTCAAACTTTTATTAACAACTTGATGCAACCTGTGGTGCATCTTTTTATTTTTATTTATTGTACCAGTATTTTTCATTTTGTCGCGCACGTTATTAGCGCCCTGAATGTTAATTTTTGTATCGCTCACGTTTCCGCGCAATTTTTATTTGGCTCGTTGATGTGACAGACCAACGAGACCCTAAATGCATAGGTCTGGTATGTTAGGAGGTAGGTTAGCTTAGGACAAGCTTATAATAATTATATATTCATTATAACCTTTATTTTAATTTCAAAGCCAGCCCAATCCTAAAATCCCAACACCAAGGCCAATTTTCCTCCTCCAAAACCTAATTCTCCCTTATAAAACCTCCCCCTCCCCACTATTCACGGCCGGCTGGAATAGAACTGAACGAATCAATTTTTGATTTCGTTCGGTTCACATCCAGCGCCGCAAAGCCGCGATTATCCCTCTCTTCCTGCTCGACGAAGCCCGATACCGACTTCCCTTTCCCTCTCTCTCTCCACCCCTTCCAGCACCGGCGCCGCCTTTGAAGTCCTTCCCAGAGGCCGGCGAGCTCTCCTTTGACGATCCTGAAGTCGATCGTTCCTTCCACAACTGTTCATTGCTCAAGCCACCACCGAAAGTCCCGTCCAGGCCCGTCGCCGCCTGCCCTAGATTCGAATGCCTCCTCTGTGGTCACCGGAGTCCTCCTTGGGTGTCATCGACCTCTTCCGCACCCTACTCCAGCAAATTCAGCAAGCTTCCAGCGTCCTTCGCCTCTGCCGAGCCTGTTCCTCCAGTCCAACCACCACTGTTTCCTACAGATCCACTCCGTCTCCAGCAAGCTGTTCCAGCCAGCACTCCCGAGTCCAGGCATCCCGGATCTCATCGTTGCTACTCCCCCATGGTATACCTCGTCATTCCCCTACCCTCAATCCACGTCTATTTTATTGTGCCAACATTTAAATGAATAGTAATTAGAAGAGCTTGCCCTAACAAACTTCATCGCCTAATTACCGTTTAATTTCCAGTGCCTTGTTTGTCCGCTCTCATATTCTGTGCTTGTGGAATTGTGTTTTGTGACGTTACTACGTTTGTGAGGTAGTTTTGCGTTCGCGAGCGATGCTTTGACCGTTTAGTTCGTTAGAAATAGCCCGCGAATGCCTCCCGCGCCACAAATATTTTGAAAGATCGCATTTATTATTTTTGAAAACCACAGCCCTAGGTTTAGGATCACATCAGTTTGGTGTGCCTGCTGGGATATATCAATCCCATCGTGGGATAGCCGAGCGCCGGTCGTTTTAAAAATTTTCAGTTTTAGGTTTTTCAGTTTATCCATGGAATCCAGAGTGGAACACCTAGAGGAAAATCTAGGAGATAGGTAAGCGAATGGAAGAAATTATGACCGATGTCACCGCACTTACTCTCTCAGTAAGAGACACGACCCAAGTCATGTTAGGACTGCGTACTACGGTCAACAATTTGGAAGCACAATATCACTTAGGGGGTCCTGCTGCACAACCACCTACTCCTCCTATACGACCTCCTACACCTCCGCCACCAGAACCCCAACTAGCACATCAAGGTAATAGGAATCCCCCTAGGTGGGATGTCGGTATTAAACTAGATGTTAGGGATTTTGAGGGCACACTAGAGCCTGAGGTGTGTCTTGATTGGTGCGAACGACTTGAGCGATTCCTCAGCTGGAAGGGCACACCTGCCCACCATCAGGTGGAGTATGCTACACTGAAGCTGAAGGGCCCTGCACTCACATGGTGGGGGCAAGTCGAGCGGATGCGATACACTATGGGACAATCACCTATCACCACCTGAGCTGAGTCCAAAGCTCAACTAAAGAGGCGGTACGTCCCCGCTGATTTTATGCAAACCTTGTATCATAGGTATCACAACCTACGACAAGACAAGCAAACTATAGACGAGTATATGAATGAGTTCTTAGTCCTCCAGTCACGTTTAGATCTGAATGAGGAAGACCACATGGTTGTGGCCCGTTATTTGAATGGGCTACGGTACGCTATACGAGACCAGTTAGAGCTTCATGATTTTCAGGACCTTGGAGAGGTCTCCAGCCGAGCACGTCGAGTGGAGTCCCTCCAGAAGAGGACATCTGGTCAGAGGTCTACTGATGGACCTAAGTCTACTGATAGACCCACTTCGAGCACCACCACTACTACACCCACATCTACTACTACTAATTCCCCACCTCATGCCATTATCGGGGTCCCGACTCTTCACCATGGCCTGTCCCGGGGTAAGGAGCCCATAGGAGCCCGAGCCCACACTGGAGTATTTTGATGCTTCAAGTGTATGGAGCCCGGACACAAATCTCCTGAGTGTCTGCGACGCCAGTTAGTTGCTGTGATTGATTCAACCTCCAGGGGTGAACCCGAGTATGGGGTTTTCCTTAGTGACCCCCAGCCCGAGCCCCTGCCCGAGGCTGGTAGTGTCATCGAGGTCGAGGGCGAGCAAGCAGAGCACCTAGTTTGTGCTCTTCACTCTAGTTTGAGTACCTCCGGCGAGACCACTGAGCATTTTCCTCGAAGAAAGGAAATTTTCCGCACTACCGCCCGCATTCAGGAGCATTTCTGTTCCATTATTATTGATAGCGACAGTATGGAAAACTACGTGTCTCAGCAAATGGTGGAGAAGTTAAGACTTTTTGACGGGCCCCTTAGAGCAGCTGTACCATTTATCTGGGGTCAGTAGTTCGTTGACTATACCCATTACTCATCATTGTCAGGTAGAGTTCTCTATCGGGGACGTGTATCGTGATTCGGTGTTATGTGATGTCGCCCCCATAGATGTTTGCCACATACTTCTAGGACGACCATGGCAGTATGACCGACATGATTAGCATGACGGTGTGAGGAACTCCCATTCTTTTGATCACCATGGGCGCAAGATTATTCTTCTTCCCCAAAAGAATGGTCCTGTTCCTAGGCACCTGGGAGGACCTCACTAGCATCTACTTCGTCGTCCTTAGTCTCCACTACACCACTCCTATTTAGTGCTACGCTTCAGCCTGGACCCTCGCTCCAGGGGGAGGCATCTGATTTTCAAGAGTCATCTGTTTTGGGTGCTCTGGAAGCACCACCTTTTATTGACTTCGTATTTGACGAGCACGCGTTTAGTCTACATCTTTTGTCGTTGGTGGCAGTCGAGCACATTGGGGAACCTCACCTCGATCGTTTGATGTTTGAGGTTCTTGGGTCGAGTCGTACGAGGAGAGTTGAGATGACTCGTAGGTTTTATACTCCTCATCGGGACACCCGTTTCCATGGGTTTTTGTGGAAGATCATAATCGATAGATTTGAGATCTGTTTAAAATGTTGTGACTCGAGTGGAATTTTATCGGGTGATGTCAAAGCGATGGACGGCCCTGGTCTAGCAGACGATCGTGAGTGTCTACCAAGCAAGAGGATGTTGCGTCATGAATTACTGGTTCCACGGCTTGCTTCCATTTGTTTCACGTTTTCCCCCCACACATTGTTTGCTACACACACCGCCACTGTCATCCTCTGCAAGTTCTAATAATTACTATTTCTTTAAATGATTTCCATAAAATCTGGCCAACGGATTGCGAGTTTAGGAATGAAAGGTTACTTCCAGGTTTGGGTCGCAGTCACGGCACCAGCAGGACACCTATGCAGCTTCTTTCTGACCACTGTCTTGGACTTGATAGTGATTGGTTGCATTGCATTCTCGTCGGGGTTGAGTTTTTTCAACCCCGGGGGAATTGATGCAACCTGTGGTGCATTTTTTTATTTTTATTTATTGTACCAGTATTTTTCCTTTTGTCGCGCACGTTATTAGCGCCGTAGATGTTAATTTTGTATCGCGCACGCTTTCGCGCAATTTTTGCTTGACTCGTTGGTGTGACCGGCCAACGAGACTCTAGATGCATAGGTTTGGTATGTTAGGAGGTAGGTTAGCATAGGGCAAGTTTATAATAATTATCTATTCATTATAACCTTTATTTTGATTTCAAAGTCAGCCCACTCCTAAAAGCCCAACACCAAGGCCCATTTTCCTCCTCCAAAACCTAATTCCCCCTTATAAAGCCCCCTCCCCAATATTCACAGACGGCTGGAATAGAACTGAACGAATCAATTTTTGATTTCGTTCGGTTCACCTCCAACGCCGCAAAGCCGCGATTATCCCTCTCTTCCTACTCGACGAAGCCCGACACCGACTTCCCTTTCCCTCTCTCCACCCCTTCCAGCACCGGCGCCGCCTTTGAAGTCCTTCCCAGAGGCCGGCGAGCTCTCCTTTGCCGATCCTGAAGCCGATCGTTCCTTCTACAACTGTTCATTGCTCAAGCCACCGCCGAACGTCCCGTCCAGGCCCGTCGCCGCCTTCCCTAGATTCGACAGCATCCTCTGTGGTCACCGGAGTCCTCCTTGGGTGTCGTCGACCTCTCCCGCACCCTACTCCAACAAATCAGGCAAGCTTCTAGCGTCCTTCGCCTCTGCCGAGCCTGTTCCTCCAGTCCAACCACCACTGTTTCCTACAGATCCACTCCGTCTCCATCAAGCTGTTCCAGCCAGCACTCCCAAGTCCAGGCAACCCCGATCTCATCGTTGCTACTCCCCCATGGTA
Organism: Platanthera zijinensis; assembly: GCA_039513925.1. Classification (NCBI taxonomy): domain Eukaryota; kingdom Viridiplantae; phylum Streptophyta; class Magnoliopsida; order Asparagales; family Orchidaceae; genus Platanthera; species Platanthera zijinensis. The sequence continues at coordinate 51,938,350 of CM077085.1, read as the reverse complement.
TACCTCGTCATTCTCCTACCCTCAATCCACGTCTATTTTATTGTGCAAACATTTAAATGAATAGTAATTAGAAGATCTTGCCCTAACAAACTTCATCGTCTAATTACCGTTTACTTTCCAGTGTCTTGTTTGTCCGCTCTCATATTCTGTGCCTGTGGAATTGTGTTTTGTGACGTTACTACGTTTGTGCGGTAGTTTTGCGTTCGCGAGCGACGCCTTGACCGTTTAGTTCGTTAGAAATAGTCCGTGAATGCCTCCCGCGCCATAAATATTTTGAAAGATCGCATTTATTATTTTTGAAAACCACATCCCTAGGTTTAGGATCACATCACAACTTCAATCAGTCCTTCAGTCGGAGAGTTATAAGCGTTACTAAATTCGAGTGTAATGTCCTCTCGACCTCATAATATATTCCAAAAATTTGTTATAAAATATTTAATATATAGTAGTAATTCCATAAATCCTCTTACATCTAATTTAATATTACAAATTTTAAAATTGATTCCAATTTTATCTTTTAAAAATTTTCAAAGAAATCTTTTAAAACGTGTATCCATATCAGGAGTGTAGATTTTTGGAGTTCTCACTTCCTTAAAACATGAGTTTTCTTAAATATATTAATAATTTGAAAATATTTTTTTAGACTCATTTATAGGATAATGTAATGACAACAAATGATGTTCTCTAAATACGAAATCAATATATGGTGATGACTTTAGTGTTATGGGTGGGTGACCAACAAACATAATGTCAATAGGCTCAAGTGTTTATGGTTGTGGTGGTCTGGGAGAATCAGGTCATACAAAGATCGAGTCCACGTCACTTAAGATGAGGGGCTCATCACTAGCCAACTCTTTCTCCAGGAGACGTGAGATCAAAATTTTTTCATCCAAGGTGAGCGGCATACCACTAGTAAGTTCTTCCTAGAGCGGGGCCTCAGGAATAAACTCAGAGACTAAAGGTGGTGCTTTAGTGGGAGCAAGTGAAAACACTACTTCAGTCGGGATGAGGGGATGAGGGGATGAGGGGATGAGGATGATGCAACTCTTCTCCCTGGAGCTGGGACTCAGGAAGAAACTCCTCGATTGATAAGAACGCAACTGTGGAGACAAGTGGGGTAAATGTGCTCGTGGGGAAAACAACGTGACTAGTAGGACAACTATTGAGATTCTGAAGCCCGACTTCCTCTATGTTGAAGTTGGTGACCGGGCGGTCTGGCGGTCTGTCTTGGCGGTTTGGAGACCGCGCGGTCTGGCGGTTTGGAGTCAGCGGTTTGATTCTTGTGCTGTTGCTGTGCGGTTGCCGAGCGGTCAGGCGGTCTCCCCTGGCGGTCTCTCTCTCTCTCTGGTGGTAGCCGTGCGGTTAGCCCTTCTGTCTAACCGCACGGCTTGTGCGGTTTGTTCTGTATAGTCCGCTTAGTCCTGTATTTTTTAGTCTCACATCTCTTATTTGTATTCTCTCATCTCTCCTCCATTCTATATAAGGGAGGACATACCTTTGTAATAGATACCTTTTTCTGATAATAAAATTTCAGTTATACTATTTCCGGCTTGTTTTAGTTCGCTT